>JARLTB010000122.1:9687500-10195000 GCA_030141615.1 Unio pictorum
TAAATGTTTTTCAGGGTCTGGTTCAAGAACTAATGTCACTGACACCGCCATACTTAAGACTTGATGCAAACTAGTTATATAAAATTAAAGTCTTAATCAGTTTGAGCCTGCATAAAAGCTTCGGTTCCTGATTTATATTTTAAGACCATTCGCTAAAATATGGGCCAGAACTATTGTTAAATATCATCGTTCCCAAATGTCATCCCAGCCGTTACTGAATGTCGATGTTCTTAAAATCTGATATCGCCTCTTGAAGGTTTTTCCTTCCTTTTCCTTATATTATTCTTACTTTCGCAAGGGCATATAATTGATTTTTTTTTACAAAGATAACAGAATATCTGCTTTTTCAAACAAAATAAATCTACGAAACTCTTTATCATAATGAACACATTTTTAAAAAGACGTAGCTGTTTCAAAATGATCATGACATTTAATCACGACACCATTTTGTAACAAATGCTGGCGACATTTAGTAACGTCCCATGTTCAGATTTTGGCGAAATGTAAGGGACGACGACAATAGGCTCTGGCAACATAAAGTCAAATAGTCTGAATTAGGTGTGTGGGATGTATCAGAAGTCTCTGCCTTTTAGTTTTCGTATATCATGTGTTATTTTTATATTTTATTCCATATGTTAACAATTTTATACAACATACATAGAATGTTTCAATAAAATACTGAAAGAAAACTTTGTCGTGCAATAATTTTGAGGTTTGAAGAAGCGAAGCGTAACATTGCAGATAATTCTAGCATTCCATTACAAGACTTTACGACAAGAACTTCCTAACACTTTTTATAAACCAAGAACAAATGGTAAAAACAGACCCAAAAAAGTCCATACTTTAAACAATATACTATTTCAGAATCACCGCAGTGAGGTTATAAATCATGTCCACTTTAGAAGCAAACGATGAGCAATGTTAATATTTATCATATGATATTACAATGGTATTTAAAAAAAATGAGTACATTTCATATAACCACATGAGCACGGTTCATATAACCACGTGATATGAGGATAAGCGCAGTTCATATAACCACATAATATTACACACACACACACAAAAAAAAAAGAGTACGGTTTATACAGCTAAAAGAAAGCTATTACGGTTCATATAACAATATGTCGTTATAATCAGAATCTACAATTCAATGTAATTTGGCACATTTAAGAATTCATATCCTTTAATGAACTTGTGGCGCCACTCTATCAGCTACGTTGACACACTGTCAGTTATGCTGCTACGTTTAACAGCTGCGCTGCCACACTCACTGCAGATTATACTGCTATACTAATAGCTAAGCTGCCACTATTGCTTATGCTACCACGATACCAGTTATATGCTGCCACGCTGCCGAATATACTGCAACAATAATAGCCATGCTGCCACACTGTTGACCAATAGCTACGCTTCCACATTACCTCTTACCGGCTTTATGTTGCCACACGGCCAGCCCTCTTCTCTTGAAAGCTCCATGCTGCCACTATGCCAGCCGTGTCAACAATATAACTGCCAGCCGTGTCAGTCCTATGCTGCCAACACTTTCATCTAGAAATAGACCAAAGTAGCCAGCGTAAAATTATATTGACTAAACTTTAATAATCAGATATGCTGCCGACACTTTCATATAGAAATAGACCAAAGTAGCCAGCGTAAAATTATATTGACTAAACTTTAATAATCAGATATGCTGCCGACACTTTCAGCCCTATGCTGTCACGCTGCTAGCCCTATCAGCTATAATGCCAGCCATTTCAGCTCTAAAACCATATTGGCCAGCGAATAAAGGCTATTAATAATATATACATTTCATAAATTACAAGCAGCACAATACACTTATCATTACGAAAAGCTATTAAAATACATAATTTTATCAAGTTTCTACATCAAACCGATTTTTTCCATACCAAAACTATAATTTACCACAGGTTTAAACGTCAAAAAGCTGGATAAAGTACTAGATACATATGAGACATTTAAAGTATGGATACAATTACAAATTTAATTGGGGGCCCCGATTGGTCTAAAGTGCTCTCTGTTACGGATCACTGCCATATCACCTCTGCGTGAGTTCGAGTCTAAGATTCGGCTAATGTAGTTATGTGAGAAAGCTTGCCAGTAGCTTCTCGTGGGTCGGTGGTTCTTTCCGGGGTTTTCCCGGGTTCTTCTTCCACCAATAATACTGGCCGCCATGTATAGCCTATCGTATGCTGAAAAATGGCGTTAAACCCTACAAAAACAAACAAATTGAATTGCTTCCAACAAACTATTACTTACCACAATGGCCGCAGTAAGTTGTCTAATGTAGACACCTATTGACAAGATCTTGGTGTTCACTGTAGCATTATGGTTTTTCATAAGTGTTAAAGAAGGTACAATGCAATCGGTAAAGGATTAGAATGAAAGCCAATGAATTTTAAGGTTCTAAACCTTTTACGATAAAAACAATATATATATATATATATATATATATATATATATATATATATATATATATATATATATATATATATATATATATATATATATATATATATATATATATATATATATATATATATATATATATATATATATATATATATGGCAGATGATTTTAAATTTTAATGACAAAAAGTACATTTTTTATAATCAAAGTAAGGAGACTCTTGGTTTAAAGTGCCAAATTTTTCGTCAGTAAAATCCATTAATTAATTCTTAGTCTAGCCGACAATTAACTGTTATCTTGTGGCAGATTTTGCACGGAGTAATGTTTTTCTAAACTCGGTCACCTTTTTAGTATGTTTATAGTAAAAACGAACTAGTTGTATGACAGGCTAGAAAGGGGGAAATTCACACGTAAAGCTGTCAAAAGTGATTTGAGACAAATGACAGGGTGTTATTACGACCCCAGGTGGCATTTTTGGCACATTGTTAAGCAGTTTTCCAAATGTCTGTAGGAATAGCATTTATTCCGATTGGTCAAATGTGCAATGAGGGGTGGGTCGATCCCTGAACCTTAGAGGGAATATACACCCCGAACAATTGAATATTCGTCAGTCTGGGAAGTACCTCTGTAAGAGAGAGATTATTAACTCCGAAGTAGAGACTACGGGCGGTACTTTAGGGAAAGACGTCCGTTAAAATCGGGTTCCAGGGAAAACTGAATTTGGAACGATTGTAAGACGCCAAAAACACAAGGTATTTAACTCAAATTCACATTTATCATGATGTAATTTATATGATGTTTCTTCGTTACAGATGCATGATCTGTTGATTTTGTAGAAATCGTTCACATTTATCATGATGTAATTTATATGGTGTTTCGTCGTTACAGATGCATGACGTGTTGATTTTGTATGGATAGTTCGGTTTTTACAGTGATGTAGTGATGTACTTTTGAATTCTGAATTAGAATTTTCACCTTATATACGTAGGTAGGTTAATGGGTGTTGTAGAAAACCCGCTGTGTACATTTATGATTGGAAAGTGCTACATTAATTTTGAATTTATCATATTAGAGAATATTGACTGTGTGCTATGATTTACTGTCTCACTTTACGTAATGATTTACGGGAATATATGTGACTTCCCCAAATTCTGATGTCGATAATTAGCGGTATAGCTGTATTGATCTAAAGACTTGTGTAGTATTTGCTAGCCGTATAAAGGTTATCACTGATAGTAAGATCTGATTGTTCGAACCAGAAAGACGGACGGACAATCTCAATTCTTAAAGCATGACGAGATACTTAAGGCGTTTTACCCTTTTCTTTTCAAAGGAAAATAGTTTATTTGAAGAGAGAGAGAGAGAGAGAGAGAAATAGCGAGGAGGTCGAGATCCAAAGGAGGAAAAAGAATTTAGAAGTCAGAGTTGTGAGAATCCCACGTTCATCCAGAGGGCAAGTTAAAGTCGAGACGCAAACAGAAAAGAAAACAGTCGACGAACAGGTCACGTGAATTTACCAAGCGGTCCAATGTTAATGAACACTCGATTGCTATCAGCCATTAACGGCTAAATTTGTCTATTTTATTAGTGTTTGAAATTTAATTAATGTATCATTTATTTTAAAACTTCGGTATTAGAGTGCTTCTGAACTAAGAGTATTCAGAAGGAAAGAACTTGTAATTTACTGTGTCTTTCTTCTCTTGATTCTTTTGATTAAATTCTTTATTTATCTTTACGGGGGCTCGTGTGTTGTCTTTGTTCAAGATATTGACTCAGATTACCATATTCATTCTATAACCGGGCAAATCACACCGTAGAGGTCATCCTTTAGATAACGAGTATTAGCGGGAGACGGTTTTCGGATGTTGTTTTTCCCAAGTTGTGCAATACCTTTGACCAGTGGGCTTGTGCAATATTGTACCAATAACGCTTGATACCGACTACCCCGTTACACTTGGTTAAACATTTGCCACGGTATATAAAACAGAGATGAACAACGAGGAAGTACGTAAAAGACGAGGACAACAGAAGTTAAACTGATAAATTAATCAATTGTGTCAGATATTTTGTAGAAATTTCAGAACATAAGGAGGAAAGAAATGGGGAGGGACTAAAATAAACAAATAAATAAAAAGCAACAAAAAGTGAGATTTAAAGGTGAACATGGCTAACTGCTATATCGATCGTTGCGGAGGCGATGACGAATCGTTCAGAATAATCAGGGAAAAATTAATAAATCTGTTTGACTTTTCAATCAATTTATGCACGGCATCGAAAATACGAATGTTTACTTTATAGGAATGGATTTAATCACCACACAATAAGGTATTTCCAGTTAAATTACCACATGGAGTGAGGGATTGAAACAATTGGATGCGTTGTCATGGTAACTAACGCAAGATACGTAGTGTCGTGTCCTTTCTACAGATCCACGTCTTCAACACGGTGATCCGACTGTATTGTTTGTAAATACATGTTGAGTAAGTGAACTGCAATTTGTTCTAAGTCGGGCACGAAGAATCTGAAATTTCCTCCCACCTTAATCAAGGTGCCTTGGAACATAATCGTCGCGAGTATTTAATTTAATTTAATTTTGTGAAGTTCTTAATGGAATCTATGTGATGAGTCTCGATAACTAATGAATTCCATTCTCGAATGGTAGAAGGAGGAAGCGACTTGTAATAAGCACTTGATCTAGCTTGTACTAATTGGAAGTTGTTTACATTACGTAAGTCAAAGTGGGTAGTATAACTAACAGCTGCTGGAATCAGAGACATAAGATAGGGAAGGATTGAACCAGCTGTCATTTTATACATGAGCGTAAGTCTAGTTTCAGGATTTTCCCATCCTATTTCTGAACGAAGTGCTTCAATAGACACTAATTTTGTTGCAGCAGTAACTTGACCGATGGTTTGTTTTTAGGATACGGGTTCTCTTACATAATATGCTTGGAAAAAGAATTATGTCAAAGAAAGATTTATTTCCAAGTATTTGATGATACGATTAGTGTAGTTTTAGGGTAGATAATCAGTGCTACACCATTTCTAAAGTAAAGGCCGCGTGTTAAATATTGAAGCATATTAATTTAGTATTTAAATTTTAAATGTTTTATGAAACGTTATAAATAGTGCAGTCTTTGTTCATTTACAAATCAATACATTTAATACAGAAAATGAAATGAAAACATTTGTTGAAACTAATTATGAAGTTGGTCTTATCAGTATTGAAAGATATTCCGATTATTATTATAATCAACTATTGTAACATTTTAAGTTTCAACTTCGGCATTTCATTTTTAAATCTTTTTGTATCTTTTAAATTGCTTTTCATTATTTGGCTACTAGGATTCAACTGAGCCGTGCTATACCGATCTTGAAGGCCACGGCATATAATATAATTGAATATAGGATGTACAAATTACATTCAGGATTAAGTAAATGGGACTTGCAGAGCCACGCATGATTTTGGTATCTTCATTGTGTGCTTTTTTAAATAATAAAAAATAGGTATATCTTTTCATATTTTCTGCTGTTTAGATAGATTCACTGACATTAGGAATTAAAGAATTATTATCAGAAACGACGTACTTTTATTTTTTTTTTAGAATTCCATTGGCATATAGCTAACTAGCTAGTGTTGCGAACCACACAAGCTTTTTGTCAGATTAAAAAAACAAGTTGCATTCACAAAAACAAGCTAAGCACTAAACACAACAGCAAGAACTGTGTTTAGATAATAAATTGATGCAAGCCTAAAAATGTCACAAGACTGCATTGGGACTATTGTTCTTTTTCATATAGGACAAAATGAAAATGTGTTTTTAACTGCAGCAATCGATATCGTTCGTTACGTGTGCGTTCTATATCGGTCTACTCTGGGTTACACTCATTGGTTGTTTGCTGGGTGTCAGGGACGGTTTTTTTTTTTACTGACTGGGTGTCCCGCTTTATTTGGTTTTCATTATCTAGACGTTGACCGCCCTCGACGTAATTGCGCGGTTCGACCGAATATAAGTGGTAAAACTTATAGATGAAATATATAGAAATCTGAGCTAACATATAGAACAAACAAACACGAGCCCCCGTACAGGAAAACAAACAATTTAATTAATTACATAGAACAACTATGCGAAGTCATTACATTAGGAATATACATAATTTTAGAAAACAAAACATTCTCGAATCACAAAGGAAAGCATGAATAGATTCAAATAAATTAGCTGATCTGTTTACTGATAGATTTAGTTCATCATAGGATTGAGTCTCAACAATCGAAGTCAACGTCTTGTACGATTGCATAACCTGTTATTCGGTTCGCCCGACTTCCACTGTAGCTGTTCAGACCTCTGGATCTCCGAATTCTACTTTCAACAATCCGTCTCAGAATGTATACGTCGCAGGATTACGTCACAGAATTGTAAGTCTACGGATTACACGTCTTAGATTACACGTTTCAGGATTACATTTCTCAGATTACACGTCTCAGGACTACAGGTCTCATATTAAAAGTATCATGACTCTTTTCTCCCTTTGAAAAGATATAAATACAGACAACCTAAATTTCCTGTTATTTATCATACTGGGGTTTGTATTAAGCACTGCTCGTTATCAGATCTTTCTATCGGTGCTAAACAGATGCTTAGGCTAAATAATCAATCGATTCTTCATGTCCTATAATGACACTAGTTAGTCGAATGGCTAATTCGTCACGCATTAACATCACTCAATAACACACACCACACGAGACCTAGCGATTCTGGGCCAGCCTCACGTTACACAGCGAATAAATGAGATACATTACATCAGTTACTACGTCATTTCACACTCGCTCTTAATCATACGTGAAATTTTCTAAATTCAGTGACGTCCCAAGGATTATCGTAATCGTATTAAGTAATGTAATACATTCAATTCTTAAACCTATTTTCATGCAAACACGACAACAAATTAAAACAATTCGTCAGACTTATCTAAAGATTAATGTACGACTTTCTATGCATAAACTCAACACAGTTGTACTTCATAAAGCCAATTATTATTCGAATGTATTAGAAAAAAGTCATGCAAATACAAATAAATTCAGTAAAGCATTATATATGTCATCAACATTACATGGAATTGCCAGACTAGCTTTGCTTCAAAGTCCGTCCAAATCCATTCATCGGTTCCTTGAACAACATTTTTTACGAGGGAATTTCTTCCAAATTCTCCGGAACCTTCTCTGTTTTCTCTTGCAGAAAAGCTTAGACTGATTAAAATTTTCGATGAGGCTATATTAAAACTAGTAAATTTTGTGTGGGACACACGCCCCTTAATTAGCGTAGCCAATCATTCAGATCTCTTAGCCGTCTTTTCTCAGTGGCTGCTGTCTAAACAAATGTTTAATTAAGAATAGCATTCTCCACTCGAAATACATTCTGAACATGGCAGTATGACGATTGATTCGCATATATTCTCTAGAAATCTAATTAATGGTTCTCTGGTCTCAACTAATGTATTCTTGTGGGATCGACAGAAATTTGCCCCTTCACATAGGGGCGCCATCTATTATGTTTTACGGATGCAGGCCAAACTATTAATAAAAAGTTGAAATTGGGAAGGGGGGTTGCCTCCTCTCTTGTCCTTATATGCCGGTGCTCATGGTTGCTTGGTTCGGTTTTGTAAATTAAGTCACAGCAAAATAAATAGGTTATTCATTGTCGAGGCTTTTGAAGGAAAGTACCTTGGTCATGGACTCATGACAGTATCTGATTCAGGTTTGTCATGTGGTTGAATGCGAACCCTTACCATTTTGGTCGCGAGTCTGGGCACGCTAACCATTCAGTCGGTCGCATCGCAAGGGACTCGAGTACTGAATGCCCGGTCTAGTTATAGTGGTTGACTGATTTTATTGCAATTTTGGCTGTTTGGTTTATTCATTCGTTCCTTTTTAAATCAAATATTTCGCGGATTGAATTAGTGGAGCAAATCTAGCATGGCAAGAGATAGATTACACTTTTGGTTCGACATCCTAACCTATGATTGATACTACATCTTTGTCGTCTAACTTCTGAACGTTTTGGTCTCGGGCACAAATCATGTAATGCTTACCTTTTTGACATTATGTGCATGAATCTGTATTCTTATTTGAAGTTTTATTGGCACCCACCAGAGGATCTTTGAGAATGTTTGGTGTACGATACGCAACCATTTAAGGAAGTGTTTTTATTACTTAGTTGTTGAGGCGGTTAGTTTACAATACTGGCCAGTTTTTGGGATCCCCTTCAGGAGGGTAGGTTGAGTATGCAAGAAGACGCTGGGACAGTTTGATAACTAACGTAAATTGAATTATATGATAGTAAACACTGGAGAATAGAAAATAAATATTTTGAAATTGTAGCCCGTGTCCACCAATTTGATTCTTTGTCATTAATTAATCTGCACCAGCCTAGGACGCTGGGCTAAGGATTTATTTCATGATGGGAGGGTGGGGGAGGGTGTGAGTGGAAGGGGGGCGCCAGATATCTGATCTCGCCTAGGGCACCAAAATGCCTTGCACCGGCCCTGGCACCAGCTTAGAGGTCTTTACGGTGCCTCAAGGCAGCTTTTGTTCGAGTCTTTCCTTGAAAATATTGGCATGAGCCACAATAGATCCTCTAGCTTTCAAAAGTGCTGTTTGTTGAGAGTGCATATATATATATATATATATATATATATATATATATATATATATATATATATATATATATATATATATATATATATATATATATATATATATTTGTGTGTGTGTGTGTGTGTGTGTGTGTTTTCATTTCCACCAGTCTTTATTTAGCTATTTATCTGTTTCCCAGTCTATGTATATAAAAAAAATATGCAAAAGACAACACATAAATAAAACAAAAATAAAGTGACCTTTCATGATTTCGTTTTCACCTTTTGAAGAAAAATATATTATTTTACATAATTATCTTTTTGCACAAAATATTATTGGCTCCAACAAACATTATTTTTATTGCTAAAGAGCATAGTTAAAATTACAAAATCAGTTAGCAGGTTAACTTTTATTTCTATATAGAAATGTCTTGACCAAGATAAACTGAATAACATTCCTCTCTCTCTCTCTCTCTCTCTCTCTCTCTCTCTCTCTCTCTCTCTCTCTCTCTCTCTCTCTCTTCAGTGATTCATTCAATAGTTTTGCTACACTGTTGTCGTGTCTAAATTTATTTAAGTACTTGTATCATGTTGCGAAAGGGCAAAATTAGTTAAAACTTTAGCTCAATCCCACTGTCTCGTAGTGGGACATTAAAATATGTTTAATATAACGTTTTTTTTTTTCTTCAAACATATACCAAACATATGTAGCTTTAGTTTTCTCTGTCTGATGGGATTGAACAGTTTTATGTTACCATTAATGTTTGCAATAACACGTTCTACAAAGGCAAAATCATAAGAAAACCTTGCTGCATGCGATGATTAATAATCGGTTTGGTTTAATTTGGAAATGAAATAATTTTTCAAATATACAACGTCAGATTATCACCTATAATATTCGGGGAAAACTAATGTATCAATTATTTCATTTTGAATTTAAGATTACGAAACACGTCGTCAAGTATGATCCGTCAAAACTTCCTGTATGATATTAAAATAAAACATTCGTTATAACGCTACTTTCCTTTTCCAAAGTTTCCTAAAATTAGAACATTGCGTAAACATATTGTAATACACTTGCGGATATATTTAGTTATGTATCACAAAATCCACTTTGAACGTTTTATTAATGTAATTTAAGCAGTCTTGTAAGAGTGGAAAAGTGTTTCAAACAATCAGAAGTACAATGTAATAATCAAACTCAGGTTAGTGGCCATTATTTCAATTGTTGAATGACTTGTATGTCAAGTTAAAGATTAGTTACTACATTTACTTTGGGTTTTTTTTCTAATATAGATTGAATATATATATATATATATATATATATATATATATATATATATATATATATATATATATATATATATATATATATATATATATATATATATATATATATTTGGATGAAAACTACTGTTTATTAAAATTAAACTGGAGTTTGTTTGGGGAATGTTAAACAGATATGCTTTATTTTCCACAGTAAGGTATGAGCAGTAGGTGTGATCAAATCATTGTTCTTGCTGATATCATTATCCGCACGAGATGCCTTTGCTCTGGCGTCACGATGCACAATGTATTTATTTTTTAAGTTATTCTTATCGGCTACAAATATACAGATTCGGAAGCTTTTTGATACTTCAATTACTGAATTGGCTGAAAATTGTTTTAGAAGTTATTTAATTTCACATTTTGCTTATAAGTTTACAGTTATCGAATTTTAAAGTTTGGTTAGAAGTGAACAGTTATTGACTGTAAAAGTTAGGTAAGAAGAGAACAGTTAAGCATTTCAAGGTTTTATTTTCTGATATATTTTACTTCTTTAGAACTTACTTGAAAGGTTGCAACCGCCAAAAATAATCTCTATGATATTTGTTTAAGTTTGTGTTCATTGATGTGCTACAACACAATTTAACAGAATTTGTCATGGGTAGCCAGACCGACAGCACGCCAACTTTATATATTATGGTTACATACTTCCAAATTCTATAAAAATAAAGAATTTAAATTTAAAAAGCTAGTATCTTAAATATTATTTACTGATTATATTTGTTTAGCAGGAGTAGAAGTGAAGAAGCAGCATGTCTTTCTTGATAGACACCGGACATCGTGTTCTATTTTTACCGATTGACATTCAAATATAGTTTTATTATCAATGACTTTAAATGGTAACAAATAAAGGATGAACGTAATTGGTGTCATGTACACTAGAACGTAAGTTCATTTGCAAATAATGCAAGTCTCTCTTTAAATCGTGGATAATCTAGTTGTATCTGCCCATAATCTTAGCTCAAACTAAAAAAAAATCTAAGTGGGCAAAATAATTGGCTTCAATCTTTCATCTTTGATTTTATTAACAACTTCAAAAGTAATCGAAATATACTCATGACACTCATCTTCAGTCATTTTTATTAGGGCAGATGGAAATTTAAATTTGCTTATGCTTTACTTGAAGTTTAGTATTCAAGAAATACAAATGAGGCAGCCAGAAATGTGACTGGTGCATTAAAATTTAGTATCCACTGAACAACTACATACAAACTTACCCTCGTGTAAAATTGACAACTGCTTTAAACCCTCCCTATCTCAGATCTGAATTCACCAGCTGTTAGCGCTTTTACACCTTATGCTTTGTCGCTTAATCTAGTTATTTAAAACACAAAGATAATCGGATCACCACTTGGTCGATGTTGATCTATAGAAAGCATACAAATCTCATTTTTAACTTGTATTTATTACCTAGAACAAAACATCCAACTGTTTTTATGTGGCTAAGGAATGGCTGGTGTAAAACGTATTGGGGAATAACAATGTCTGCAAAAACAGTTTGGTGGAAGTAGGGCTCAGTGGTTGGATACTGTCAATAAAACGTTGTGTGTGGTTTGTGAGTGAGTAGGACATTCCCTGAAAATTGGCAATGATGGAGTGGCGTTTGGTTGCTGGGATTGTTTTGGCAAAATACCATAAAGCCTTATGAAGAAGGAAATCCATAAATAAGCCATGGAGAAAATTAATTAAATGATAGTTTGATTGTTAGATAAAATATTGTACGGAACCGTCTGAGAGAAAGAATACTTACAAAAATATATGAAAGACACGAAAATTAAAAAAAACTCAAAATATTTATTACATATTAGACTCTGAAGTATTTAAACATAAATAAATGTTTTTTTTCCCTCACAACATTGAATATATAATGTACAAAAACAATGACTGTCTCAACATCGTCAAAAACTCATGAAATTGGATATCAATAAATATAATTAGCTTAATTGCAATGTACACAATAAATAATAGTCATTAACAATCATTAATAAAAGTAACAAACTCTTAGAAGTTCATAAACATCATCATGCTGGGTATGTAGTCATGGAAAATTTTGTCATTTTGGAATATGGCTGAATATGGTCTCAACAAAACATATCCTGTTCATTCTGTGTCTTCTCATACTGGTGTGAATTCGTTTTTCAAATCGACAGAGCCATCTATAGACTTTATTAAGGTCATATCAAATTCAACACATATTTCACTTGCTTTGCAAACGTATTATTAAGAAGAAAAATTAGGTTTTGAAATTTGGTCTTTATAATTCGATGGTCAGGAAAACTCTTTACTCAGTCATAAACTCTTTTCTCAAAATTTGTCTTATGTATGTTTTCTTTTACTATGGCAGTCACATATGTCGCGTGCACAAATCAACTCCCTTTCTGAGCAACGTCTGATCATCCGATCCCAGAAGTGTCTATTTTGTTTAGGCACCGGGTAAGGAACACACCGTCCTTCTTTTCGGATAAAGACACATTGTTTTATCACGTCTTCACTTGGTCTTGCGCCGACGACTAGCACTATCATCAGGATACAGAACATGGTCATTTGTTTCACTTCCATTTGCTTGTTTTGGAATTCTTAAAAAAAAGCAAAAAGTAAATATCCATCTTTCAAAACTTTTATATTTAGAAACTTATTCTTGAGTTCTTAACATCATATATAAATTTACGAAAGTAAAACGAGTTTTGTTATTAAATGAAGTGCTTAGCAGAAGGAAATAGATGGGTAGGACGGCGAGAGACAGGCGGAAACAGCCCGAAACAACCGTAACGTTTCCTAGAATAAGTTTACATAACAAATTGATGGTTAAAGTTATATGTAACACACGCTTAAAATGCAGGTCCATCCGCGGTTTGGACCACTGGTACCATACCAAGGATTATATTCCACATGTCCGCTAAATGACTGTTCCCGCACCTGCTTGGTACTAGTGATAAACTAACTAGACGATTCCTTATCCTGCTGGACAGTTCTTTCAGTTAGCAGCAGGGAGGGTGAACAGACCAATTTTTCAAGCAAAGAATTGATATTTTTCAACCAAAGATTTGACAATCTAATGTTTCTTCATAATCTACATAGAAGTATTAATTCATGAATCTAATGCTTGCAGTAAGGGTGAACAGACCAATTTTTCAAGCAGCGATTTGACATTTTTCAAGCAGCGATTTGACACTTTTCAACCAGCGATTTGACAATCTAATGTTTCTTCGTATCTGTATTGTTGAATCTAAGGTTTACAGAGAATGTAAACCAATCAAAGATAACCTGATATGACTAAGTTTTTCATGATGATGTGGAAGATATCAATGTTGAAAACATCAATGATGAATTACTTATAAATTCTATCAAGTCCGACTCGATATCGTGTCAGAGGATCGTGTATACTTATCGTTACAAATCCATGTGGGGTAGCTCGAGCACCACTAAAGAAATTTTCAAATCGATTATAATCCATATCGGAAACACCACGTTTGCCAAATATTTCGTAACGTATCAGTATCAACTCCGTTAAATACACATAACAAATTACAATTATCTCTGATCACCTTCGGGATCTGTGTGTAGCGTTGAGTGACATATATCACATCAGAGTTTTTATGTCTACCTCGGGAAAATATTCTAGCTGGATTCTTTTGTTGGTCCAACATTACATCGTCGTACACAACGAGATTGTTAACACATACATCCAAGTCTTCCACGGATGGTGCTTCGTCAATATCTGTGATAAACTCAATAACGTTTCCGCCGTAAGCTTCTGAAACGGTTTCATTGTAATCTTTTAATACTTGATAACAATGTTGATCATCTACACTCGGGGCAACTAAATACAATTTATCCCAGGTGAGATACTTCATTATCATCGTGAGTAGTAATTGAGTTTTACCGCTCCCGGATGGTCCGATGATAATCATTCTGATAGAGTTTGGTAACAACGGGTGATGTTTTACTTGTTGCTTTTTCTTTAACGCTGAGAATTCGATCGCTTCCATTAGATATAACATAAATATATTATGGATCTATATTGTGTGAAATGTAAAGCGCGTACACCAACTATTGACCCGATAAATGTTACCACGAAAAATAATCGAGAAGCGGTTACTGGACGATGTGAGGTGTGTGGAATAAAAAAAAAATCGATTTGTAAAAAAAAAAGCGGTGGTGATATCGCCGCCAAGTTAACTAAACTTCCAGGAGCTCCGTGGGCAAAGTATCCAGGTGAAAAACACCTTCCTGGGTATAATTATTGTGCACCGGGAACACGATTAGATATCAGACTTGATAGTCAGGATAATCCTAACCCGGGAGAAAATCCGATAAATGCAATTGATGAAGCGTGTCGGGTACATGATATAGCTTACCGGAGCGGTGATTTACAACAGCGTCATCTCGCAGATGTGAAATTAATTCATGCGTTGAATTCTATCACTGGAAACACTAGTGTTTCATTGAAAGAAAATTGGCTTCATGGTTAATAAAATCCGCCATGAAAGGTAAATTGATGTTAGGTGCGGGTAATTAATAACATATGGAATCTATTTATTATTCTCCGAGAGGATACTGGAGAGGCAAGGCAGCAATCAGTAAACTCGCTAGCGCTGCAAAGGTAAAAAATACCACTGCAGCTGGTTGGTTATCTAAACAGGCGATATGGCAAATTTATCCACCGCCGCCTAAACAAATTAACTACTCGCATTTTGATGTGACCGTTCCAAATGAAGTTCATCAAGCTGATATACTATTTCTGCCACATGATGGTGGTTACAAATACGCGTTAACCGTAGTTGATGTTGCGAGTCGATATAAACAAGCAGAGCCGCTGAAGACAAAATCATCAGTTGAAGTAGCTTCTGCATTTGAAAGGATTTATCGACGAGGTCCTCTGCGCTGGCCAAATCTATTACAGGTTGATCCAGGTAAGAAATTTCAAGGTGTGGTTTTATCAACAATGAAACATCATAATACCACGATACGACGAGGACATATCGCACTACATCGTGATCAGGCAATTGTTGAACGATTTAATCGGACGCTTGCTGAGCGGTTATTTGGATATCAATACGGGAAGGAATTTATTCAACATAAACGATCCCGTGAATGGGTCAAAAGATTACCAGGTGTAGTTACTGCGCTCAATAACGAGATTACTAGAATAATCAACATGAAACCCAACAACGCGATTAAAAAATATATATATACCTAAAAACCCACAAAAAGATTTCAAAGAATCAGTTCTTGATAATGTCACTGTAAGATATTTATACGAACCAGGAGAGCTCGAAGGTGGTAAAAAAAGAGCTACTGATCCTATTTGGAGTATTACTGTACATAAAATATCTAGTATAACACGATCTACGGGTAGACCAGCAATCTATAGACTAGATTCAACTGCTCCTCAACGAGGATTTACTCGACAACAATTACAAGTGATCCCCGAGCATACTCAATTACCACCGCGTGGTCTCAACTAGAGATATCATCATCGTTGACAATAATTCTTCGAAGTTGATTTATTTTCCTTACCCGCGACACTGCAAGATAAACTAAATTCGACCATTCGATACGATTATCTACCACGTAAACAATTATGTCTGTGATAGTTAATCCTTGTGAGGAATGTATCGTCGCTGCATAACCTAACGTCCACGGAGATTTATCAGTGCGTAATGCATCTTCGACAACGCTGATATCAACCAGTATAATATCATTTAACACTAACTTCTGTTTCTGTTGTTGACCAGGAATATCAATATCGATGTTCTGTTTTCGTGTATCCGAAGGTCTATAACAGAGTGGTACTGAAAGTGTTGTATATTTTTTTTTTATGTATTTGGAATAACTCTCGTTGAAGTTTATCTCTGATTGTTTTCCTACTTGCGATTATCAAGTCGTTAGGTGTCCATGATTCCCAAAATTCATTCAACGAAGTCTCTGGAATTACCTCTCTGAGTATGTTACATTGAACATAATTTGGTTGTAGTCTAATTCGGCTTTTTAATTCACGTAGTTATTCATCAAGTGATCTATGATCAGTATTAATTTCTTCGTAATAATCCACGTATGATTTTAACCAATTATGTGGTGAATACCCAACAAATGATGGTGGTTGACCATGATCACCGCACATAATTTTTGTATTTTTTGTTGACAACCACTCAAGGAATATTTGTAAAATATTCAAAGATACTGTACATGTTTCATCCCAGATTATCACCGGTGGAATGAATCTCTCACCCATTCGTTCTGGAGTCCACGTATCACCTTTCCACCGAAAGAAGCTGTGATAAGTACAAGATTTTACTCCTCGTTGTATCATCTCTCTAGCAAGTCTATGAGTTGGTGTTAGCACAATCATATTTAATTTATCTTTAAATAACTCAATAACTCGAGTTTTCTTTCCTGATCCACCACAGCCGTTCAAATAAATAGTTTTCCACCTACTTATTGGATCAAATATTTATCATACATCTCAATATCTGCTGACGCTGAATACTCACGTAATATTTCTCGTTTAATTCTCCAACTTCCCTAACGCTCTTCGGGATCTGTAAATGCAGCTACTTGTTTAAGATATTTCTCGTGTATGTACATCGAATCAGTAGCTACTCTAACAGCGTAATCAGGAAATCTATTTATCATTGATAGTAAATTAATAGAAACATAAAACATCGATGTATGTAATAATTGTCCCTAATTTATCCCCGTTAGACAAGAATGCATCTCTACGATTTACATGTTAATTCTTCGTTGTTAGATTTTTAATAATAAAATCACATTCGACATTATCCATGATTAACCTCGAGGAATATTTTGCGTTATTGTATCTTCCACCTTGAGTAAATTTACCAATTATCTTTCGTCCAAGATCTTTTGCTTGTTTTTCTCTAACTTTAAATAAATCTTTAGACGCTCTCATTATTTCTTTCTCGTCAAGGTCAGGAAATTGTTTTCGTTGTTCGAGTATTATATCATTTAGATCGGGTTGTGGTAACCAAACTTCTTTCTGAGCTCGATAACATATAATAGATTCACCGACAATCAACGATATAAGCATACCACTATCAATCATGTATCTCAATAACACTATCGGCATCCATGTTTTTTCAGATATATGTCTACCAATCCAAGCATAACTACATGGATGCAACCTTGAAGCTAATTCAAATGATATCACCGAGCGAATCCGGTTAAATCAAAATCAGGTAATGGACCATTAATCGAAACACGAGTCATTTCATGTGTGGGATGTCCAAATCGTTTAAAGTACTCCGTGGATTCTGCATATCCGAGAAAACTCCCAAGATAACACGCAACTATATCATCAGAGATCATACCCTCGTGGGAATATTTTGTGTTCCATAGTCCACCATGGCCATACTTAACACAACTCAACTTAACATCTGCGAGAAATTCGTTTGGTGTTACACGCCATGAATTTTTCTCTCGCGCGAAGTGGGCTACCACTGATGGAATTGTGAAGCTGCTTGTGAGTAGTTTTTCGTCAAAATTCTTCACAAATTGTTCAGTAATTGTCTTCATTCTGTTGTTTAATTCTTCGGTTCTATATAATTCTCCATTAGGTCTTACAAATTGATCAAATTCTCCTTCCGAAATATCAAGACTTCGTAATAACCATACTGATACAGGATCATCCTTATTCAACGCGTGAATAACATCGAATAACTTCCCCTCGTAGAAATTCTTTGCGTACTTCTCAGGGATATATTTCACAATTCTCTCTCGTGGAAATATTACCACTGCAGGTGTCCAGGCGTGTCCGTTATGATCTATAATTTCAATTGGAGCTCCTCTTGACTTATATTTCCCATCATATAATACTTCTCCGGTGACTGTTTTTACCCATATTGGGAATTTTAATAATCGTTCTAATTTTTCCACATCAGCAATTGTCGCTCCGGTATCTTTCACGTTTATCCCCCATGAGGTTATTTTTTTACATCGCTGATCTGTCAATTTATTTCCTCGGTATGCATTTGTAAAATGTTCCATCACTCGTTGTGCCACACAATTCAACGTTGACGATGTTCTCATCGGAGCTAATTTTGTTATATCAGGATTATCATTTATCAGATATAATCCATAGATTACTATTGTTACAGGATAAGCTCTTTCATAGTAATGACTATCAATTCCAGTCAACGCTCCTGGGTTTAAATCTTTACTTACAATGATAGTTTTCTCATTTCTCATAATCGGGTTTATGTTATCTCTGATGATCCATTCATGATTTTCTTCGTCGTATTTAATATATTTTATTCTTATCAGATATTTTCCTGGTGGTAACAGTGATAGTAACACCGCCGCTCTTCCATCATCCATAGTAGCATCGACGATTGGTATATTAACATCTTCATAGGTGATTCTATAAGTAGTCCACGTATGAGCTGCGCCATCGTGCTAAAATTCATTAATACCTCTACGTGTTTTTCCAATAATTATTTTATCTCTTATTCGTGGCATTGATAACCCTGAAACTCTATCAAGGTTAAAATAAATCTTCATATGAGATTTAAACTTAAATTTATTCATACTATAATTAAAGCAAATATCTAATTAAAAATTATAATTAAAACAAATGTTTTAATTATGATTTAAATAATTAAGATAAATATATTATAATGAATCATTGTAAATGGCTTATGATAGGATCAACAACCTCGTGTAATAAATTATCCAAAAAAGAGTTTTGTGGGTATCACATGCAGAGTGTTCGACGTGGGAGTCTTAGACCGCAACCTTGTATTATGTGTGGTATAGGTGTACGAGGAAACTTTCAGCTGTGTGTTCATTGCGGTGGTAAGAGGTATAGAGAACTTAAACGATACTATGACACATTTACGGATATTAATCACCGTAGGACAGTTATAAAATCTCCACAGGACTATATAAATCGAAAACTCAGTGAATAACAATTTATATAAATAAAATCCTATATAAAATAAAATGAACAACGAATACGTTTCACATCCAATTTACGTTAACTACGAAGCATCACGAGATGGAACTATGAGACATCGACAACAAAAGTTCCTATCGGTGTTGTTAATAATAGGGGTTATCTACTAATTACTGTTAAAATTAATCAATGTTATAAAAATTATCTCGCTCTTAGATTCATCGTTGAAATTTTCATCGGTGATATCCTTGATGGTTTTGTAATTGATCACATAAATCAAAATAAACTAGATAATCACGTTGACAACTTAAGGATTGTTACTCCACGAGAAAAAAATCGTAATATAAATCCTCGACGGAGTAAAAACTGCACACCGAGACCTGTGACTGCGTTTTATGATACCACCATTATAGATTTTCCCTCGTTGAATTCAGCCGCTAAATATTTTAACATCCACGTTAAATCTGTAAGAAATGTCTCTGATGATATTTATTCAACGGCGTATTCGCAAAAGTTTTCGTGTAGAGTTTCATTCACATATATGTAATTTTTTCACTATCATTAATCATAATTTAGACAAATATTTTTTTTTCATATTATATAATGACCGATCAACTATACGTCGACGCGAAGCATTTGCGATTCCCCCCACCGTCGTTCGAGGAAATATCCGCCACCGTCAACAACATCAACGATGAAAATATACATATTATATACCAATAATGGTTTTTCATACACGTGTTAGACAATTATAAATTTATGACACATCTACACGTTTTACGTGATCTGTTGCAATTTCTCTCTTCGATGAAATCATTAACAGCGTTGACTTTTTCAACTACATCATAGAAGAACTTAACGGCGAAGATGGTTCCCTATGGTGGCCGAGAATAACCAAACAGGTAGATATCCCTGATAGTTTAATGACACATCTTTGAGACTTTATTTAAACATCAGCGAATCCGGATAAAGTTTATGATTGTTGTGTTGTTAAACGATACGGTAAAAAAATTCAATTTAAACTAAAAAAAACTATTAATGTATAAATGAGTTCTTCAAGTTTCAACGACGAAATCATCGACGAATTAAAAACCGAACTTGACCGTGTACGTGAATTCCACGGTAATAAATTATTTACATCGGAATATCTCGATGCTGGATATCAAAAAATATCATCCGCGAGAGAGAAAAAATATCCAACTTATCGCTCAGAATATCGTGTGATAAAGACATTGATACGTCAGCAAAATGAAATAATTTATCAACTGCAAAAATCCGGTGATGAAGCATCTAAAGATTTTTTTACAAGAATTCATCTTTGTATCCAACCTGCTAAAAAAATTAATAAAATATATCGGGGAAGTATTCAGCGAAGAAGAATCTATTGCAAGAGCTGCATATGAATACGATAAAACTTATTTGGAAATATAAAATCCGTAGGTGAAAATTCAAAGAATTTTCCATTTCGGAAATATTTTTTTTATTACCTGGTAACGATTACCAATACTTGGTAATAAAGATTAAAATATTCATCGGTAACAATGACTGGTAACAAAGACCGATAACAATGATAAGTAACAATGATTGAAAATCGAAAATTTTATGGATAATTTGATAGAATTTTAGATAATATTTTTTTCAACGAACGTAGATTACTTGATTACCTGAAATTGTTATGTTGAAAATCTTATAGATTTTCCATTTCCATAAAATCTTCGATTTTCAATCATTGTTACTTGTCATTGTTATGTGTCTTTGTTACCAGTCATTGTTACCGATGAATATTTTAATCTTAATTATCAATGATTGATAATCATATGAATTCGGGTAATAAAAAAAAAATTTTTGTTACTTATATATGCCAAATAAAGCAAAATATTTAACAGCACACGACGAAAAAAATATTATCGAATCACGAGGAAAAATAAGACCGATTCATATAGCAAAACAGTTAACAAAATACATAACAGAGTTAAATAAAAAAAATCAGTAGTAAAAATACTCAACTGATCAAAGATCATCAACGATATAAAGAATACATTGAACCAGTAAAATTACTTGAAACATAACAAGATAACGCCCATAAAAGATTCATCGAAGCGTTAAAAGGTTTAAAAATATTTGAGGAATATTTGAAACCAATTGATAGAATAACACTCGACGGGGAAAAATTAGCTCAGTTAGAAACTATGCGACAGCAGTTAGAAGAAAAAATTTCCGCGAATGAACAAATATTAATGGAACTAACTAATAAAAATAAAAATCTTGAGTTGGAAATTACAAAGCAATTTCAGATTTCATCTCCGGAGATTTCATCTTTACAATCTCAAATCGAAAATGAAAATTCAAAGAATTTCATTGAAAGATTTTCCATTGATGATTTATGATTGAAAATCCTTTAATCATAAAGGATTTCTTCCATATAATATTTCTCTTAACTTGGTAGCATCAAGACAGGAATGTGCGTACTGTATTATTTGATCACGGTCTAACCTTATTGAAGTTATAACATCTCGTTAAAGTTGTTGTTGTTGGTAGTCAGTCAGCAGAAACTTCTCATTGCCTAGACTATCTAATACTACATCAACGTAGACATTAGAAGAATTCCTTAAGAACACCTCTCTGATAGCCTCTTCGAGAATATCCTTGTCGTAGATGAATACTCGTGTGTGTTGATACATTTATAGAGTTCACGTAAGATTTTCTAATTGCGAAAATCCTGTGGATTTTCCATTTTCATTTACAATAAAAGTCCTTTTCGAAAATCCTACGGATGGAAAATTCGTAGAATTTTCATTTACGATTTCACATCTAACGTCATTTGTAATTTTCCCCTCGAAGATCAATCAAGGAAAAATCCTGATCGGTTATTCTAAAATTCATCCTGGTTATGAGTCGATTAGTGGTTTCCAAGTAGGTTAAATGAGGTGGATTCATCACGATGAGACTCCCCGGGGAAACATTCGGGGAAAACGTGTATAGGATGTATCCTAGATCAGCGCTGTCCGATTTTGATACGTCAATTGCATAACTACCTAGCACTGCATCACAAATAACGTGTACGGCAATCACCGACGATATATCAACGTTGCCGGGTGATCTGTGTTTGTTGTTTTTATACGGTGAATTATTTGATCGTAGAATTTCTTCTGGAGGAATCGATTTATACCAGTGCGAGTGAATCTGTGGAAAGAATTCATTAATTAGATTCTTCAGCGACGCTTTCATCGTTGGTATATCCCACCCCGGGGATTTCCAATCAGGTAAAGTTTTATCGGTGAGTGAAAACAATCTTTGGAAACACTAGCGTCGGAAATGATTACATCGAGTAATATTTTTTTTAGATAATTCATGTCGGAGATAATTTGATTTAACACCTTAACGCGTTTAATAATTTCGTCACGTGTAACTGTTACATCGGTAAAAATCGAAGAATTTCCAAGGGAACGTTGAAGAAAATCTAGTAACTGTTGTAAATACGTTTGAAATAATTTTTTGATGTTACCAAATCTCACAGATAGATTATTATATGTTACGGTGAAATTTCCACGACCAGGTGATTCAAACCACCATGTTACAGGGCCTTGTGTTACATACTCGGAACTTTGCTCGTTTGTTATCACACGATAACGTGTTGTTAAATTTTCTCCGATCTTTACCACGTAAATAAGCCAATCATCGTAATTTAGATGTATTTCAGGAACGGGTAAATCATCAGTGAAAAAGTCAGATAGTTAGACTCTGGTAATCTCGGGTGAACCGCAGGGAGACTATTCAACCACGCTGTGTGAATCCGTGGGAAGAATTCGTCGATGGTATCGCTGAGTTTTCCTCGCATCCATGATACGTTATATCCTGGAAGATTAAACGTGGGGATGTCTTCAACGCGAATATGGAACTGTGCTGCAAAATCTGTGTTTACTTCAGGAATAGAAATAGTTGATATAAGTTGAATAACCCGCCGATTAAATTCTTCTTCGTCGGATATAATTTTATTACACACTTCCATATATTTGATGACGCTATCTCGGTTAGGTGGAATTGTACTGATTGACGTTACTATATAACCTCTAAATCGCTCAAAATCAGTATTCATATCAACAATCTGTCTAGTAATAATTCCTCTCTCATCTAGAGTAAAGCGAGTAATACGGGGCGTTTCTATCCTTGATCGTATAAGATCTATAACAACATCTAACTTAGTATTATATTTTAATCTAGGTATGCTAACATTATCATCAGGAATATCAAACCCGTGATAATTTTCCTTCGTTGAAATAAAGTCAGATTTTAATGGCTCCGGCGGTATATCTTTTATGTCAACGGTCCCTGGGGGGTATTCAGGGTACCCCAATAAGGTTCTAATTGAGCTGTTGTATATATCTACGGCGTAGTCGGGTGAATTTATCTCAATGACCGTTGACAGCAGCGGTTCATATCCTTTAATTTCAATAGGAGATTTATCAGGTTCATCTGGGACGTCAATGGTATTTTTTCCTGTGATTGCTTCAATAGATTCTATGGTTAATTCATTGATATCTTCAATATCATATGCGCCGGTGGGTAAGTGTATTGTGTGCCATTCTGGTTCATCGGTGCCGGGTATATTCTTGTATGAAAAGTAAAACTGTTGTTGGGGAGTTTACCATTAAATGGTTCTGATCGCACATTTGGCCATCTGAATTGTGTATACAACGTTCTTGGTTCTCTCATGAGGGATTTTTGTTTTTTTCAACGACTGCTATCATCCTTATTGCATCCTTTTTGATGGCATTAGTAGTTGTTTTAAGATTATCGATGGATTTTTTTTTACATCTGGAAGTTTGATATCGAGTTTATCAAGTGGAGATCCGAGAAATTTATCTACGAGATTTCTACGAAATGTCATAAATTGTTTTACGTGGTCTTCATATTTTCCTTGAAGTGCTGTTAATTCCAGCAGAGAATCTTTAATCGTTGTGAGATTTGGTGTGGTCACTGGTGGATTTCCAAGGAAATCTAATAACGGTTTGTCAATTTTGTCAATGTTTTTTTTTTTTTTTTTTGCAATTCAGAAAATTGATTGAATTTAGTTATATGATTGTTGTATTCATCACGTAGTTTTTTTAGATCCTCGGTGGATTTTTGTAACATATATGTATTTATTTGATCGTGTAATTTTTTTAATTCATCTAAGTTTGTTATCGATGAAATAGCTCTCCTGATCATTTTTTTACTTGCCCGATGGTAACTTCTTGTTGTTGTCGTGATACTGATCTTCCAAAAATATATGCCATGTTATATATTACACGTTTCTCTTTAAGTGATTCATCATCGTGTACTCGTGGATAGCTTTATAAGGTAATTTAGAACTCGTCGAGATAGCTGTTAGAGCATTAAGAACCTCTCGTCCGCATATCGGAGGATCTGTTAATGTCTGCGTGGGTAACGTTGAATACCAAACTGGGAATTTTGACGAAACTTTAGTTTGAGTTGTAAACAACTTAGATACATATTTGATAAATTCCACTGGAGGTGGTAATCCATATGAATCAAAACAAATAATTGATTTGGGATATATCGCGTAACAAACCCAATGAGTTCCAGGTCCAGTGTTGTCATCTAGATTAATTATACCAGTTTCTGGTATTTGTGGTTGTGCTGGTAATTGATCTTTCATGAACACATCTCTGAAATCTTTTATTGGGAGTTTCTTTACTGCGTCAGTGCGGTCAAAATTAGACATTGGAGTATTTAATTGTACTGTCTTGTGAACCGACTTCCCGGTAATCTGAATCCTTTTCCCTTTTTTTGTATTTAGCGCGAACTGATCCACCGGCTGCTTTCTTTACTGCAAGCCCTGCCGCGGTACCAATAGCTCCAAGCGCCGCTGCTTTAGCCACGGCTGGGGCCGCTGCTGCAATCAACGCTGGAATTGCAGCTAACAGCGGGAATATACCACCGGTTTTAATCATATCGTTGACCGCGGCTTGTGAAAAAGTCAATCTGATTCCTGTGTTAGCTTTTAATGCTTTATTGAAATTATTAATCTGAGTTTTCGTCAGTGATGATTTATTTGATCCAACTGTTATTTGTTGTTTTTTAAGCGTTATCGTTGTGCCACATGTTGTAGAATTTTTCGATTGAAGTTTCTTTACTTGACCAGGTGTCAGGGTGACATTAACATGATTGTACATTTTATTTAGATAGTGATCATCTAATTGTCCCATTACATATTTTCTATTGGTGCATCAATGACTCGCATTTTTCCACCACCACCTTCAAGTGTCATAGATTTATCACTGAGAATAACAGCAACTGCTCTAAATCCTCCATCAGGAGGAGCAAGGATACGAGCTTGATATTTTACATCAACAATCGAGTGTTTAGATAGATCAAGATGTTGCAATGAAAAGTAATACATCAGATACAATGTTTTAAAATCCAACTGCGATATTTGTAGTCCAGTATCAACATTTTGATCACGACCCATATAAGACCATAATCGATGATAAACTCGTCCTATTTGATTGTTATCATAATCGAGAATAAGTTGTTCTGCCAGTTCTTGCTGATTACTTATTCGCAATGATACCTCACTGACGCCACATTTATCAAATATCATATGGGACCGCAATTGTAAACTATCATTTGCAACCCCAGCTATTTTTTGAGTTCGATTTACATTTTGTAGTGCAACAAAGACATGTCTTGGCGCAGAAACATTTTTCGTAAGCGCAAGCTGCCAAGTAAAAGCACCAACAACGTTACTGGTTATTGTAGCTGTTGTGATATCAGACCAACTCAACAATGATTTTCCCCCGTGATCCATAAAAGATAGTAACCGAGTCTCAACAGTCAACGATGGAGTCATAATTGGCATCCATAGCGCTAATTTTCTTAATTCTACATTACCATCTCTAACAGGATCAGCACATGCCAAAGAGCATAATCATCAGTTGATCTTCGCGTGAGCACTAGAGTATGACTAGCACCAAAAATAACTCTTCGTACATCTCTAGAAAATCCAAATATATGAGACAACAGAATCACACATGAAAATCTACCAAGGTTGTCTATGTTCTTTTTTCTCGCTGCAAATCCTGGATTGTAAGTATCATTTTTACTAATAATCATATTCTCAACATCAGCGTCAGCGTTTTTAGCATTATTTTGTGGCCGTCGCATAATAAATTCATTATGATCAGCGTGATCGGTAGTATCCTTTGCAAACATCATTGAATGACCCGCAGATTTAATAAAATCATCAGAGTATCTAGCTAAACCTATTATTGTGGTTGCAGCATCAACATCGTTATCGATGGATTCGATTCTAGTAGAATTGATTATATACTGCGCGCCACTAAATAGCGCCATTATGCCATTGTTGACAAACCCAATCAGGATAGTTCCGAGGTTATTAGGAGCAGTAAATGGAGTATTATCATGCTTTATTAGTCGTCCCTCTACTTCTATGTAAGCTTCACACGGCAAGAAGTATTTAGATGCATCATCAAATCTAAGTTCAATTCGTGATCTAGTATTTGGATTCTGGGCGCTATACGAAAAATACTGATAATCTCGTATAGAATCATTTTTTCGTACAGGAGCATCTACATCAAAAGCATCATCGATTTCTTGTTTAAACATTATACTATAACGTCGTGGATCTAAATCATTAATCGTTTCAGAAAGGAACCAGCAATTAATCTCAATCGCTCTTTTGCTATTTTATTAATTGCGCTACCTATTTTAGGTGGCATTTGCTCTGTAGATTGTAATTTTATTGGTTTTCTCTTCGAGGTAAAACCTCTTGCCAACGACATAAGCTTTTCTTTAGCGGCAGCAAACGCATCAACAGCCTTATTACCAACTTCTGTACCAATTTTATTACCGAGAACCCCAATAGCTTTTGACGCTATTTCTTTACCGATCGGTAGCAGTTTTGGAGCAACTCGAGTAAATAATCCAGTGACAACATCACCGAGTCCATTTCCATATGTCACCTTGTACACTGGTAATCGTGAATTTACGACATAAACAGGTCTTGCTCTACTCATACTACGATGTACTATCATTTTATTTAAATGCTATATATCTAATCGGTAATCAATCGCGGCGATTAATCGCTGTAATAATCATCAGTAAGTTCATCGATGAAACTACGATATAGTTGTATATCCATTACACGACCTTGAAATAACCGTTGACAGATTTCAGCCGCTTCGTTAATTATCTCCGGGGAATTATTTCCAGCTCGTTTTCCTCCAATGAGAACTTCTAACCGTGATATATCATCGAGGATACTTTTTGAACAGGGTATATTACCACCCTGATATCCCATACTGGATTTTTCAGGTATATCTTGCGTGAGATCAGCTTCAGGTTCTTCTTCTAGGGATTTGAGGATCTTCCACAAGAGGATCTTTTTGTCTTCGTCCTCCTCGCCCTCGTCCTCGTCCTCCTCGTCCTCGTGGACTTGGTTATATACGTTTTCGTTCTTCTGCTCGTTCTTGTTTTAATCGTACTCGTTCCTCTTTCTCTCGTTGTTTTTGTTCGGTTTTTAGTCGTTGTTGTTCAGATACTAATAAACCTCTTTTTTCCTGATTTTCGAGATATTCTCGTTCAAAAGCAGTTAAATATACCTGATATATGGGATCATCATTATCAATTTGTGGTAGTTGATTTTTAATTTTGTAAACTGCTTTAGCAAAATCACCTACGTTTTTGATATAACCTTTTTGTCCAGGTTTTAAATAATTTTCTTTAGTGTAATATCCCAGCGCAGCAAACTTTACTAAATCAGTTATATCATCTTTATCAATCTTCGCTAAAGTTTCCTCAGTAAATTTATCTCGTAGCTCTTGAACTCTATTATCTGGTTTTTTAGGAGGTTTAACCTCTAGTTGTGCAACCGCAGGTTGTGATTCTTTAATCGGGGTTACAACTTCTCCAGTTGCAGCAGTTATAGGCTTAAATAATTGTTCAGTATCAGCGGTAAAATCTAATTTTGCTTGTTGTCGAGCTTGCAAATTATCTCTGAAAGAATCTCTCACCGGGAGAAATTTTTTAATCGCAGCCAACCGTTCTCTAGTTAATCTAGTTATTTGTGCTTCTCCGACGTTTGCCATTTATATAAAAAAATATATCGCTAATTCATCATTGATATTTTCAACATTGATATCTTCAACATCATCATGAAAAACTTAGTCATATCAGGGTTATCTTTGATTGGTTTACACTCTCTGTAAACCTTAGATTCAACAATACAGATACGAAGAAACATTAGATTGTCAAATCGCTGGTTGAAAAGTGTCAAATGGCTGCTTGAAAAATGTCAAATCGCTGCTTGAAAAATTGGTCTGTTCACCCTCCCTGCTGCTCAGTTAACGTTGGAAACACTCGTTTAGGTTTTGAATTAGTAACAAATGAACTTGTTATAAAATATATAATAATTTGACAGTACTCTCAAATTCAAATGTCCTCTCCTTCACAGATAGATAATTGGTTAGCTGTTTGTTATAATGTCGTTAGAATTATTTTATGGGTGAAATGCATTTTCTGACTAGATATAAATTGTTCGTAGGCAAGCATGTGAAATTAAATCTCCCGAGACTACAGTCAAGGTATTTTATGCTAATATATTGCTCCACGCAATTTCAAAATTCGACATCACTAATAAAAAGGATTGAAGTACTAAGGAGTAATTTGGCAAATATTAAACCAGTTTAAATGTTAACCTGCGTACATTTCACTGTTACATTTGTAGTATATCAAAATACTGATATGCATATATTGTATATTACACTTACCGTACTTTAAAGGCGTCACACTCGCTAGAATGAAGTAAGGTATACGTCTGCCACTACTGCGGCTATCGTCGAGTATATATAGTGGCTAATACTTTTCCCAACAGGTGTTGAAGGAATTAATTAGATTGGAACTATTTGGAATCCCTCGGAGTTCTGGCCTTTTTTTTAAAAAAAAATGGTGCCTACTCTATGCCTTACGTAGCGGTAATGTAGATACAAGCACAGGGGCTCGTATCGTTGCATACAATCGACCTGTCCTACATGTACTATATTATATAATATAGTACATGTAGGACAGGTCGATTGTAAGCAACGATACGAGCCCCTGTGGATACAAGGGGGCCTGTAAATTCAGCAGTAGTAATGCGATATTTATATAGAGGGGTTCTATCAAACACGCAGGCCCGCATTTCGGCGGATGGCAAAAGCAGCCAGCTTACATATGCAAATTGTTATGCCCCACGGCTAGTTCGATAAATAAAAGGCTGTTGGACATGATAGGCTTGATAATTTATACACAACGCGCTTTTGTAGATAACGTGTATTGGGATGTTGAGATTTAACTTGGTGGGAGTTTTGTATTTATTTAGTGGGACGTCGGTATTTACTTGGTGGGATGTTGGTATTTATTTAGTGGGACGTCGGTATTTACTTGGTGGGACGTCGGTATTTACTTAGTGGGAGTTTTGTATTTATTTAGTGGGACGTCGGTATTTACTTGGTGGGATGTTGGTATTTATTTAGTGGGACGTCGGTATTTACTTGGTGGGACGTCGGTATTTACTTGGTGGGACGTCGGTATTTACTTTAATTCATATCCTTTAATGAACTTGTGGCGCCACACTATCAGCTACCTTGACACACTGTCAGTTATGCTGCTACGTTTAACAGCTGCGCTGCCACACTCACTGCAGATTATGCCACATTACCTCTTACCTGCTTTATGTTGCCACACGGCCAGCCCTCTCCTCTTGAAAGCTCCATGCTGCCACTATGCCAGCCTTGTCAACAATATAACTGCCAGCCGTGTCAGTCCTATGCTGCCAACACTTTCATCTAGAAATAGACCAAAGTGGCCAGCATAAAATTATATTGACTAAACTTTAATAATCAGATATGCTGCCGACACTTTCAGCCCTTTGCTGAGCAGCAGAGGGGGCGAATCGGACAACATTTTTGAACAAGCTTTCAATGGATTACGGCTTAAAACAATGAAATCAGGCAAAAAAATCAATGAAAAAATTATGAAAAAATCAATGAAATCAAAAACATGATCCTGAATGGTTTTCAAAATGAGTAAAAACTTTTCAACCGAATATTTTATCAAGTCCGATACGATATCGTGTCCGAGGGTCTGCTAAATTTATTGTCACAAATCCGTGTGGTTTTGACTGAGCATGACTAAAGAAATTTCGAAATTGATTATGATTCATATCACCGCAGCACCAAGTTTGCCAAATATTTCGTAGTGTATGAGTATCAACTCCGTTAAATACACACAGCAGATTGCAATTATCGCGAATCACTTTTGGTATTTGTGTGTACCGTTGAGTGACATATATCACGTCCGTGTTTTTATGCCTGCCTCGGGAAAATATTCTAGCAGGATTCTTTTGATTATCTAACATGATATCGTCATACACGACTAAATTGTTAATACTTCCATCGATGTCTTCCACGGAAGGGGCTTCATCAATATCAGTAATAAATTCAATAATATCATCATCGATTTCAAATTCTTTTGCTTTCTCGTTAAAATCCTTGAGCACTTCATAGCATTGCTGATCGTCTACACTCGGGGCTATTAAATACAATTTGTCCCATTTCATCCATCTTGTTATCAAATTAAGTAGCAGTTGTGTCTTTCCACTTCCAGATGGTCCGATTATAATCATTCTAATTGAATTTGGTAACATTTCATGGTGTTTAATAGGTTCCCGTCGTCGGGTAGCTGAATAATCAATTACATTCATGATGTTATATATAAATTATGGATCTATATTGTGTGAAGTGTAAAAAACGTACTGGCACAGATGACTTGACGACGATTACAACAAAAAATAACCGATCAGCGCTTTCTGGTAAATGCGTACAATGTAGTACAAAGAAATTTAGATTTGTTTCTAAACCCAAGGAACCTTTAAAAAAAACGAGGAGGTGATATCGCAGCCAAGCTAACTAAACTCCCTGGAACCCCATGGGCAAAATACCCCGGAGAAAAACACCTTCCAGGGTATAGTTATTGTGGACCGGGAACAAGACTTGATATCAGACTCAATGATCAAAATCAGCCCCGACCCGGTGAAGAACCAATAAACGCCATTGATAAGGCCTGTCACCTTCATGATGTTGCTTATAAAAGCAGCAATTTGCAACACAGGCATCTTGCAGATGTGAAATTAATTCATGCGTTAAATGCTATTCCTGATAAATCCTTCAAAGAAAAATTGGCTTCCTTTTTGATAAAATCGGCTATGAAAAGCAAATTGATGTTAGGTGCTGGTAATTAATAACAACATGGAATCTATTTATTATTCCCCAAGAGGATACTGGAGGGGTACATCAGCAATCCATAAACTCGCTAGCGCTGCAAAAGTGAAAAAAACCACTGCGGCTAATTGGTTATCCAAACAGGCGATATGGCAGATTTATCTACCACTGCCTAAACAAATTCAAATCTCGCATTTTGATGTGACCTTTCCTAATGAAGTTCATCAGGCTGATATATTATTTCTGCCACATGATAACGGTTACAAATACGCATTAACCGTAGTTGATATTGCAAGTCGATACAAAGAAGCAGAACCGTTAAAAACAAAATCAGCCACTGAAGTGGCTTCTGCATTTGAAAGGATTTATCGAAGGAGCCCTCTGCACTGGCCAAATCTATTACAAGTTGATCCTGGCAATGAATTTCAGGGTGCAGTGTTATATGCAATGAAATATCACAATGTCACTATCAGACGGGGGCATACTGCGCTACATCGTGATCAGGCAATTGTAGAACGGTTTAATCGGACACTTGCTGAACGGTTATTTGGATATCAATACGCAAGAGAATTCATCCAAGAAAAAAGATCCCGTGAATGGGTTAAAAGATTACCAGCTGTGATTACTGCACTGAATAACGAGATTACTAGAACAATCAACATGAAACCTAGCAACGCGATTAAAAAGAAGTCAATACCCGCACAACCACAAAAAGATTTCAAAGAATCAATTCTTGGTAGTAATGTCACTGTTAGGTATTTATACGAACCAGGAGAGCTTGAAGGGGGCAGAAAAAGAGCTACTATCCTATTTGGAGTGTTACTGTACACAAGATATCTAGTATAACACGATCTACGGGTAGACCTCCAATCTATAAACTGGATTCAACTGCCCCTCAGCGGGGTTTAACTAGACAACAATTACAAGTGATTCCTGACGATACTCAATTGCCACCGCATGGTCTTAACTAGCACCGTTGCGTCTATTGCACTCAAGACAAGTCAACATCACATTATTTCTGACATGACCGAGATTGTTATTTTTTCTGTCTACGGTGAATTGGCGAGGATCCTTATCCGAATACTGCCAACGCATTATACAATTGCAACTTGCGCAGTGATTATTCTGTTGTTTCTTCAAAGTGATTATTAATCTAGCATCAATATCAAATTCTCGTTGTTTTTTTTTTTGTCCTGTTGTTTGTAACCGGAGAGTTTTTTATCAATAATTTTAACATCAATATCATCCATTGTGGTGTCATTATCGTCACTGGCTTCGCCAACAACAATTCTTCGAAGTTGATTTATTTTTCGTACTCTGGATACTGAAAGATAGACTAAATTTGACCATTCGATGCGATTATCCACCATCCAAACAATTGTGTCTGTGATAGTCAATCCTTGTGAGGAGTGTATTGTTGCTGCGTATCCTAGCGTCCATGGGGATTTATTAACACGCAATGCATCTTCAACGACATTGATATCAACCAGCACAATATCATTTAATACCAGAATTTGTTTTTCACTCTGTCCTGGAATATCAACTTCAATGTTCTGTTTTCGTGTATCCGATGGCCTATAACATAACGGCACTGGAAGTGTTGCAAATTTTTGTTTATGCAATTCAAATAATTTCATCTGAAGTGTGTCCCTGACTATTTTTCTACTTGCAATTATCAAATCATTTGGTCTCCACGCTTCCCAAAACTCATTCATGGGAGTTTCCGTAATTATTTCACGGGCTATTTCACACTGGATTCTATCCGGTTGTAATCTAATTAGTTTCTTAAATTCTTTTAATTTTTCATCAAGTGATCTATGATCGGTATCAATTTCTTCATAATAGTCTACAAAACCCTTTAGCCATTCATGGGGGGATGCACCGACAAATGGTGGTGGTTGGCCGTGATCACCGCACATGACGATTTTCGTATTTTTCAATAACAACCACTCAAGAAATATTTTTAATACATCTTCTGACACTGTGTCTATTTCATCCCAAATGATAATTTCAGGAATAAATTTCTCTCCCATGCGCTCAGGAGTCCATTTATCCCCCTTCCATCGGAAAAAACTATGATAGGTACAGGCATTTACCCCTCTCTGTATCATTTCTCTTGCAAGTCTGTGTGTTGGTGTTAGTACAATCATATTTGGATTGGAAACACGAAATAACTCAATTGCCCGGGTTGTTTTTCCTGACCCACCACAACCGTTTAAATAAACTGTTTTATACCGGCATATTGGATCAGAAATCGGTGGTGCATTAGAAAATTCTGAACACTGATTGCTTTCTAAATAATTATTTTCAATTGTAACATCTGCTGATTGAATATAATCATGAAGCATTTCCTTCTTAATTCTCCATGACCCCCAATTCTCGTTGCCAGTAGCCTTAAAATCAGCCATTTTGCTCTTTATGTAAAATGAGTCAGTGGCAACTCTAACTGCGGTGTTAGGAAATTTATTGATCATTGAAAACAGATTAATAGAAGCATAACCGAGCATAGAAGCTCTTAAGTGTGTGTACTGCGGATTGTACCCATCATTGTAGGTAACAATTGTACCCAATTTGGTTCCATCGGAAAGAAATGCGTCTTTACGATTAACATATAAGCCCCTATTCGTTAAATCCGCGATTGCAAAATCGTATTCAGCATTGTCTATAATCAATCGTGAAGAATATCTTGTATTGTCATATTTGCCACCCTGAGTGAATTTACCGATTATTCTTCTACTGAGATCTTTTGCTTCACTGTTTCTGATTTCAAATAACTGTTTGGACCAATCCATGATTTGTTGTTCATTAAAATTAGGAAACAGTTTTCGCTGTTCACTAATTATTTTTTCTAGATCAGGTTGTGGTAACCAGACTGATTTCTGTGCTCGATAGGATATAATTGCTTCACTGACAATTAATGATTTTAACATCTTACAATCAAGCATATACCGTAATAACACTATTGGCATCCAGTGTTTTTCAGACATGTGTTTACCAATCCAAAGATAACTACACGGATGAAGTCCTTCAGCCATTTCAAATGATACTACACAAGCGAATCCGGTTAAATCAAAATCAGGCAGTGGTCCATTAATAGCAACACGGGTCATTTCGTGTGTGGGGTGTCCAAATCGTTTAAAATATTTCTCGCATTCTCCATATCCAAGAAAACTTCCTGGATAACACGCAATCATATCAACGGAAATAACGGTTTCAGCGGTGTATTTTGTATTCCATAACCCTCCATGGCTGTATTCAAGACAGGACAATCTAACATCTGATAAAAACTCACTTCGTGTTGGTTTCCACGCGTTTTTCTTCCTAGCAAAATGTGCTGCAATTGATGGTAGTGTAAAACAGTTTGCTAATAATTGATCGTTGTCTTCCCCCTCCTGTGAAAACTCACTAGCTAGTTTTTTCATTTGATTATGCAGCTCTTCAGTACGGTACAATTCTCCGTTGGGTCTTACAAACTGATCAAATCTACATTCCTCGTCTGAAGTACTATGAAATAGCCACATTGACACAGGATCGTTTTTACTCAAATGGTAAATAGCATCAAATAATTTCTGCTCTGAAAAAAACTCTTCGGTTCCAAACAGATATTTTACGGTTCTATCCCGTGGGAATATTGTTACTGCAGATGACCACGCGTGTTCGTTATGATCAATAATCTGTATTGGAGCTCCCTTTGATTGATATTTCGATTCGTATAATACTTCTCCGGTGATTGTCCTTACTGATATTGGAAATCTTAATGATTTTTCTAATTTGGTTATATCTTGAATTGTTGCCCCATTCTCTTTTACCATTAATTCCCATTCGGTTATTTTTTTTTCGTCTTAGATCAGTTAGTTTATTCCCCCGGGACGCATTTGTGAAGTGTTCCATTATTCGTTCTGCTACACAATTGAGCCCTGTCGAATATTTCATGGGTGCTAGTTTTGCAATATCAGGTTTTTCATTGAGCTGATATATCCCGTAAACAACTGCTGTGACAGGATAAGATCTAACGTAGTATGGGATATCAATTCCAGTCAAAATTCCTGGTTTGGAATCCTGATTCACAGTGACAGTTTTGTTGTCCCTGAGAATGGGTTCAAATTTATCCCTAATAATCCATTTTTCATCCTCGCGGTTAATGAATTTTATTCGAAAAATATTTCTTTCTTTCCCAAGACGTGAATTATCACTGCTGCTTTTTCATCATTCATGGTAGCGTCAACACCGCCTCGTATTCGAAATGTTGACCAACAATAAGATGCTCCATCACGCTTGAATTCATTAAAACAGTCTCTGATGGGTTTATCAAGAATTGTATACTTGGGTGTATTAGAAACTATATCAAGATTGAATTGAGCATCTTTCCAGGGTAATTTCTTGTTACGTTTTTTGGGTTTATCGAGATTAAATTTAGGATTAATTTTCAATAATCTCTTAAACTCCCTATTGTTTCTGTCTATTAAACGTTTTTGGGTTTATCGAGATTAAATTTAGGATTAATTTTCAATAATCTCTTAAACTCCTTCATGTTTCCGTCTCTTGGACGTTTGTTACGTTTTTTGGGTCTATCGATATTAAATTTAGGATTAATTTTCAATAATCTCTTAAACTCCTTCATGTTTCCCTCTCTTGGACGTTTGAGATTAATTTTGTTTCCGTCTCTTGGACGTTTGTTACGTTTTTTGGGTTTATCGAGATTAAATTTAGGATTAATTTTCAATAATCTCTTAAACTCCTTCATATTTCCGTCTATTGGACGTTTTTTGGGTCTATCGATATTAAATTTAGGATTAATTTTCAATAATCTCTTAAACTCCTTATCAGTATTGAATTTAGCATTTTTCGAAGGCAATCTCCTTAACTCCTTCATGCTATACTAAAAACAAGTATCTAAATGAAAGATTTATGTATAATGAATCACTGCAAATGGATCAGTCACTGAATTAGACAAATAGTATAGTATACGAATGAACCAAGAATTCAGACCACACCCAGTGAGTACAAATTATGAAGCATCCAGTGATGGTGTTGTAAGACACTGTAGACTGAAGAACCCAGTTGGGAGGGATAATGGTATGGGGTATTTGATGTTTACTGTTGGAAAGAAGAAATATTACAATCATCGTTTCGTATTTGAATGTTTTAATGGATTGATCAAAGATGGTTTTGTTATTGATCACAAGGATTCTAATCCAAGGAACAATTCTTTATCAAATCTGCAAGCTATCACACAGAGTGAGAATTCCAAACGAGGAAGGACTGGCACTTGTTCAAAAAAAACGAGACCAGTAAAATCTTTGAATACAACAACTAACGAAGAGAAAATATTTAAACCAATATATGAAGCCGGTAAATTTTTCGATATTTGTAGACCCTCAGTACGATTTGTTGCAGAAGGGGTTTGTAAATCTGCCATTTCAAAAAAGACCGGACAGAAAGTTCAATTTAGTTATGTCTGATACGTCATATTTTTCAATTAGAAATATGTCATTGTTATAGAATAATGAATTCTGAAAACATGAATAGCATCATAGTTGAAATAGCAAAATTGAAAAATCATGATATTGAACTATCAGATGGGTTAAATCCTGATCAAATCAAGTCGGATTTTCAGGATATAGAATACGGAGTTAGCACTAACAAGTATATGCTACCAAAGAAATATGCACTCATCAAAAGAATTCAGAATTCTATTAAGGACTCTCTTGCATTTTCTAGTGACATCAGTGTGTTCGCTCCGTTGTATACTATCGTAGAACGAATACGAAAAGAATTAGGTAACGAATACGAATTGAAAAAAGAAGTTAACTCTAAAATTAGAAACCTACGGGCGTTAATTCAATTTTGATTACCCGACCCTCAAAGAGATTTTATCATTTTTTGATTGCCCCGACCATTATCATTTTTTGATTGTGATCGACCCTCATTTTTTTTAGCATTTTTTGATTGAAAATGACAAAAATCAGTGAATAAAAAATCGATGGGCCGTTAATGGATGATCAAAATAGAATGAAGGAAGTGTCAGTATTATATATTTTTATAGCAATTATGACACTTCCTTCATCGATGATAGAGCTGTTAAAACATCAAAATAACACTTCCTTGACTGTGTTAAAAATCATCCGTCATGTCTGTGATGTGGAAAGTCACAGTATTATATATTTTTATAACAATTATGTGACTTTCCACAGACCTGATAACACCCTTAAAACATCAAAATAAGACTTCCACGATGGTGTTAAAAATCACCCGATATGTCAAAAAAGTGGGAAAAGTGTTTTGCAATTGAAAAATTGTTTATGATTTCAAATAATGGTCAATGAAGCATTAACAATCCAATTGGCTCGTGAGCGGCTAGATGCAATTAAGAGATTTATACCAATTCGTGACTCTGTAAGAAATAAACTGCAACAACGACAGAGTCTTCAGACTGATTTTGCTTTGGGGTCTGAAGAATTGTTTAAACCAGTAACCACATCAACGAAGGAGGTAGTGTCAACAATCTCTGAACAAGGAAAGACCTTTCTCCCTGTGTTAGAAAAAATAGCAGCGAAAACTGAACAAACAAAACAAATGGAATCAAAAAGAACAGTAGATGATTTACGCGTGAGATTTAACGAGGAAATGTTAGCAGAAATTGATAAAACTAATCCAACAGAAATTCCTGCGCTTGTTGTTACGACTTATGAAAACAGAAAAAAATGGTTGAAACCAGAACATCATAAGTTTGTTAAGAATTTCGCTCATTGGGCTGATATATTTTATAAAATCAAAGCTAAAAAAAGTCAAATTAAGAAAGATAGTGCATCATACATCGAATATATCGATGCGGTAGATATAGTGTATAATCAATACGAAGAGTTTAAACAACAACAAAAAACGCCAAAATTGCAAAGAAAGCGACAGCAACCTGCAAAGAAAATATCTTTCTCTCCTAAAAAACTACCACCTGATGATGATGATGATGATGATTATTTACAAGAAACGGATTTAGAAGAACTGGATGAAGCAGCTGGTTATAGCGGAAGTGGATTAGGGGTATGTCCTGATAGTGTTATCAATGATATATCACGATTAGATGTTCTTGTAGGAGGTTTCCGAGCTGGAAATAATTCACCGGAAATAATTAATGAAGCAGCTGATATCTGTAGACGGTTATTTCAAGGTGGTATCATGGATATCAAAACATATCGAGATTTCATTGGCGAGTTATCAAGTGGGTATCACAGTGATTAATCACCGAGACTGAATTGATTAAATAAATAACAATTGAAAACACTAGTGTTTTTATAATAAGATGATCATACACTACAATCATGATAAACCAACCCCCGTCTATGTAGTTAATTCACGGTTTCCATTTTATAGAGCATACTACGGAGATGGTTTTGGTAATACCATAATGGCCCCAAAAGTGATGCCGTTAGCTAAACAATTATCAATGAAAGCCATTGATGTTATTCGTGATAAGGGTATTGGTGCTGTTGGAGATCTTGCGGGAAAAGCGTTTTCAACTGCGAAGAATAAATTAACATCATTAGTGAAATCACGAAGTGATTTACGATAAAAGAAACCGTTACCGTCTACAGCGGAAATGCCTGCAAGTGTTAGTAAAATTATAAATAACGCAGTAGATGAAAAATTAGCGTCGATGGTGACTCCCGACCCAAACATGATAGCGGGAAGTGGCTTTAAAAAACTACGACGATGAAATGGAAAATCGCGATTTAATTTAAACTCTGATAAATAGAATAAAATGTTCAAACAGTCACGTAATCCAGCGTTTGATATAGACGCCCCAGTTGGCAAAGATGATTCTGTACGCGATTATCAATATTACGCCTATCATGCCATAGACTCAAATAGTCGATCAAGAATTGAACTTCAAGTCCATGATACCAGTAAATATTTTCTACCCGCTGAAGCGTTTATCGAAGTAGAAGGAGAACTTGTAACAGCTGATGAAACTACTGCTGTACCAGCACCGTATCCAGCTGGTACTCAAGTCGGTTTTGTCAATAATGGTATCATGGCGCTATTTGAGAGTGCTAGATATCTCATTGATGGAAAAGAAATTGAGTCGATAGATCGCGATGTTGATGTGGCTACAACAATAATCGGGTTAGCAAGATATTCTGATGATTATACAAGATCAGCAGGACCTTCTATGATGTTTGCAAAAGATGTTAAAAATACTGCTGGAGGAAACCAATTTGTTGTAAGACGACCAAAGAATAATGCTGGTGCCGCTGATGTTGATGTTGAAAATATGATTATAAACAACGATGTTAATTTCAATCTAGGAGCTGCAACACGTATTTCAATGTTGCAAGAGCGCGTAAATTATTTTCATGCGCAATTCCACTGCATCATATTTTTGGATTCTGTAGAAACGTCAGAAAAGTTATTTAAGGAGCTAAGCATACAGTAGCACTGGTGCGAAAGAGTGATGATAATGACGCAATTTGGAGGATTCCAGCAGACAATGCAAATCCCAATGCTGATGCTGGTAAAGTCATTTTAACAAAAATATCATTGTGGATGCCAGTGTTGACTCCAGCAATCACCGCAGAAGAACGATTACTATCATTTATGGACCAAGGAGGAAAGTCGTTGTTGAGTTGGTTATGTGAGTACAGATGTGAAGCAATCAAATCTGAACGGGTTATTCACGTGGAATCTAGCATCAAAACAAGGCATGGCTGCACCACGTCACATATTTATTGCGTTACAGGATAACACACGAGTTGGCAATCAACTCTCCAGCCATATGATATTTGATCAGTTAGGTGTTAAAGACGTCTCACTGAGAATAAACGGCCAGCAGGAACCATCTGAAGATGTACAACTTAATTACACCGAAAATCATATTGCACGCGTGTATCATAGGTTGTTGTCATTTATGGCACGTGATCAAAATGTAGATACCGGTCTACAAATATCACAATTGGATTTTAAAAGCCTCTATCCGATTTATTACTTTTCACTGGAACATCTTGATTTAACAAGACAATCTGTTGTTGATATACATTTTAGAGCTAATGTGACTCGTCCTGGTGCTATTGCTAATTATAGAGCAGTTGCTGTCATTCTTAGTGATAAATCAATGTTACTTGAAGGTGTTGGAGGAAGAATGAGAGTGGTAGATGCCCCAGTAGAAAATCTTTGATTGAAATTGTAAACGATTTAGAATCAATCTATTATCTATAATGTCATATAGTAATATCAATGTGTCTTTGACACCCGGTCAATTAAAAAAATTGCAATCAGAATCGGCTAAAAAATGCGGAACCACAATCACGTTGAAACCCAATCAAATGAATGGCGGTGCAAATAAATTGTCACTGACAACTCGTCAAATAAAACACTTCAATGATGCACTTGTTGCAAAAAAAGGTGTTCAGATTACTCTTTCTGCGGCTGCTATCAAAAATATGATTAAAACAGGCGGTATATTTCCATTGTTAGCTGCGATTCCGGCCTTGATTGCAGCAGCAGCCCCAGCTGTGGCTAAAGCAGCGGCGTTAGGAGCCGTTGGTACTGCAGCAGGAATGGCACTAAAGAAGGCATCTGGACAGGGATATAAAAAAAGGGAAGGGGTCTAAGACTACCAGGAACCCCGTATTCATGGTACAGCGGGAGATCCGTTCACGGATCAGGCCTGAGACTACCAGGAACCCCGTATTCATGGTACAGCGGAAAAGGCCTGAGACTAGGACCGGTTTATTAATTGAGGAACCTATGTACAATTTTGATTTAATGGATGCTGCTAAAAAACTAGCGATTAAAAATTTCAGAGGTATTTTTATGAAAGATCAGTTACCGGCACAACCCAATGATGTTGAAACAGGTATTATTAATTTAGATAACAGCACCGGACCTGGAACTCACTGGGTTGCATACGCTATTGATCCACGGGCAATCGTCTATTTTGATTCATATGGATTAGCACCGCCAAAAGAGTTTATGCGTTACATAAAAAAATTTCCAATAAAGACTTGGTATTCTACGCTACCAACACAACAAATCAATGACCCACCAATATGTGGCAGCGAAGTATTAAATGTCCTTAACGCTATTTCATCATCTAGAAAATCACCACACATTGTCGTAAATGAATACACTAGTAGTCGCTGGCAACGACGAAGTCGTCAAAAACGATTTTAGAGAAAGATGTATAAAATATCATGATTGATATTTGGGGGAGATCTTTGAAACCCAAACCCGATGACACTGCAACCCCTGATTCTATCAAGGACATAAAAAAATTAATTGAAGATGAAATAGCTGAGACGTTGAACTTAACAAGTGTTGATCCTAATGAAATAGTTGTATTTCAGGACAAACAGGGTAAATTGAAAACCAGTGATGTGTCTTTGGATGATATATTGGTTAAACAACGACACGCAATCGAGAATACTATCGCGTTATTTTCGGATTAGGGTAAACTCAAACCGAGCGTACTTTTTCGACGATTACAGATCGATTTAAAACTCTCAACGATGAGTTGAAAAATTCTGTGTTGGAACTAGCAACACTTCAATCTAAAACCGAAGAACACATAAAACAGTTTACCTCATTTCGTAGAAATATCATTGATAAATTTATTGGAACTACATTCGATAAAATTGAACTAAAACTTCCAGATATCAAAAAATCCATCGATGAGACGAAAATCTTCACCGAGGCCATCAAAAATGATTTTTCGAGGATGATAACAATCATTGAAAAAACAAAAATTCCTCATGAGAAAACCAACAATGTAGTATACACTATCCAACACGGATCATTTGCCTGGACACCTACAAATAACAAATTAGATATCACTGCAACCGTCAAAGGTATTTATCGATTAACTCTAGTGACACCATTGACTCAATTTAATATTTCATCGTCGAGTTCATCCGGGGTCAATAATACGATTTCAACGATCATCGACAAGAATACAACTGAAAAGTTCACGATAACAGCTACTGATAAAAATTTGGTTAGGGTTTCAACAACGTGGTATGTGGAATTCGTAGCGGATTTAAGTTGAAAATTGCAAAGCAATTTCACTAACGGTTTCAATTGAAATCGTAATTGAAAACGCTAGCATTTTTAAAATAAAAATGATTTCATCATCGCAATATCGCTATGATCAGGTCAGAGAATTTCAAACTAGACTCAAAACCCTGTCTGAGGAGTATGCAATGAAAATTAAAAAATATCGCAGGAGAATTACCGCAATTGATGTTACTGTGTATGCTGTGAGTGGTGTAATCACCGGAGCTGGTATTATACTGTCTTCAGTGACAATGATGGCCCCGATAGCTGTTCCAATTTGCATTTCTGCGGCAACAACAATCGCGGGAATAATTTCAATAATAATAAAAAAAATATCATCATGCAGCCAACGGAAACTACAAGACTACATAATTCAATTTCATGTTGTGTCCACTGCATACTCGCAATTATCCTCATTGATATCGTCATCTCTCGATGATACAATTATATCAGAGAGTGAGTTTTCAGCGATGGTAGATATATATAATTCCGCGATATCAAAATTAGAAATACATCATGAGTATAATAACAATGACAACACAGATGGAATTACTTCAACAAATAGTGGAGAACACAAACCCAGTACAAACCAGCATGATCTCAATAACATCAACGAATCCAGAATTCAGTGTGAATTTCCCCTCTCCGGTCCCAGTGAAGGAAATCGCGCTAGCAAAAATGCGAGTGTATCACAGTTGGCCTAATATCAGATCAAAATCATTTGGTGGTCAACAACCCAATAATTCACTGGTATTTGCAAATAAGAATAAACCCGACGGAACCCCAGAATGGAACGTTGTTTTGATACCAACAGGGTCATACGAAATTGAACAAATCAATGCTGAATTGCAACGTAGAATAAAATCGATTACTGGAAAAGAATCAAAAATAGCTATAACGGTTCATGAGCCGACACTATCATCTGCCATTGAAATAAGCACAGATGGTTATGTCGTAGATATCTATCAAAGCTCAATAAGGACCGTACTAGGATGGCCTGAATTACCACCCCCGGGAAAAACCGTTGATTTACCAGAACCACAAAAAACCGATTATATCACAGACAGGATAAAACCTTATAATCCAATAAAGAGTTATGAAGATCACCAAATCACTATAGATTTTTTTGGTCTCGGATACGAACATAGTGTGGGGGGTGGACTATTGCAAGGGTATCATTTTATTGACGAATCTAAAATTGTTAAAAATTTCACAGCAATGAATAATGATTTTTCGCTGTTCTTAATATCTCTTAAATCCTGCTCTCTCACCCGGGATGAATTTATCAGCGTCGTAGAAATATGCAATAAAATTATCGACGATATGGAAACATTTAATTTAAAAATTATTCAGGATATATTAGATGACGATAATCCCACATCGAGAACAAAATTTGCAACAGACTATAAAATCCCCGTCAAAGATATTCCAACATTCAAACTACCGGGATATAACGTACCAGAACTAAAAAAATTTCTCAATGATGCCATCGATATCGGTTTTAAAATAATTCATGATTCGTGGAAAAAAAACAGCATCACCGGAAATAAAAATCCTCAAACATAATAATGACCCAAATGGTGGTGGCAGGCATATTGCTCCGTTCAATGTGAATATTTCATCGGTGATAGCGCTCAATTTAGTGTGTGATGTTATCGAAGGAAGCTATCAAATAAATTTAGAACGATCAAATCAAGCTCAGCAAGGATATATTTTGTATTCATTTGCACCAACAGCTCCTCCAGGGTTTCTAATTATTGAATCCCCGGTGAATCCAGTCTATATGCGATGTCATAATAATTCATTAACCAGAATTAATTTTAAACTCACTGACCAGTCTAATAATCTGATTGATTTACAAGACGAAGTTTTACAAATTAGTCTGTTTGTAAAGTCGTAGTGATTTTCGTCCTAAGGACTTGATAAAATATTCGGTTGAAAAGTTTTTACTCATTTCAGGATTTCATTGATTTTTTCATAATTTTTTCATTGATTTTTTGCCTGATTTCATTGATTTTTTTGGGCCTGATTTCATTGATTTTTGGCCTGATTTCATTGTTTTAAGCCGTAATCCATTGAAAGCTTGTTCAAAAATGTTGTCCGATTCGCCCCCTCTGCTGCTTGCTGTCACGCTGCTAGCCCTATCAGCTATGATGCCAGCCATTTCAGCTCTAAAACCATATTGGCCATCGTATTACATTGAATAAAGACTATTAATAATATATACATTTCATAAATTACAAACAGCACAATACACTTATCATTATGAAAAGCTATTAAAATACATAATTTTATCAAGTTTCTAGATATGAAACCGATTTTTTCCATAGCAAAACTATAAAATTTACCACAAGTTTAAACGTCAAAAAACTGGATAAAGTACTAAATATATATGAGACATTTAAAGTATGGATACAATTACAAATTTAATTGGGGGCCCCGAGTGGTCAAAAGCGCTCTACGTTACGGATCAATGCCATCTCACCTCTATCTGCGTGAGTTCGAGTCTAAGATTCGGCTAATGTAGTTATGTGAGAAAAATGCCAGTAGCTTCTCGTGGGTCGGTGGTTCTTTCCGGGCTTTTTCCCGGGTTCTTCCTCCACCAGTAATACTGGCCGCCATGTATAGCCTATCATATGCTGAAAAATGGCGTTAAACCAAACAAAAACAAACAAATTTAATTGCTTCAAAAAAACTATTACTTACCACAATGGCCGTAGTAAGTTGTCTAATGTAGACACCTATTGAACAAGATCTCGGTGTTCACTGTAGCATTATGGTTTTTCATAAGTGTTAAAGAAGGTACAATGAAATCAATAAAGGATTAGAATGAAAGTCAATGAATTTTTATGTTCTTCACCTTTTACGATAAAAACAATATATATATATATATATATATATATATATATATATATATATATATATATATATATATATATATATATATATATATATATATATATATACACATATACATATACATATACATATACATACATACATATATACATATATATATATATATATATATATATATATATATATATATATATATATATATATATATATATATATATATATATATATATATATATATATATATATATATATATATATATATATGGCAGATGATTTTAAATTTTAATGACAAAAAGTACATTTTTTATAATCAAAGTAAAGAGACTCTTGGTTAAACTTGTGCACGGTATATAAAACAAAGAGATGAACAACGAGGGAGTACGTAAAAGACGAGGACAACAGAAGTTAAACTGATAAATTAATCAATTGTGTCAGATATTTTGTAGAAATTTCAGAACATAAGGAGGAAAGAAATGTGGAGGGACTAAAAAAAAACAAATAAATTAAAAGCAACAAACAAAAAGTGAGATTGAAAGGTGAACACGGCTAACTTCTATGGTGCGCGGAAAAAAAGTCACAGGAAAAAAAGTCACGGAAAAAAGTCACAATTTCGGCTAGGAAAAAAAGTCACAGGAAAAAAGGTCACACTCTGCGGAAAAAAGTCACAGTTTTGGGTAGGAAAAAAGTCACAGTTTTGGGTAGGACTAAATTATATTTCAGAGTAAATATATAAATTTTCATTTTTAAATTCACATAATAATGCATGATAATAGATTTTTGGTCATCGCACGAGGGTTGGCTACGCCACTGATGACATTAGATGTCTGTAAAAAAAAAAAATTTTAATATCTTAAACACAGTAAGTCATTATTATTATTATTATTATTATTATTATTATTATTATTATTATTATTATTATAATCCAGGAAAAAAGCCAAATGAAAAAAGTTACGGAAAAATGTCGCAAGAAAAAAAGTCACAAGAATTAAGAGTTATAGAAAAAAACAGGTTAAAAACGGGAATATAACACAAATTTTGGTACAGTACATACTATATTACTATAGAGAAAACTTTACATAAAAATCAAATAGATACATATCCAAAAAATGTCAACCTAATGTGAACAAATAATGAAATAAACATTGCATTTGCTTCATTGAATACAATATGGAATAGATGAATATAGGTCTGAAGCCAAGTAAGACACTAATTTGTTACATTGGCAGAACAAAAGATTTTTATGATGTAATGTCCCTTTGTAGCCTGGGATTGTTAAAAAATTCAACATACTGGTTTCAGCCAAACGTTTAATGTTATTATAAGCTAGATAATTGTTCTATTGGATTTAGTTTTCATTACAAGTTGAAATTTTTCGGAGTGTATATATTTGAATTTTATTTAAAATTATCTCCATCGTAATATATTATTTATGGTTTCTAAATTTGTGTGATATTCTCACTTATTTTTATCCTGTGACTTTTTTTCCTATGGCTCTTTTTCATTGTGACTTTTTTTTCCTGTGACTTTTTTTCCTGGATTCACTTCTATATCTATCGTTGCAGAGGCGATGACGAATCGTTCAGAATAATCAGGGAAAAATTAATAAATCTGTTTGACTTTTCAATCAATTTATGCACGGCATCGAAAATACGAATGTTTACTTTATAGGAAAGGATTTAATCACCACACAATAAGGTATTTCAAGTTAAATTACCACATGGAGTGAGGGATTGAAACAGTTGGATGCGTTGTCATGGTAACTAACGCAAGATACATAGTGTCGTATCCTTTCTACAGATCCACGTCTTCAACACGGTGATCCGACTGTATTGTTTGTAAATACATGTTGAGTAAGTGAACTGCAATTTGTTCTAAGTCGGGCACGAAGAATCTGAAATTTCCTCCCACCTTAATCAAGGTGCCTTGGAACATAATCGTCGCGAGTATTTAATTTAATTTTGTGAAGTTCTTAATGGAAGCTATGTGATGAGTTTCGATAACTAATGTATTCCATTCTCGAATGGTAGAAGGAGGAAGCGACTTGTAATAAGCACTTGATCTAGCTTGTACTAATTGGAAGTTGTTTACATTACGTAAGTCACAGTGAGTAGTATAACTAACAGCTGCTGGAATCAGAGACATAAGATAGGGAAGGATTGAACCAGCTGTCATTTTATACATGAGCGTAAGTCTAGTTTCAAGACTTTCCCATCCTATTAGTAAATGAAGTGCTTCAATAGACACTAATTTTGTTGCAGCAGTTACTTGACCGATGGTTTGTTATTTGGACACGTGTTCACTTACATAACATACACTACTTGTGAATACATGTATATGTGTGTGAGTATATATATATATATATATATATATATATATATATATATATATATATATATATATATATATATATATATATATATATATATATATATATATATATATATATATATATATATATATATATATGAAAGCAGAAAACGGGTTCAAGCAGAAAACGGGTTCCTAGTGTTGAGAACCACACAAGCTTTTTGTCAGATTAAAAAAACAAGTTGCATTCACAAAAACAAGCTAAGCACTAAACACAACAGCAACAACTGTATTTAGATAATAAATTGATGCAAGCCTAAAAATGTCACAAGACTGCATTGGGACTATTGCTCTTTTTCATATAGGACAAAATGAAAATTAACTGCAGCAATCGATATCGTTCGTTACGTGTGCGTTCTATATCGGTCTACTCTGGGTTACACTCATTTGGTTGTTTGCAGGGTGTCAGGGACGGGGTGTTTTTTTTCACTGACTGGGTGTGCCGCTTTATTTGGTTTTCATTATCTAGACATTGACCGCCCTCGACGTAATTGCCCGGTTCGACCAAATATAAGTGGTAAAACTTATAGATGAAATATATAGAGATCTGAGCTAACATATAGAACAAACAAACACGAGCCCCCGTACAGGAAAACAAACAATTTAATTAATTACATAGAACAACTATGCGAAGTCATTACATTAGGAATACTGTATACATAATTTTAGAAAACAAAACTTTCTCGAATTACAAAGGAAAGCATGAATGGATTCAAAATAAATTAGCTGATCTGTTTACTGATAGATTTAGTTCATCATAGGATTGAGTCTCAACAATCGAAGTCAACGTCTTGTACGATTGCATAACCTGTTCTTCGGTTCGCCCGACTTCCACTGTAGCTGTTCAGACCTCTGGATCTCCGAATTCTACTTTCAACAATCCGTCTCAGAATGTATACGTCGCAGGATTACGTCACAGAATTGTAAGTCTACGGATTTCACGTCTTAGATTACACGTTTCAGGATTACATTTATTAGATTACACGTTTCAGGATTACATTTATTAGATTACACGTTTCAGGATTACATTTCTCAGATTACACGTCTCAGGACTATAGGTCTCATATTACACGTCTCATGACTATTTTCTCCCTTTGAAAAGATATAAATAGAGACAACCTAAATTTCCTGTTATTTATCATACCGGGGTTTGCATTAAGCCCTACTCGTTATCAGATCTTTCTATCTGTGGTAAACAGATGCTTAGGCTAAATAATCAATCGATTCTTCATGTCCTAATGGCTAATTCGACACGCATTAACATCACTCATTAACACACACCACACAAGACCTAGCGATTCTGGGCCAGCCTCACGTTATACAACGAATAAATGAGATACATTACATCAGTTACTACGTCATTTCACACTCGCTCTTAATCATACGTGAAATTTTCTAAATTCAGTGACGTCACAAGGATTATCGTAATCGTATTTAGTAATGTAATACATTCAATTTTTAAAACCTATTTTTATGCAAACACAACAACAAATTAAACAATTCGTCAAACTTATCTAAAGATTAATGTACGACTTTCTATGCATAAACTCAACAAAGTTGTGCTTCATAAAGCAAATTATTATTCGAATGTATTAGAAAAAAGTCATGCAAATATAAATAAATTCAGCAAAGCATTATATATGTCATCAACATTGCATGGAATTGCCAGACTAGCTTTGCTTCAAAGTCCGTCCAAATCCATTCGTCGGTTCCTTGGACAACATTTTTTACGAGGGAATTTCTTCCAAATTCCCCGGAACCCTCTCTGGTTTTTCTTGCAGAAAAGCTTAGACTGATTAAAACTTTCGATGAGGCTATATTAAAACTAGTAAATTTTGTGTGAGACACACGCCTCTTAATTATCGTAGCCAATCATTCAAATCTCTTTGCCGTCTTTTCTCCACTCGAAATACATTCTGAACATGGCAGTATGACGATTGATTCGCATCTATTCTCTAGAAATCTAATTAATGGTTCTCTGGTCTCAACTAATGTATTCTTGTGGGATCGACAGAAATTGGCCCCTTCTCATAGGGGCGCCATCTATTATGTTTTACGGATGCAGGCCAAACTATATTTAGAGTTGAAATTGGGAAGGGGGATTGCCGACTCTCTTGCCCATATATGCCGGTGCTCATGGTTGCTTGGTTCGGTTTTGTAAATTAAGTGACAGCAAAATAAATAGGTTATTCATTGTCGAGGCTTTCGAAGAAAAGTTCCTTGGTCATGGACTCGTCATAGTATCTGATTCAGGTTTGTCGTGTGGTTGAATGCCAACCCTTACCATTTTGGTCGCGAGTCTGGCACGCTAACCACTCAGTCGGTCGTATCACAAGGGACTCGAGTATTGAATGCCCGGTCTAGTTATACTTGTTGACTGATTTTATTGCAAATTTGGCTGTTTGGTTTATTCATTCGTTCCTTTTGAAATCAAATATTTCGCGGATTGAATCAGTGGCGCAAATCTTGCATAGCAAGAGATAGATTACACTTTTGGTTCGACATCCTAACCTATGATTGATACTACATCTTTGTCGTCTAACTTCTGAACGTTTTGGTCTTGGGCACAAATCATGTAATGCTTACCTTTTTTGGCATTATGTGCATGAATCTGTATTCTTATTTGAAGTTTTATTGGCACCCACCAGAAGATCTTTGAGAATGTTTGGTCTACGATACGCAACCATTTAAGGAAGTGTTTTTATTACTTAGTTGTTGAGGCGGTTAGTTTACAATACTGGTCAGTTTTTGGGATCCCCTTCATGAGGGTAGGTTGAGTATGCAAGAAGACGCTGGGACAGTTTGATAACTAACGTAAATTGAATTATATGATAGTAAACACTGGAGAATAGAAAATAAATATTTTGAAATTGTAGCCCGTATCCACCAATTTGATTCTTTGTCATTAATTAATCTGCACCAGCCAATGCCGGCGCTTCCGCTAGGCGAACTAGGCAATCGCCTATGGCGCTGGGCTAAGGATTTATTTTATGATGGACGGGTATGGGAGGGCGTGAGTGGAAGGGGGGCACCAGATATCTGATCTCATCTAGGGCACCAAAATGCCTTGCACCGGTCCTGGCACCAGCTTAGAGGTCTTTACGGTGCCTTAAGGCAGCTTTTGTTCGAGTCTTTCCTTGAAAATATTGGCAATAGCCACAATAGATCCTCTAGATTACAAAAGTGCTGGTTGTTGAGAGAGAGAGAGTGTGTGTGTGTGTGCGCGCGCGCGTGCCTGCGTGTGTGTGTTTTAATTTCCACCAGTCTTTATTTAGCTATTATCTGTTTCCCAGTCTATGTATAAAAAAAAATTATGCAAAAGACAACACATAATGTTATGAAATAAAGTGACCTTTCAGGATTTCGTTTTCACTTTTTGAAGAAAAATATATTATTTTGCATAATTATCTTTTGCACAAAATATTATTGGCTCCCATAAACATTATTTTTTTTGCTAAAGATCATATTTAAAATTACAAAATCAGTTAGCAGGTTAACTTTTATTTCTATATAGAAATGTCTTGACCAAGATAAACTGAATAACATTCCTCTCTCTCTCTCTCTCTCTCTCTCTCTCTCTCTCTCTCTCTCTCTCTCTCTCTCTCTCGTTGTACCATGTCGGGTTTGTTTCGGCAATTTGGCTGTTGTTCAATACGAAGTAATGTATCCTTCTGTCGGTTTCAATTTCTTACTCTCTAATCAATTCGGTAATTAGGTTGTTGACCTTTGACGAAGGCATATACTAAAGTATACTGATAAAAGGAAATCATGTTTTGCATTTTACTTAACTTTTTCTCAATACATACATATAAAAAAAGACCTAGGAATAAAAGAGATTTTACACTTATTACGAAATTAGGGCATTTTTTATGGAGATTTTCATATAATGGCAATTTACAAATCTTGACTGAACTGAACTCTGGTAAATATTCATAAGTAACCCTCATCAGTTAGAACTGCCATTGTGACAATTTTTAAACTAAATTTTCATACTCTCGGAACTGAGTCATTATAAACAATTTTATGAATGTTCATGGAAATCATGTTCTCGTTCCCACAATGCAAATCGGAAATGCCAGCGTAATATATTTACACTAAGCGCCTGTACACCCTCTTGCCTAGTTTTTGAGGGGCAGGCTCAAAAGAAGATTGCGATAAAAATGAAAGAGCTGATTGACTTGTATGTATGTATGTATGTATGTATGTATGTATGTATGTATGTATGTATGTATGTATGTATGTATGTATGTATGTATGTATGTATGTATGTATGTATGTATGTATGCATTTGAGTGCAGTAAGCCATGCTGAGTCTAAACATAAATTATAACTCGTTTTTATGGCATTAAGAAAACCCGTGTTGAAATGAAATTCTGATACAAAAGCGCGTTGTGTATAAATTATCAAGCCTATCATGACCAACAGCCTCTGCAGTTTCAAAAGTGTATTTGCACAAAAATGTAACTCGTATTCAGTAATAAGATAAAATTAGATTTAAATTTTAAAAAGTCATATATGACATGTTTAATATAACTGATCTTGCACGTGTGTGTGTATATATATATATATATATATATATATATATATATATATATATATATATATATATATATATATATATATATATATATATATATATATCCAATTTAAAGAAAGTCGTTTCTTCTTATTATTATTATTTTTCATCTTTTTTTGTATTATTATTATTATTATTATTATTATTATTATTATTATTATTATTACAAGTGTTTGAAAGCGGCCTTCGAAATTTCTCAAAAATGGTTTGTTCAGTACTGCTAACAAGGATTTAATCCTAAAAGATTATGTACAGCTCTAAAAAAAAACACAATATATTAAAGAAAAAGAATATTTAACAAAATAGAAAAAAACTGTTCTTTATAGTTCCAAAAATCTAACAATTTCATCCACATTGGTATTATTTAAGTTGTCCAAAGAGTTTAGAAAATTTATTAAAAAATTTAGGCCAGAAAGAAAAATGCGTTAGTGGCACGAACATATAATAACGTCATCTGTATATGCTTATACTCTTTCGGTCATATTTTCATCTGTCTACATCAGTGTTTATTTGCAATCCTGATAGCAAGCTTCTTGTGATGGACGGACGGACGGACGAAAAAACAAAAGGACGAGCGACTGGAACAAAACCAATATACTCCCTCTACTTGTATTTGGGTACACCCCCTCCCCTCCCCCCATTACTGATACTGATAGAAGGCTTTGGAAAACAACCGTCCATCGATATCATTACAAATTTTGCGACTATTTATCGTACTAGCCGTGGGGCATAACAATTTGTATATGTAAGCTGGCTGCTTTTGCCATCTGCCGAAATGCGGGCCTGCGTGTTTGATAGAACCCCTCTATATAAGTATCGCATTACTACTGCTGAATGTACAAGCTCTCTTGTATCTACATTACCGCTACGTAAGGCATAGAGTAGGCACCATTTTTTTTAAAAAGGCCAGAACTCCGAGGGATTCCAAATAGTTCCAATCTAATTAATTCCTTCAACACCTGTTGGGAAAAGTTTGAGAAACAAAATAATATTTAGCATTTCGGATAGTTCGACCACGGAACTACATTGCTTCTCTTGAGCTCTTCTCGACTTCAGTTAAGAGTTCTGGAAAGTGCAATTACTTTCCAAAAATAATGAGGCGGTTTGCAGTATTATTTGCCTTTTTTACCGTGGCCTTTGCCAAGAAAGGAAGCTTGTGCGATCCTTCAGAGGAGAAAAACTGTGATGAAAATTACAAATGTATGCCAGACGCCTTGTTGAAGACTGGACGATGTGAATGTATCTACAACAAAATGATTTGCGGCTCGAACGGGAAAACTTACAACGACTTTTGCGAATTGGTTGAAGAGGCAATGGCTACAGACAATGCCAGTCTCGTTGTCCAAAGCTACGGGAGATGCACTTCTGGTAAGTACAGCTGATGAGATTATGATCTCTCTCTCTCTCTCTCTCTCTCTCTCTCTCTCTCTCACACACACACACACACACAGTGTGCGTGCCATAAACATCGCTGTTTTATTTTGCGTAGTTGCCGATGATTGTGATGCAGACAGTGACCGAATGTAATAACTAAAATGAAACTTACAGAAATACCAACCAAATTATGTTACATTTGCCTAATATAACACTGTGATCACTACTACGCACAGCAAGGAGACCTGTAACGTCTGCGACGCTTTTGACACTATGGAGCAATAAGCTGGTGTAATTATGAAAGTTGTTCCATGGCTGAAAATGATAAATATTTGTATATTTGTTTTACTAACTTACGTTTCTTGTTATTCTGTTAGAGCGTTCATGATCAAGTTTGTATGGCAGAAATACATAGACTTAACAAAGATAGATAGTGGAGACTGCTTAGATTTATCAAACCAGATTTGGCACTTCCACGAAAGATATCTGAAATTTGTCTTCTATTCTCTTAAAGTCTGAGCTTGATTTGGAATACTGCCCTAGTTCCATATCTTTTGCCACACAGTGCGTCAACAATGTGACGTCATCGAGGTTTGTCGTGAAAACTCTGAAAATCGGCTGTTTGTTCATCCAATCGGATTAAAGTAATAGTTGTTTCGGACGCATCTTTTCTTTGAAGATAAGTGTATAATACGAAGTTACGTACCATTTGTATTCTGACACAATAAAAGCTATACACTGTGTGGTAATTTCCTTCACGAATTATGTAACATGCTCACGTGACTGGTACTACGGATTCGACTCGTGTTGAGACAAGTTATTGAAATAATACTAAATAATACTAAAAGATTTTTATTTGACATGATAAAACATACTCGAACATTGCTTGTTTTGATCATCACTACCTTTCTAGTCTCCCATATGGCCATACATCACAATTCGTTTTACTATATGTTCTCTACATATATTTCTCAGCACTGACCTTTCCACAGTGTGACAATCAATACAAATCATATGAAAATCTAATATACCCCCAAAGATGACTTCACGGTGAAAATATTGTCAGGGGTTGATCGGCATATTTTTGAGTGGCTGCACTGTAAACAGAGCAGCATGTACACAGAACACTGATTTCACTTCCGGATCATCACAAAGGCCTAATTACACAGTGTGCACTGTCGACAAAATACATACAGACAACCACTCTCGGAGCTCCTGTTCTCAAGAATAAACAATTAACTTTAAATCCATACCAAAGATGCATCAATATAATTCTTCTATCACCACCAAAAGGAGAGAGGAAACAATGTTCTAAAAATAGACTAGAACTACATACTGAACTGGAAGTATTTATTGTGAGGTTATTCCATATACTTAGACGTTCACTGCGTAAGCATGCAATCTAACTGAAGTTAGAACTCTACGTCCTTCGTGAAGAACAGTGGAGATCTGATTACAATCGCATCATCAGTGTTAATCATGAAATCCCTATTACAAATATGAACACCTGTGGAAATAGGATATTAACTATACGAAGGAAAATAAATGTTGTCTAATGATAAGCCCCTGCGGGATACATTTATCTGGATACAAAACTTGAAATGGGGTACAAGAGTGTACATTAGAATACTATGCTTTGGTCGCTCAGAATGAAATTTCGGTTCCTGTGATGTGCCAGTGGCTTACCTTCAAACAATGCAAAATTAAGAAAAGCAAAGTGACTATTTCAAAATTTAAGAAGGCACTAAGGAAATTTGATTAGCCGAGTCGGAGCTACAAAAAATGTTATATTTCAGTTTATTTGTATCCCTAAGTATTTCTCGCGAAATGATCCCGGCACATAACGGGGATCCTTGCCCTTCATGTGACTTCCAGGTTTCAGTTCAATAGATGCATTGCCAAAGTTACAGGTAATACAGTTCGACTTTGTTTAAGTCTATTACAAATGGGGTACCGTACTCTTAGTTACGAGAGCGGCTGTGGCTCGGAGGTTAGCGGGTTTGATTTTCGAGCCAAAGAATCTCGTTAGAAACCTTCCCGCACCAGACTGGGTCGGTTCAGCGGTGTCCCTGGGTGAAGCACTTTATTCCGATAGCCATGGCATGATCTGGCCTTTTATGTGTTCGTTCGTTAATGTGCCTTTAAACACGAAACCAAATCAAAAGAACAACTTTAAGTAAAAGTGTCAGTATCGATAAGTATAGTTGTGTCTATTGTATGCAGGTAATATGATAACAGTCATGAGCCATTCATCATCAAGTTAAATATCAGCACATATACAGGATTTTAATCTAAAAATGTATCTTTGAATTTTATTAGGTTTTTAATTTTTAAACTTTCTTTTCTTAGAACGCTAGGTGTCAAGGTTAAAACATAATTTACATTTCATATTTTTTGTAAATTTCTACATTAACATTTTCATATGTATGTTTGATGTGTTTTATCATAAAGCACAAACATATCTCTCCATGTCTTTAAAACTAAACTATGAAATAATTATATGAATAGCTTTTATGGTTTCAATCTATCTTTTTCTCAAGAGTGGAAAGTTTAGAATGTACAGCCTATGTTGAAATAGTGCGAACGATAAATGTCTATATATAATGCGGTCAAAAGATCGATGGAAAGACAAACATCCATAAATGTGCAATCTGATTAAAATCATATCACCCACTGTCTTACGTGAAGACATTGGCGATCTGGTTTTAATAAGATTGATTAAATGTACGTTAGCACATAGTTGGACTAGAATTGCATTTGAATCAGAACGTTAGTACACCTTTTGAATGGACGTCAACTTCTTGACTACACTTCGATAACGTGACTGCGTCAGTGGTTGAATGTTTGCAACTTATCGATGTTCTCTGTAGAATGTATTTTTAATAATTAGGTAAAGTTCCCCTTGATGCTGTCTTGTTTCTTTTAATGTTGGGTTATTTAGGAATTACGTACTTAGCACTTTGTCTATCAATTTTTTTAAAAAGTAAAACAATACTGTATTATATCACTGTGCATGTAAATCATTTGATCGTGTACGTTTTAACATTTAGCCTGGGCGTGTATCAGACGTAGGCAGGGGTGAATCATTCTCTACAACAGCCCCTTGTTTACGAGCAATATAAGATGCCAGCAGAGCATCTATAAAATATATTATGGGATGTGCTAAGTACAAGTCTGAAGTATGTTTTGCCTCGTCTGCATTGCGTGACACATGAAGACCGTCGTGTCATTGGATTGATGTTTTCTTGGCACAGCAACACAAGTAGGACATTTAGTACCGAGACAAGTGGGGTAAAGTGCTTTTCCTGAGGATACACCAAGTTAGATAACCGGTACTGATCCAATTGTAGGACTTAAACCCGTAACCTTATTGTCGTGAGTCCGGCACACTAACCGTCTTACTAAGCGTTGCTGCGCAGTATGCACTTATCTAATGATATCAGTGCTGTATTATTCACTTTATTTCCAGTGGTTTATTGAATATTTTTTTAATTACTTAATTACTTACTTTTAATTATAGAAAGCTAAAAACATTCACGAGATTTAATCGTTGCAATAACCACATAAGCCTGCATGTTTCTTAAGTTTTTGAGACTGGTATGATGTCATGTATTTTTGTGGAAAGTTTCCTACTTTAATCCGCTAGTGAAATGGTTGTAGCAAACATGTGAAGACATTCTACAATGTACGATTGGCTATCATACAATCGGGTACGTACATATAGTTTTTTTTATATGAGAACATTTTGGTTGCGTTTTCGCGTTAGGTCGTATTAACTTAATAACTCAAATTTCATACTTCTTAAGACATTTTGAAATTTGTAGAATCAAAACAAGATAAATATGCAGATATTCGAAGGTTCAATATTTGGATGTTTTACTTATTCAAACTTTAATATTTTAGAATAAGAAACAAATTCTAAAATTAAAACTTGTGAAGTATATTGTCTCTTTATTTAGACTGAGCGTGTCGCCTGGATATTTCCTCTCTGAGATTTTATATATCCCGTTAACTTGTAAGAATTTTTGTAAATGCTGTATTTTTTAAAAATCTTATCTCCTGTTATTGTGTATAAAATGAAATAATCGATAGTTAATAAATAAAAAGCTTACAACACAATTTAATGTGACAGAATAAAATATGCGCATAATGAATACTACCTTACATAGTAGCAAAGTTTGGATATTTTCAATTGGATCCTTCAGTCACCGAGCTTGAAAGCGTCTTCAACTTGTCAGTTCAAGTAATGTAGTTGTCCTCAATATCACCAAGTACAATAAAAACTTTAAAGTATCCAAAAACAAGGCGCGGATTATTCTCATTATCCGAAATAGACTATATACTTGTGGTTCAGTGCTCATCAAAGATAACTTTTGCGTTATTCCTATTTTTAGTATTGTACAACCTCGAAAATTGTATATTATGGAACCATGGTCTCATGAAGAAAAAAATCAATTACTTATAACATACATATAAGTTGTGTTTACAGTGAATCTGACAATTTGTGTCAAAGATATGCACGAACTTAACTAAGGATGGTATTCTATAGAAAATACGGACCTGAGGTAAACGAGATCTCGTGGACGTATGGATCACAATAACTATGGAGAAGACAAAATTAATATTTCTAACTGGAACTTTTTTTTATCGTCCACCAAATATCATGATACATTGTACGACACGCTTAAAAGTAAACCAGACCGTGGATCCAGTGAGGATATATAAACAGTAATCATGACAGACTTTAATATATGATCTTTACGAAATTACACAAATAACGGTAGACGGAAACGACTATCTGAATTTGTTGGACTTCAGTGATACACTTATTAGACTTACAGAAAGCCCTAAGAAATGTATAGACCCGAGATAAAGAACTCATTCCGATGAGATAAGCATAGCGAAAGACCAGCTCATAGCAACCACTATTAACCACGACTCCAAAAATGACTCTAATATAAAATTGATCCAATACATAATAATCTGAGAAGGATTTTGACTCTAATATAATCTGCAAGGGTCTTGGTGAAGTTCAGTTGTCATTGATAAATGGCTTTGATAATAATAATGATATGCTGGGCACCTGGATTATATTACTGACTCGAGTTTTCAGTACACATGCAGTATATAGAGTAAATGAGTAAAACATAAAAAAAAATATACCAAAATGGTGAAATGAGGATATAAATGTATCGATGCCACACCAATATCCTTGACTAATATATCGGTACTGTGGGAACATATTAGACTAAGGTACAATTACTACAACAATATCCTTAAACAATGTATCCGTGGTGCAGTAATATCCTAGCCCAATGTATCAGTGCTACAACATCCTAGCCCAATGTAGCAGTACTACAACAACATCCTAGCCCAATGTTGTAGCACTACAACATCCTTGCCCAATTATCAGCACTACAACAGCATCCTAGACTAATGTATCAACACAGCAACAATATCCTAGACTAATGTATCAGTACAACATTAACATCCTAGACCAATGTATCAGTACTAGAACAATATCATAGACCAATGTATCAGCACTACAGCAATATCCAACACTAATGTATCAGTACCACAGGAACATACTAGACTAAGGTACCAGTAATAAAACAATATCCGAGACCAATATATCAGTACCATAAACCGGTTTTGGAAACCTTTACAATATATATAACAATCCCAGTGATGTTATTACAAAGAAAAGAATATATTTTGTATAACAAGTTGCAAGGAAGTGCCAAATTCCAAAATCAATGTATTCAAAATTTAGTTCTAAAAACATATCAAATCAACTGATAATTTGAAAGTTTACCATGAAATGCACTGGCCTAGATGGCGTCCATTTTCAATTTATCTAAATTGATGCTGGTCCTTTTTCTTCCATCGCCGTTTATATTCTATCACCATTATCATGTGCTGAGAAATGGTCTTACCCCCCCCCCCAATCAACCAACCCCAATATAAATTAAGATATTGCCGGTAATTGTTTTGTCAGCCTTAAATTTGGGGGAACGCGTGCGCGCGCACACAACACAAATTCATACACATTGCTAATAAAGAAGACAGTGACTTCACAATGCATTATATTCTACAGATCCGGAAATTATTGCTGGTCCTGAAAGCACGAAGAACAAGACTGGGGACTTCATAACACTTTCATGTGAGGCAATTGGGAATCCTATTCCAATTATCTTCTGGTTTTTCACCCAGGCTGACGGTACAACAAAGCCACTCCCATGTAAGTATATTTGTATGCACATAGTTACAGCAATATGACTAGAATCAGTATAACGGAGATCTGACAGGCACATATACGATGTATTTATTGTTCGGTCGAACCTTAGATTCACCAGTCAGATTACAGCTTTCACCTTTACGATAGTGAAAAACTTGATTTGGAACTTGTTGTTTGTAGCGATATCTCTCCTTTCAACGAAATACAACTCAAACATGTCATTTACAATATGAAGACAAAGAATTCCATATGTTATTAATTATAAGTAGACCAGGAATTCCAACGGTCAGCAAAACATGAGCCTCTGTCATATTTAGTTATCACGAGTAAATTCTTGTTGAAGAATTTACTAGGCCATACGTATCAAACCAGAAATACGCACACCCACTCAATAGATAAGATTTTGTAAGAAAATATTTTTGATCTTGAAAAGCATGAGTCTCTCTATATGATGATGTCATACACCAGCCATCTGATTAACATACCTTGCTTAGTACCATATTAACTTTCTGACTATTGCAAGTCAGAGAAATACGAGCTTTGACCGATGTGTATAGTTGTTATACCAGGCAGGCGTCTATCGGCCTAGGCTGGGTATTTTTAGTTGCATCATGTTTCACAACGTGGATCAACATGTGAGAAATGTTCCCACAACCCGGACTAAAAGTCGGGAACCATGTCGGGATTTAAAAATTTAGCTCTACTGGTCATAGGGCAGAAATGTTTATGGGGTGATCGTCTGTCCGTTGTCCGCCTCTTAAACTGCTTGGAGGATTGCCATTAAACGTTTCGCACACCTTCATCCCATGGTCAAGTTGGTCCTACATGAAAACAGCGAAGAATGGACATACAAATGTGGCAGCAACACTGCAAAGACTTCTTATAATATCTGGTTGGTCATAAACGAAAATGCTGGCGATTTGAGAAACAATATGGCCGCAACAGTAGTCATCTTGAAAATCTTGTTACCACTACGCCTAATAAACGGAAATTCAGTTGCAACGGGTTTTCATCACAAAACTTCTTATGATGTATTGTTCTTCCGAAATAAAAAAAATAAGGCCGAGCTGATGTTTAATATGACTGACATAGTGACCGGCATGAAAATATTCGGATTCCTACTTCTACTGAATGAATGGTCACATCAGCATGGCGTGTTCACTCAAATACTTCTGATAATATCAGGTTGTGCTAAATTAAAGCTGTGCTGATCTGAATTTAATATGTGGTAATCCGCTACGTCTTAAATGGCAAGTAATTTCTACATGGTGTTTTCATCAGAACATTTCTTATGGTGTCAAGTTGGTCCTAAATGAAAATGATTAAACCTCAAGATGGCCACCATTGTAAATACTGTGAAAATACTATATTCCTTCTAAGCTGATGGATAGATCAAAATGGGGTTTTCAGCAATTGACGTCTTATTATACTTGGTCCTAAATGAAGTAGTTCAAGTCGTGCATCAAATATTCCTGCCAATACGGTTGTCTTGAAAATCTTGTTGTCAATATTCCCTTGAAAGGTTGACCATTATGACATGGGGTTTTCACCAACAAACTTTTATTGATACCTTCTTTGTTCTAAATGAAAGCGAATAGTGCCCATCTGACATCCAACATATTCACCACAGTAGCTGATTTGAAATTCTTGTTATTGTTCAAAGATATCATGCTTTCAGCACTCAGCAATTACAATGAATAAATGACCGTATCTTAAATTCCAGGAAATTCATTTTGCCCTGTAGAACGTAACTCTGATTGAATGACTGTCGTTACTAGAATGTTTGCTATGATGTCTCGATGGTGTCTGTATTGGTCAAGATTACTGGAAAGAAATAATGCAATAGGAGCCCCCTTAGACAAGACAAATAACAACTTTTATCAAACAAATTAATAGTGGTTGTTTCGCTTCAACTTAAGTTATATCAACAGGATTCAATAGCAGTGTCTAATTTGGATTTATTTCATCGTCATCACGAGTGGTGAAAAGAGTGCAATGTTAACGACTGATTGCATCACCATCCTCACGATCGTGTTCCATCGTTTACTATTTCCTCGAGTCTTTCAATTCTGACTGCCTCATCCTTCTCGGACTTCACTCGTCAAATCTCTCTTTTTTTCTTTCCCTGACTTCACTCGGACTTACATTTTCAGTCTGTCAAGTCTCACTCTCTCTTGGAAAATACTGGTTCCTTAAAGAACAAAGTTATCCCTAAAACGCTATAATATATTTACCACTTTCTAGATGTACATACAATTACTTTACTTACGTTACTCAGAACACACTATCTACACACTGCGTAAAGCCTCATTACGGTAATTCCTGGTTGTCGCTTCACAGCGACAGGTCATAAATTACCATGTAAGCTCTCTGACGAAAATTTGACGTATACTACTATATACATGTTCGGTTACTGTTGCATACAAAACACAGATCCTTAACATACAAGATTATTTAAACATAAAAGCAAATATAATAAGTAATTATCGTTAACTCAACATAAGCAGTATCGTCCTGACAAAAAAATTATTTCATATGTACTTCATATAATCCTATGAAATCATTCACATGTGAACATTTTAATCGCATGTATTCAATTTCGCTAATGAACTAATAACTGTAAAATTAAAAAACAAATTGTATTACAACTCTAGCATCAACACATTTCCGTGAAACTGAATAAACGATACATAATATTGAAACTAGACATACCAAACACATTTGCATAAATCAAACCAAAATAAATAGAGCATTCCGTGAAAGTAAAATTGTATACGATAATGCTGTTCACTTTAGAACTTGTGCATCCAGCAGTAAACCCGGTCTTTCTCACAAGACAGACACCTGGACCCTTTCTCATTTAACGGGAAAAGCACTTCTCTTTTCCCATGCGTCTTTGGAGCCAAACTTCTATCTTTCAGAAAATTTCGGACTAAAGAATTTCGGCCAAGTTTGTTACTTTAAATTCACATTATTTCCAAGGTGTACGTCTTAATTTCACTCTGGCCAGTCGTAAGCAGTGGTTCCTTAAAAAAAATTCTTAAGAGAATCATTTCTCTCGTCAGTCAGCATATATGAATTACTTTATAGAACTTTTCCCTTAGAAGAAAGATTATTTTACATGGATCGGAAGTTCAGCTGTCTCTCTCTTAAAACCGTGTTAAAATATCCGGTCATATTTATTGAGTCGGAACACTGGCCCCTTTTGACGTCGGAATATTGATATGGGAGAAGAGGTCGTAGTGACCCTTCACAAGACAAATCATGTTTAAATGTGATAAAATGTTAATGCCCAATGCATTCAAATGTAAGGTTCAATGCTTATTCAAAATTCGACACTTCAGTGTCTAAATGAAAATGGTGCCGCTCAGACATTCATTTTAAAAAGATTCTTTAATGGTTGTTTTTCTCCATGTATTTCTCCGTAATGATGAATTTAACTCTTTAAAAGTGTAAATCTCTTGCCTTAGGGTTATTGACATAAACATGTTTATGTCGGTACAACACTGGGTCTTAAATTAAAATGAAAATTCACTTTTATTATAATATTAGCGGCTTTTTGCTTTATTTTATTTTTTTGTTACTTTGACCTAAAGATGCGCAAGTGTGGAGAATCATTATTTGTTACTTTTATTATTAATCTCTTTTCTATATTTGTGTTCATAGCAAGTAAATTTCCATCTGTATCTTTTAAGGCGAATCACTTGTAACCTACAGATGTAATGCTGTTTTCTTTTCCATAATAATCAAGTATATCTTTGTATTTTGTGTGATTCTCCTAGTCCCAACCTATTAAACACTATTATATTCCAAAGTTTTGATCGCTTGAGAGTTAAACTTTATTAAATCATAAACCAGTCTATATAACGTTCTCTACGACGCTGTTCTTTTTATTCTTCCAACATAATTCCCAAGTTTATACTACGGGGTCTAAAGTCTTGGAAAATTATTATATGCAACATTTAATTTTAACAATTCAAAAAATTTGGTTTTGAAATGTTGACAGCATAGAAATATTCATTAGATACAAACCCACCTAAAGAGAAAGAACCTACAGTGGACATCAGTATATGGTACATACATAAAAAATTTCATCAACCATCTTTGTTCAAGGGACGGGGAAAAAAGAATACAGTGTGCATCAGTGATATAACAAATATTGATGATGATTATATTTTGAATCTTTTTGGGAAAATTACTATACAAATTTAAATTCTTTATATCGAGACAGTAACATGCAGTTAAAGAACTCTAGAGAAATTTCATTGGATTAGCTAATCCCTTTTCAAAAGATTTTTCTTTATGAAGAAGTCAAATACATTTTTTTTATTAAAAAAAAAGAAAAGAATGAAAGACATTAACCATTTATAAAAACAATTAAGATTACGTGTATTGGGATGCTGGTATTTACTTAGTGGGAGTTTTGTATTTATTTAGTGGGACGTCGGTATTTACTTGGTGGGATGTTGGTATTTATTTTAATGGGATGGTGGTATTTAATTAGTCGATGTTGATATGTATTTAGTGGGATGTTGATACTTATTTAGTGAGATCTTGGTATTTACTTAATGGGGGGGGGGGGGTATTTGCTTAGTGGAATGTTGACATTTACTTAGTGGTGGTTATTAGTGGGACATTGGTATTTATTTAGTAGGATGTTAGTATCAAAAGGAATATTATTATACACGAGTTAAATATTTTGATCTTGTTCAATGTAGCATTAAATTAACTCTCAACCACATCAGTAATCACATTGCTTTTGATTTTATAAAACATAAATATTTGTAAAAATACAGTTGAGCTTTATTAAAGTCATAATTTGTGGATTCCACCAATTATAGAAAATCTGGTAAAAATAATTAAAGGACAGTAAGCATATCTCATATCTTTCTTGGTTTCCTTATTTCTCGTTCTTTCTTTTTTGTTCCGGATAGTTTGTAATAATTGAAATCATGTAGATATCTTGGCTTTTATTTCAATTTAATTAACCCTTGTTGTGAACTGAAATAGAAATATTCAATAATGTACAGCGATGAAGGCAATGCATCCAACATTGGCATACATTTTCTGTCTGTAGTAGTAGTAGTAGTAGTAGTAGTAACACCACCACCATCACCAACAACAACAACAACAACAACAATAATAATAATATTAATAATAATAATAATAATAATAATAATAGTTTTCCAGATATGCAACTGGTTCAGATGGTAGAAGAATAAAAATGACCAGCTTATGAAAATTTAAATGCTTAGTGTTGAATTTTACATTTTGTGTTTGAACCTAAAGCTGACGACTCTGCGGTGGCTGTGAACATGCGTGGAGGCCCAGACAGTTACCGAATTACAGGCTTTGTACAGATTATGGAGGCCTCCAAACGGCACGAAGGAGACTACACGTGTGTGGCCGTCCAGATGGACATGCCAACCCAGAGTAAAGCTGAAGCCACAGCCAGGGTCAAAATCATGGAGGAGGATGGTTTGTTTACTGACTTTACTTAAAATAAGAAAGAAAGAAAATATTTAACAATGGGAACTTTATAATACAAAGATTTTAATCTACTAGTAATGATAATTCGTTCGTTAATATTATTTTACATCAAACGTTTTTTTTTTAAATTAATAAATAAAAAAAAACATTAAAGGTTTATATTCCAAGACACTTGCGTGGAAAGCAGAGAGTCCCACAAGGACTAAAAATTCTTTGAACTACTTTCTTTTGGAGAAATTATTTCATAAATAAATATATGGAGCCGGTAGAAACCTGAATGAAATGATTTTTTAACATATTTTTAAAAATTTTATTTAGCTACCACTGAGGTTGTTGAAATATGGATGTCCTGCATTTTCAATATAAAAGGAATAGAGAAGTCTGCACGATATATTTTATTTACACACAGGCATACAGAAAAAATAATGTTGTCACTTAGGCGTCATTATGTTCAACAGTAAAACTAATAACAATAATACGTCCCGTGGATATATTTGAATTATAAGAAACGTATGCGAAATATGGAGAAGCCTAGATTATATATATATATATATATATATATATATATATATATATATATATATATATATATATATATATATATATATATATATATATATATATATATATATCGTGTGTATTCACTTATAAGACGGTTCCAACTGCAAAGAACATAGACCCTGACGTTGTAGAATGTGGACTGCACGTATAAGTGAGTAACGATTGTATGTGGCATTTATTTATTTATTTTAAATTTACATTGCAGTTGAAAATCCATAGGGCACCTGGCAAGATGACTGATACGTGAATATCAACTAACCTTTGGAACTGTCGTCAGTTGTTAGACAATGAGCTCTTTTATGTGCCAAAATGTATACAACTTTTGTATTTTATAATCATTCTTGTATGCTTTTAAATCATTTTGATGTTGTTTGCATTTTTAAAAATTATATAGATTAATGTCGGTAAAGTTGTCAACATACAGAAAATTTTAATAATTTCCGATCAAATATATGTGTCATGTCATAATTCACTAATTGGAATTGCACGATGGACAACAACTGATATTCTCCATAGTTATGTGACAACATCTCTTGTCTTGATCTTTCTGGATCCAATCCTATAAATAATGTCTCATTTTCGTGTGTTATAAACAATGTAGGACAGTTTTTAACTATATAAAGTACTTTGGCTTTACAAGTATATACAGTACTTTGGCCTTACAAGTATATACAGTACTTTGGCCTTACATGTATATACAGTACTTTGGCCTTACAAGTATATACAGTACTTTGGCCTTACATGTATATACAGTACTTTGGTCTTAAAAATATATACAATACTTTGGCTTTACAAGCATATACAGTACTTTGGCCTTACATGTATATACAGTAATTTGGCCTTAAAAATATATACAGTACTTTGGCCTTACAAGTATATACAGTACTATGGCCTTACGTGAATATTTAATTACACAATAATGAAAGGGGAAGTAAAACGGCATGGCATGCCCTAATAAAGGATCCATATACTTACTATATTTGTATGCTTTCATTATGTTTTGTAACAATAGCTTTCAATGCATATTGTACATTATTATACAAATAAAACTTAAGTTACATATACGTACAAAGTTTAATTTTCCTAGATTTTTTTTACTTTAACATAAAGTAAATTAAACGGTCAAAATAAAACCTAGACAAGACATTGTATCACGAGAATAAATTTAACTGGGGTTTGTTTTTGGAACCCAATCTGCTGATTCCAAAGATAGGAATTTAAAATATATGTACATAATGTGTGAATCATGCTTTTTATTGAACTTGTTTGGGCCTAAACAATAGATGAACAGTGAAAATGTCCCTCAGTCAGAATATAAGATGTTTTCATGTTTTGAATACGGGTGAGTTGGTAGCAGAACGCAGTAAGCAAAATTAAGTACTCATTTGCCACAGAGTAAAATTACATCGATCTCTGATCCTCCCTTCCATTGTCTAGCATATAGGATTATTGGGGGGGTGGGGGGGGGTGGAGTATATTGCCTTGAAATGTTAGTCTTTATGTAATGGACTTGATAAGCATATTTGCAAACTGTAAACTATTACTGCAAACAAGCTTTAAAATTCCATTTGTGTTGATTGTGGTGCCATATGTGATATGAAAAATATAATAAATTGGTATTATTTTTTAAAATCTTTGTGGAAGAGGGAAATTTATAAGAATTCCAGAATGTAACAAAGAACAGTAACATTTTATTTAATGAAATTGATGGCATATTTTATTCAGACAGACTGATTTGGTTAAATATGAGACATTGTTCAAGTTATCATTACATTGTTCATATATATCGTAGTAGTCTAGAATATTAGTTATTTGTTTTGGGTTCTATTATGAAGTATAACTGTTATCAACAAAATCAAATGTCTTCCTTATTTTATGATGTTTTTGATAATTTGACTACGAAATAATACATGTTTTGTGCATAAGAATAAAGATTAGTTTGAAAATTTGTTTAATTTTCGTCGTTCATCAACCCTACTTGATTTTCAAATAAATGTGTGATCAAGTTACAGCGGAAGTTTTAAATAAATCAGTTGGTATGACTATATGGTCTTAGACTAAATAACAGATAAAAGTAAAACCAAACTTTCATAAAATTCAACAAATTTCCGTTGAATACAAAATTAAACAGTTTAAAAGGAACTCAAAAAATTGTGAATTAAATTCCAATACACCTGCGATTTCTATCACAAGTCCAAAAAGTATTCCGAATGAATTATAATATTTAATGCGCTGATGTACTGATAGTCATGGATGAGCTGATGTGCCAACATTTTTGACGAATCACAACGATATAATTCAGAATGTACATGAATGAATTCACAATAATCCCAAAATAGTGATTTAGTCCAAAATGTCACTGTGTAATTTGTAATTCTAGAGAATAACTTGAATAAATAATTCCTCTCAAATTAGAACTGAAGACAACTAAAAGAGTGATATTAAAATAGCGTAAAGACTTTATTTACAACTTTAACCATATATAAAAACCTAAGATGTAATGAGTCTATGAGATGATCAGGATGTGCCTGGCAGCAATATGTGGGTTAGACTAAACAGCGAGAAGAAGAAAACAAAACATACAACTGCCAGGAAAGATGCAATTTCTCTCTGTAGAGAGTGTGATATTCGACACAAGCGGAAACCTTAACTGAAAAATTTCCTAGTTTGGCTCTTATCCCGGTGTAAAGGGAAGATCACTATACCAAACTGCTGCCTGGATGGGCAAGTAATCTTTATGGTTTTTGTTTAGGTAAAATGTGTTAATAAAAGACGGCTGGATTTGCAAGGTAGTAGATTCCTTGTGCAGACATGGTACAAGGGCTGTATATACCACAGGAAGTGTACCAAATGTGGAAAAGTGGGACACACCCCTCGGAAATATTTAGAAACGAGAAACACAGAAGTAGAATCCTCACCCATTATTCAATAAAAGGAGATTCCAATACCTAAACCACGGAATAAATGGAAACACTCGCCGCAACAAAATAAGGAAAGGGTACCAAGTAACCAACCAGTAGCTCAAAGAATCCAAGAGCCCATTGGAGAAAACAGCAAAAGGAAATGCCATTAAAAGTAAAACAACAACAAAAAGGACAAAAAAAATATGAGGTCAAAACAAACGGAGGAGACAAACACAAAGAAAAACAAGAAAAAAATAAGGAGATCCCCAAAATAAAATATGCAGAAAGATATATCAGGCTCAACATCGGAAGAAAGTGAAAGAAACAGGAAGATTAGAGAGAAATACAAAATGATATTCGACTAAGAGCTAGATAAAACTGAACATGCAATTGATACTGAACTATACATTAAATTGAGCTATACAAATTGATAGCAAAACTGCCGAAGAAAAAAAAAGAAAAAGAAAAAAAGCAATATTTTATATATTGCATATACCTATACAAATACCTATACACCTATTCATTTCAATTTGCCCATGAATAGCATTTACAAATAATTTTAATAATATAAACAAGAAAAACAAAAAGTACATAGCACCAACATACAGCAAGCCTTCGGGTTATCAAAATAACTAGGAGGGCGCTGACTCGAATGGTCTGGAAAGATCAAACGGAGACCCCCTCCTCCTCCGCCCCCCCCAAAAAAAGCTAGTAGTTTTCCTAAGGCATTATGATCAGGTAATGTATTTAAAGAAGAAATTAAATATAGCAACATGCTCAAGCTAAAATGACATCAGTTGATATAGGACAGTTCTATAGTGGTAAGGGGAAAATTAAAAGAGTGCGACCCCAAAATAGCATCAAAGAAAATCTTGCCATCCCCATTCAGTCCTGAAGAATAGTATTTGTACTTCCACAGTAAAAGTACCTGGGGTAGAAATGCTTTAACAGTAGTACCAATCTATTACGGTAACTAATTGGTTTTGCTACTTTCTGTTACCATAGGGTTGTAACAGCTTAACAGCTTACATTATATTGAACTAAAAAGTGCATATAGACCATAATTATGTTTACTCCAGTATTAGTTCCAAACCACCATACAAAGTGTTTTGGTGAAAACATCATGTCTATGTGGTTTTCCATTCAGGAGTAGTGATAACAATATTTTCAAGATGGCAGCCAGGGTGTCACATAAGCCCCATTTTCATCTAGGACCAATCATAAGGTGGCTATTCATAAAAACCCATGTTGACTTGAAAATAATTTCAAAATGAATGGAATGACACCAAACTAGATGTTTGAGCAGCAACATTTTAATCTGGAAGAATATTAACATTTGAGATGAATGTGTGCAAAGTATCATGGCAATCCTCCAAGTAGTTTAGGAGAAGATGTACTAACAGGCTGACAGATGACAGTCAACAGACCATCCCATAACGGTACGCGGAGGTTTGACCACAGGTGCTTTGACCATAGGTGGTTTGACCACAGGGGGTTTGACCATAATATGAAAAGACTATGATTGGTTGTTGGAGCATTAGATGTAAGTATATTTGGGGATTAAAGTGAGAGATTAAAAGCATATCTTCAGGGATTATAAGTTGCGGCATTTAATTCACTAAAATTTGTATAGTTGAAGGATTATAAGTTGCGTAATGTATATATTAACGTTATCAAGGGATTATATTTGCGTGCAATTGCATATCTGCCATTTAGTTAACCATAAAACTGTTATTCCATTAACTATAATATTTGCATGACATTAATGTTTTGATTTGATTTTATCATTTATATGCGGTATGTATTTTGTAGGACTGAGTGTAATTTTCTAGTAGATCTACAGCCTTAATTTGAGAAACGTTAGACTTGTTGCCTAATTTGTGTTCATTTTCTGTTTAATAATAAATCGATTAGGCCTGGCACCAGCCTTTATGTGCACCGAAAACAAGCTGTTATTGACTTTTGTTTATTATATGTTAATTACTAATTAGCATTCACTTATTGGCAACTCAAAGGAAACTTGTCACATAAAATTTCATTAATTGAACCATAATTTTAAACTCTAAATAACAGTTTATTATTATTATAAAAACCACATGTGGACAAACCACCTATCTGGACAAAACCCCGGTGGTCAAATCCCCGCTGTGGACAAACCACCTATGGTCAAAGCACCTGTGGTCAAAGCACCTAGAACCCCCATAACACCAATGATCAGTAGAACTATAAAGAACTATATAAAAAAAAAACAAGAATTTAAGGTTTCCATACAGACTATATTTTGAATGAATTATGTATTTAACACTCTGGTCTGAACAATTTCAGTTTTTAAATAAATTTCGTGAACAACACACATCGTAATTTATCATAACAGATGAAATCCTAATCATTAAGATGCTTATGTCATTCAGGCAGCCTCAATACCATGCTTAGCTTATGGTGTACTTTATTATATGGCTCAGTTTGAAAAGCCTTTTCACTATGATTACATATAATCATTTCAAGCATGAAACAGCTGGAACTTGTCATGACTGCATAGACTGAGAGCACTGCAATAGAACACAGACTGTACCAATGGCAGGAGAAATAAACTGACAGGACTAGAAGCTTGAAATTCAACAGTGTTGCATTAAAAAAAAAATCTTTATATATCTGTAGCAATTTTTTAAAATTTGCAAATATGCTTTACTAGTATTCTGTGTCGATGTTGTTTTCACTATGAAATGCTTTTAAATTCAACACTTTTATTCTCTTTCCATAGAACATAACAACAAAACACACATTGTTCATTGACAAATCTGTATCAAAAGTACAAAATTTCTCAAGCATCTTATTCTTGTAGAAAACATTTTTTTCCATAATCTACACTTGAATTTAAAAAATAAACAAAAGGCCCAAGTACATACAAAATTACTCATCTGAAATCTGCCTAATAGCCAAATGCAAGAACAGTTGGCCTAGAAGTCTGGATTTGTAGGAATCTTTTTGTTGAAATTCATTCTATATATCATACAAACAAAGTTGCAAGGTTTGTCCCATTAAAAATCTATATGACTGCACCTCAGCATCACTTGTCCTATATTGAAAGACTGGATGCTTTGTGTCAAAGTCCATGAAATTCTGTTTACCATTTTTAGACAAAGTTATGAAACTGTTCTTTTTCTACCGTTTGATAACAGAGCTGCTCCTTTTGTAAAAAAAAATCTAACTGCATTCAAGCTTGGACACTTCTGTAAATTTTGTTCAACTTCTTTCAGATGGTTTTTTAGAACTGAATGTTTCTCCACTTTAAGTAACAGCAGTCATACTGGATGGTAGATCATCATTTGTTTTAAGATTAAAAAATTTCTTGCCATCATGTTTTCTGTCAAACTGGGTCAAATTCTGTACAATGGTTTTGGAGAAAAAAAAAAGATTCCTCTATTTTCAGTTACAGTGGCTGCAGATTGACATCATTTGTACCAATTGGAACGGTCTTCATGCCCGGATGCTGTCAACTTTGGTTAAATTCTATTCAGTGGTCTGGAGATCAAGTCACATCATGGTTTATATATCTTTTACAACAATAGCCTTATTTGACCGCAGATCCGAATCATTAACAAAAACTTTAATGATAGCCATATTAAATTAAATTAAATACAATTGTTTCTAGCAATTTTTACAATGAATTATTTTAAATGCCTATTACAGCTATGGTTACCATAACTTGAAGGTAAATTTGCAGCATTGGTACAAATTTTAAAGGTTATTCATGCCTGATTTATTTATGTTCAATCAAACCAATTTATGTTGAGTAACTTTTCAAGTTACTTAAAGTTGTTCTATTTTTGCATATATAAAATGTGTCTTATATACAATTTTACTTACCCTGCACTTTTAGTGCGTCTTATATTTGTGGGCATCTTATCTAATTATTGTTTTACACAAACGAACGGTAAAATGTGTGATAGTAACACTATTAAAAATGGTAAATTCCATTTCTCACCAGAACAATTATTACGATCGATATTCAAGTGTTTTCGTTCCTAGTTTTAAAAAACTATTGAATGTTCAGTACATAATTACCACGTGTACAGATCTAATGCAGGCAAACATACCCAGCTGGCAAGATTTTCTTCCAGGTTCAACCATCTTGCCTTTCTACCTCTCCTAGCTCGTTTCCTTGGATTCATTTTCTTAAGCTCTTCTTGCTCCAACTTCCAATCACGTGCATTCTTATCACTGCAACTAAATTTTCTACCAGCAGTTCTGTTGCCATGCTCCTTGCCAAACTTGATGATGTCTAATTTAAAATCGGCCATATATGATTTTTGCTTCGGCATTGTGAAAATTTTATAAATGCTCAAGAGATTGATCACTAATTTATTTATAACAAGAGATTGATCCCACGTATACCCTATATACCACCCACTGAAACCGTGAGGAAGGTAAGATCAAATGATAACCGTTGTGGCCCTGCCTCAAACAATTCTTTGAACTCCAGCCAAAACAGTCAATGAAGCCTTGTTTACATAAGGCGAGTGATCAAAACATTAGAGTTATATGCGTTTATGACAAAGGAAAATAGCTGCTTTGATGCATGTGGTTTGAAAACAAATGTTTACATATTTGAACAAAACAACACACAGAATTATTCAAAAGATTTTTATTATTAATGGAACAATAATGTAATAGTATTTAACAAAATAATATTAGAAACAGATCAATACTATAAGTAACTTTTAAGTTATTGAAAAATCAACGCTATGTCATCTGCAGTCAATATAGGGTTTGTTCAGTTCAGCAAATGATGAGACCAAGTGCATCTTATATTTGTGAACTTCTTATTTAAATTTTTTTTTTTTTACACAAATCGTCAAAATTGGCATTTTATATATGGGTGCATCTAAAATATGGGAATATATGGTAATGGGTTTGAAGGAGGACTGTTGCCATTTGCATAAAACTTGATATATCCTCATGCTTTCTGTAAAGTTTGGTAATGTTTTTCCGTAGATTTGGAGAAGATGATGTTTAAAACTTTACCTATTTTGAAAATAGAAATTTATGACAGACACTGGAGGGAAACTGCATGACACAATTTTAAGAACTATAGCTGAAGGTCACTTGGCCATGTGAGTAAAACATTATTAACACTATCATGACTGACTTGAGAATGGTGAATTCATTTATTTTTATCAGTATAAATTTTGGGAGATAACTGTTCAACATGTATTTAAATCTGTGGTTTGTAGCACCAAGAAATCCTTGAAAATTTATGCCCTTAAAAGAATGGCGAATTGACAGAAGTCATGGTGAAATCCAATCATTCAAATGAACAAAAAAACTGTACAAAAGTAGCAAATAAATTTACTAGACTAAGAATGATACAAATCTGCCAAAAAGACGTATTTCAAAACTTCACATTAATTTATATCAATACACATAACTTCATATAAAAACCAATACACATAACTTCATATAAACACCAATACACATAATTTCATATAATCATCAATATGCATGACTTGATATTAACATCAATACATATGACTTCATACTAACATCAACGCACATAGCTTAATATCAATAAACATAACTTCATATCAATTTCAATAATGCTTCCACATCCTAAATAATCTTGTCATTTACTCCAGTCATCATTAGAAATCTGACTCTGACAACTACTACATCATAGATGAAACATCATCCACAAACTACATCACAGATGAAACATCATCAACAAACTACATCATAGATGAAGCATCATCCAAAGAATTATAGATCATTGTTGATGTGAATGTAAAGCTATGTGAACCAATACATTTTATATTGACCTGCAGGAAGCCATATTAGAACCAGTACATTTTATACTGACTTGCAGGAGCCCAGATATGAATCATGAAATTTTTTATTGACCTGTAGGAAGCCCTATATGAAACAGTAGATTTTATATTGACCTGCAGGAAGCCATATATGAACCAGTAAATTTTATATTGACCTGCAGGAAGCCATGTAAGAACCAGTACATTTTATACTGACCTGCAGGAAGCCAGATATGAATCATGAAATTTTATACTGACCTGCAGGAAGCCATATAAGAACCAGTAAATATTATATTGACCTGCAGGAAGCCATATATGAACAAGTAAATTTTATATTGAACTGCAGGAAGCCATGTATGAACCAGTACATTTTATATTGACCTGTAGGAAGCCATATATGAACCAGTAAATTTTATATTGATCTGTAGGAAGCCATATATGAACCAGTAAATTTTATATTGACCTGTAGGAAGCCGAGACTGAGTGTCATACATTTGTTAGTACATAAACTGTATCTTAATCCAAACAAGGGTCTGTAACTCTTTTATTACATGATTTAGACATCTCAAAAACTCCATTTAATTTGTTTCACAACGGTACAAATACCATTTTAAGTGCATGACACTAAGCATTTGGTGTAATATAACAATGCTATATGGAGAATAACCATTCAAAGTGAAATGATCACATATCAATGCATAGAATACATTAGTATCTTATCAATGCATAGAGTACATTATATTTTATCAATGCACAGAGTATATTAGTATCTTATCCATGCATGAAGTACATTAGTATCTTATCAATGTATAGAGTACATTATATTTTATCAATGCATGAAGTATACTAGTATCTTATCAATGCATGAAGTACATTAGTATCTTATCCATGCATGAAGTACATTAGTATCTTATCCATGCACAGAGTATATTAGTATCTTATCCATGCATGAAGTACATTAGTATCTTATCAATGTATAGAGTACATTATATTTTATCAATGCATGAAGTATACTAGTATCTTATCAATGCATGAAGTACATTAGTATCTTATCAATGCATAGAGTACATTAGTATCTTATCCATGCATGAAGTACATTAGTATCTTATCCATGCACAGAGTATATTAGTATCTTATCCATGCATGAAGTACATTAGTATCTTATCCATGCATGAAGTACATTAGTATCTTATCAATACATAGAGTACATTATATTTTATCAATGCATGAAGTATACTAGTATCTTATCAATGTATAGAGTACATTATTTTATCAATGCATAGAGTACATTAGTATCTTATCCATTCATGAAGTACATTAGTATCTTATTAATGCATAGAGTACATTAGTATCTTATCAATGCACAGAGTATATTAGTATCTTATCAATGCATGAAGTACATTAGTATCTTATCCATGCATGAAGTACATTAGTATCTTATCCATGCATGAAGTACATTAGTATCTTATCGATGTATAGAGTACATTAGTATCTTATCAATGCATGAAGTACATTAGTATCTTATCCATGCATGAAGTACATTAAAATCTTATTAGAATCTTATAAATGCATAAAGTACATTAGTATCTTATCAATGCATAGAATACATTAGTATTTTATCAATGCATAGAATACATTAGTATCTTATCAATGCATAGAGTACATTAGTATCTTGTCCATGCATGAAGTACATTAGTATCTTATCCATGCATGAAGTACATTAAAATCTTATTAGAATCTTATCAATGTATAAAGTACATTAGTATCTTATCAATGCATAGAATACATTAGTATTTTATCAATGCATAGAGTACATTAGTATCTTATCCATGCATGAAGTACATTAGTATCTTATCCATGCATGAAGTACATTAAAATCTTATTAGAATCTTATCAATGCATAAAGTACATTAGTATCTTATCAATGCATAGAGTACATTAGTATCTTATCCATGCATGAAGTACATTAAAATCTTATCCATGCATGAAGTACAATTGTATCTTATCCATGCACAGAGTATATTTGTATTTTATTCATGCATCGAGTACATTATTATCCATAGAGATACAAGTTATGACAATAAATAAATGATGAAATGATGTATCATCAATCAATTCATATTAACTTCTTTTTGATTATTTAAGTATTTTTTCTGAATAAAACTATTCATCATTTACTGTAAATCTAAACTATATTTTTCTGAATAAAACTATTCATTATTTACCGTAAATCTAAACTATATGATGTGATTAATAATCAACCCATAAGGTGAGATTTCCTCCTCTCAGTCATCAATTCTGGCACGATAATATCTACTAGTAACAACAAAATCCTTAAAATAACATTTGTATCTCTTTATGCCACAAAGCAATAAATAAAAACATTAATAAAAACACAACAAAAAACAAGATATTGCATGTAAATAATTAATTCCTCATGTGGAACTGTCACTTTGCTTTACTATTCACTGCCTCCTAAGACATTTCTTTACTGCAAATATTTTATATACATGTTCTTGTGCATTCAAGCTAAACCATATTTGTGAAAAATGCCAGAAAATTGTACTGCTTAATTGTACTGTATACCATAAATTTTTATAGGCATTTAATTTTTCCATTTACACAGTATTATTTCCTTCTATATTTTTTAAAATAAGAGGAAAAATTTTGTGTGAATACATTAAAATTACCATTACTGAAAAACAAATTTAAAGGCAATTTTTTCAGGCATAACCAATCTGACCCTTTTAATTTGTGATGTGGGTCACTGATAATCATGCAGGTATCATCTTATCTCAATTTTTTTTCAGAGAGTACATTTGCAATTGCAAAATGAATGAATAAATTAATGGATGTAAATACTTAAATGTGCAAACCATTCAAGTTAGCATTATGGACAACTCATGTGGCGCGTGATATTATTTACCTGGGGCAATAAAATAGTAATTATTCATGCTGTTATTTCACTCATGCTGTCATTTTATTTTGATGGCTTATGAGGGATGCATTTCTAATTAAAAGGGAATATTATTTTGTGCCTATGAATCTGTCTAAGTATGCAAAGGCCATTGAAACTGTGCGAAATACTTTAAGTGCCTCCAGTATACAGCTGTAATCTTGTAACTGTTAAATTATTAACCTTAATTATGAAATACGGATCAAAATCATGATGTTAACAACCAAAAGAAGAAGAAATGAAATTAAGAAGACGTCTCAGTAGCCAATGGTTTTGTTGAGAGGAAGCATGTATTAAATATGTAACGTCTCATCATCTGACCGCCTGTGCCATGTGTAATGGATTCACCATCAGCTCAAATGCTGCACCCTTCAGATTGGCACCTCGTAGATTGGCCTCTTGGAGGTCACAACCAGACAGGTCACAATTCTGTAGAAAAACACAAACATAAAATGTAACATCTTGTCTGTGACAAATGTCAATGTAGCTTCTGACAATACATTTGCAGTCACTTCAACAGTGACCTTGACCTTTTAACAAGACTCCCATTCTTGATAATGTTGTCTACACTAGTAGTCTTTTGCAATAATAATAATAATAATAATAATAATAATAATAATAATAATAATAATAATAATATTATTATTATTAATAATAATAATAATAATCTATCCTCTGAAACAGAGGACATAACCAATTCCTCAAAATGTCAACAATCTACACCAAAAAGCTAACAATATTGTACCAAGATATCTTGACTTTTGAACATTTTATCTGCATGTACATGTCTTTGTACACTGATGAATATCCTTACAAACTCTCTTGCCAATATCTACTGTTTGACAAATGATACTTTTCTCATAAAAGCTTGATATATTACCAGATGAAACACTGAACACAAAAGCTGTTATTTATCTCAGAGACCCAAAGAAATGCAGATTGTCATATAATACAAAAGAAGAAATATCAAAACCTACAATATAATTGTGTTAAATGGAGTAAAGGGCTGAATATTTCATGTGGTTCAGGCTCCTGTAGGGACCATAATATGTGACCCCAAATATATTATTCTGAATAAGGATCAATCAGACTGGATATTTTATAGCAATCCTCCAATTTGTTTAGAATGAATAGCAATAACAACTTATACTAATGATCATGTTGATGATGGATAAATGACAACTAACTTGCCATCCCATAAGCTTTTACGATCTCTGAAAAGAAGAGCTACAAAGCATGATGCAAAAATAAGAACGTTTACATATTATAGTTCCATTGACAGAAGCCATTAAAAAAATACACTTTTCTTCCGTAGGGATGACATATTAAGTGTCTTTTTTATATTTTGTTCCTAATTTCTAGAAACCTGGGCAAATGAAAACAAAATGTAATTCCAAAAAATCAGGGCAAATGTATAAAAAATGTAATCCCAAGTAACCAGTGCAAAGCAATCACAATGAAATTCCTAGTAACCAGGGCAAATGCTTACAAAATTTAATTCCTAGTAACCAAGGCAAATGAATAAAAAAAATATATAATTCTTAGTAACTGCAGCAAACATATACAAAATGAAATTCCAAGTAAAAAGGGTAAATGCAAGCAAAATGTAATTTTTTGTAACATGGGCAAATACATACAAAATGTAATTTCTATTAACCTGGGCAAATGCATTCAAAATGTAATTCCTAGTAACCAAAGTGTATTCATAAAAAATGTAATTTATAGGAATCACAAAATATTTTTCAGCTCTAATAAAAATTTCTAAAGGCTGTAATAGTTTGATCTGAAAGTTCTAGGATTTTATCCAACCAATTTTGACATGCTGTATGTTGTATCTACTGCGAGAAAATTAGCAGGAATGCCTGTGCATTATCAACATCTTGAGACAGCCATACAGTATAGTCAACATTTCAATGTTTCTTGCCCTTGTGGTCAAATTGTTAAACATTATAAAATATTGAAGGGATGTCTTCCTGGATGAATTTGAATAAAATTTCATAAAAAGATATAATATGTAGTAAAATAAGGAACCTCTCCAAAGGCAGCTGCATTATGGGTTTAACGCCATTTTTTTTTCAGCACATGATAGGCTATACATTACATGCAGTATACTTGATGGAGGAAGAATCTGGGAAAAACCTAGTAAGAACCACCAACCTATGGAAAGCTAGTGGCAAGTTCTCACATACCCACAAGGGCTGAACATGAGACTAAACCACACAGAGATGAGATGGCACTGATCAGTAAATACAAGTGCTTTAGAAAACGGAGCCACCTAGGGTCCTTGCATTATTAGCATATATGGACAAAGAAATATCATTTTACAAAGGTTGTTCAGCTGTTTCAATTTCATCTGAACATTTCAAGACTTTCTTCTTTCAGTGAAGGTAACCTTGACCTTTGACCCATACAATCAATTGGCTTCTTTCTTACTAAAAGAGTAAGCCAACCCCAAACACAGGTGAGGTACAAAATGCAATCCATCCATATGTTTACACCAGGTCTGAGATATAGAACTAAAGGTTTTGTTTAGAAACCATTTTTTGTTTCATTCAGTCAAACTGACCAAGACATTTTACCCCCAAATCAATGCACATCTTTCTTACAAAATAGTGCCATACAAAAAGGTCAGTAAAGGGAGACAGTGTGATGAACATGAAATGTAGCAGACACATATATTTATTCCAAAGTAATTATATCACCTGAAACAAGTCTATTATTAATCATTCCAGTTAACACCTTTCCAAACAGCTTTATGGGTTATATCCAGCAAAGTAGTTTATTCAGGAACAGAAAATTGACATTGCCTACATTGTTGCTTACCTAGAAAATGGTGTTGTGACAAGCACTATGAGACATCGACTCACAGCGCGACTAATGTCACGAATAGCACTTTAAGGTTAATCTAAATCTTCTAATTGTTTAACAAGCCTCTCAATGCAGAGAAGTAAAATAACAAATGTTAGAAAGAATGTTTCCTCATTTAACCTGGATGCTTGTCTTATTCCACCTTATGTCACATAGCAGCAAGACTGTCACATTAGCAGCAAGATTATTTCACATTAGTAGAAAAGAGTTTAAAATTTGTACACTTATACCTTTGAACTTATTTATTATTTACATACCTAGCTACAAGTATATTTGTGGGCTAATATCATACTGGGCTTGGGTGTGATAAAATTCAAAAGCAAGGTTCTCAAAATTGAGCTTTTGCATTATCTTGCTTGTATTTCTGACAATAATGTTATGTGAAAGTAACAAAACAAAAGATGAAAAAATTTCTAGTTCAAAAATGACACACGTGAAAGTCCTTTTATTCTTGCAATGAAAGTTTGATGAATTCGAAAAAAAAGTTTTTTCTTTGAGGCAAAAGCAAGAATAATTTCTGGAAAATTCATGATATGATGTCTGTATTTTAATCCTTAAAGCATGCTTAATGTTTAAGAAAAACGTCATCAATCCAAACACAATAAAAGAGATATTTACCAGCTCTATTTCAGGAAGAATATTTGAGATGTTTAGTGAAACTGAACCTACACTATTAGTAATGGACAAATAATGTGCAATATTTTGAGCAAATAAATAATTCATTCTTTGTTTTTATCACAAGTTCCAAGAGGCCCTAATTGAAAAAATCACTATTAGCTCTTACACTATAAAAATTAGAGATTGAGCCAAGGAACAAGGAGTCGACAAAACAATAGACATTTTGCTCAATTAAGAAAATTACTTTCTTAGCTAATTCAGCATGTAAAATACATGACTATGAAAATCTGATTATGATCCTTGATGTAGGAACCCCATTTAGTTATTCTAATTTAGATACGAAAACTGTTAACATTTTCACCTCAAATCAGATCTAATTAAATCTAATTGGTGTCCTTAATGTGGAAGTTACACTGTACCTCTAAATCTGCACCTGCAAGAACAGCCCCTCGCAAGTCGCAATTCTGTAGGTTGGCATTCTTTAATGTAGCCACACGTAGGTTGACCCCTGCCATGTGACTGCCCTCTAGATTCACATTTTTCATCAGGGCACCTGCAAAAGTGAAATAAGTTAGGTTTGTCAATTGATGACTGCTCCCAGAAACCTAAATTACAATATCCAGATGATGGTACTTTATATTAATGAATTTTTGATAAATGCCATACAAAGATTATGTGATAAGCCTCATAAGATGTTTTATTAAAAGCATTACATAAAAGTATGGTAAAAGAAAAAAAATTAAAGTAAAAATGAAACTGAAAAGAACAATAAAAAAGGAAATATGCATGTCTGAAATGGAAAATCTGCTGGGAGTCAGAAGCTGATGAGACCTGCAGATCTGGGTCTCTACGGTTCAGTAACAGTGAAAAAACAGAGATCCTGATCTGCCATTACTTCAGGGTCTGCAGTTGAACTAAACTTATAAGCCAGTATTGATGATATTACAAATAGTCTGAAAACCTTAAATGACTCGGTTCAGTAACTATCAAATTACATATATAAAATTGTGTTTAAGTACTAAAAATTTGTATCAACACATGGAAGTCATTACGTAATAACACTACTATGTCACTTAGAGGATGATTCTATCTACCTTCCATGTTGGCTCTACTCCCGGCTGGATCTTCAAAGTTACAGCCCTTAAGTGTAGCTCCTTCCAGATTCACACATAGCATCTTGACTCCAAGTAAGTTGGCCGACTGGAAATTCAGAATGTAATAATGAAGATATATACACCTTCTCTGCTATATGATGCATTAGCTATATGATGCATTAGCTATATGATTGAAAAGGCCATTTAACTTCAGACATTACAAATATCATTCTATATTGAACACCTTAAATTTTAAAAAACTACCGTTTTTTAAAAATATTTTTTAAAGAGGCTACCTATCATAAGAAACCACAGAGTTTGTATTTGATATCTTAGATATTCCAAACATCTTTATTTAAGGACCAACCCGAAAAGAACCACAGACCCACGAGAAGCTACTGGCATGCTTTCTCACATATGCACATTAGCCGAATCTGAGACTCGAACCCACTCAGACAGAGGTGAGATGGCAGTGATCAGTAACAGACAGCGCTTTAGACCACTTGGGACCCCTAAGTTCAAAATGTTACTCAACATGAAGCATTACAGAATAAATATTACATCATGCAAAAAGTGCACACATAATAATGTTCTGCATATGAGGTGCTGTAACCCAAAATATACATGACATCCATCAAGTATGAATCTAGCTGAAGACTAGTTTTTAATAAGTGAGTATTTCTCAAGCAATGTTTGGTTAACTAGACTTTTGACTATCTCTGTTCCTATGCACTCCATTTAACTCCATGAAGACAAAAGTAACATCTTACCACTATGTTTTCCAGGTGTGTATGTGTGTGTACTCATGCTCATGTATTACAGGTATGTGCATAAAATTAGCATGTACCCATGTGTGTGTATGTGTGTATATATATATATATAATGCTTACATCAAGAGAGGCTTTGGAAAGATCAGCCCTCTCAAAATTACAGTAGGAAAGGTTGGCTCCTGACAAGTTGGCATTTCTCAGTATGGCATACTTGAAGTTCATGTATCTCAGATCAAGCTTCGACAGGTTAGCACCAGCAAAATTCATACCCTACAGAATAAATATAAACATGATAGGTACACAACACGTCAGATCCAAATGCAAAACAAAACAAAAACAAATAGAGACCGTCATCAGCCGCTGCATGACGCATCAGGATCTGAGTCTATGAATGTTTATAGTACTGATTAATTCTAATAAAGAGATCCATATCTAATTAATTCTAATAAAGAGATCCATATCTGATTAATTCTAATAAAGAGATCCATATCTAATTAATTCTAATAAAGAGATCCATATCTGATTAATTCTAATAAAGAGATCCATATCTGATTAATTCTAATAAAGAGATCCATATCTAATTAATTCTAATAAAGAGATCCATATCTGATTAATTCTAATAAAGAGATCCATATCTGATTAATTCTAATAAAGAGATCCATATCTGATTAATTCTAATAAAGAGATCCATATCTGATTAATTCTAATAAAGAGATCCATATCTGATTAATTCTAATAAAGAGATCCATATCTGATGGCAGATCTGTGTCACTGCAATATGTAATTGAAACCAACTTATATACAAGTACTGTATACACTAGTGTATAAGTCGAGGCCAACTGCAAATAACAATGACCCTGATGTGCTGTTAATTATCGCACTGGCAAACCAGGGTATATGTTTGTTTTTCTGATTAGCCTATCAATGGCAGATATGAGTCTTTACAGTTTACAGGTGGACTTAACTTAAGCGGAACAGACATTATTTATGTACTGTGAATTTATTGATTTTTGGACATCATTTGCAGAAAATTACATTTTAATTGGTATTTAAAATTTCTGGATATGCATCTAAATGCAATGTGCTGGGTATTTATGTTTGTGGAAGTGCACCTTAAAGAAAAGCATTTAATGCACAGATAATGCATGTTGAGTATATTAAATTGTGAACAGTCACCTCAGGGAAAAAGCATTTTATGAAATTGATACTGTATTTCAGGTATTTAAATTTGTGGTTGAGCACCTGGAGGTATAAAACAGATATTGCATGCATAATCAAAAAACATTAGTGCCACAAATATAAGAGTAATTCCAATGTATTCAGTTTTTATTAAGTAAATAGTTCCAATTATAAAATACAACAGGATATCACAAATGCAAAACCTAACTAAGGTGTGACTGGCAATCTATATATAAAGAAATGGTCAAAGCAAACATTGCATTGTATTTAGCCTTTACACTGTCACGGTGAAGCATAATTTTAAAAACAATCATCAATTAGAAAAGCGTGATATGTTTATTTTGCAATCACTTTGAAAAAAAGAATTTCTGCAAGTGAATTAACAGTATGAAGTACCTGACATCGAAGTTCCTTGTCCGTGGAGGTTGCCATTAATCTGAGTACTAACTCCCTTCGGCCAATAGGCGTATCATCATCAGCTGGCTCCTCTCTCTGTAATGGAGACAAGCATTCAAATACTTTAAAGGTCCCAACTTTAAAACTGATCTTAAATTCAAACACCAACTACATACACCTGGAAACAGACCTTACATCAAAACACCAATTACATGCACCTGGAAACAGACCTTACATCAAAACACCAATTACATGCACCTGGAAACACAGACCTTACATCAAAACACCAATTATATGCACCTGGAAACACAGACCTTACATCAAAACACCAATCAGATGCACCTGAAAACACAGACCTTACATCAAAAAACCAATTAGATGCACCTGAAAACAATTACCTTACATCAAAACACCAATTACATGCACCTGAAAACATAGACCTTATATCAAAACACCAATTAGATGCACCTGAAAACACTGACCTTACATCAAAACACCAATTACATGCACCTGGAAACACAGACCTTACATCAAAACACCCATTACATGCAGACATCAACAAGAACCTTTCCAATGCCATGCATGTCCAATAACAAACTGCCATAATTTTCCACATATACAAAATTACAGAACTTATACAAAACACAATCATGACAATTATGCTGGCAGTGTGCTCATTTGTGAGGCTTTGATGGCATACAGGTAAAACAACCGTTTCATATCTCTGCAGTCCTGGTTTTGTTCTTTGGTGCTGGAAAGAATGTGAGAGGTAAAGTGGATGCCCATTCAATTTTGTAGTGGTTTCTGATTTCTTCCACCATAAACGACAACAAACATATAGTTTCTCACTAAATTAACCATGATTATCTTAATATGATTGTGAAGGTGATTTTGGTCTCAATTTTTTAAAACCCAAATTGATAAATATAGAATGCAATTAAGGTAGTAAGTTCTTAAAGATGGGAACTGAGAACTTTGAATTATTTTTAAAGTGATGATAATAGGCACCTATGGCCTGCTTTAAGAAAAAATCCCTGAAACTCTGCATGAAACCTTAAAATCAAAGAATTTACTAGAGTTATAGATTCGGGCTGATAAAGTAGTTATACCTCAATTGCCTCTTCTAATACTTCAATCAAGGATGTAAGACCAAAGAATTTTGCTTCTTCCAAAACTCCTGAAAACAGAACATGACATTTTTATTTATTTTGATATATGAACTATTAGGCAAAATGTTGGCTTAAGATTAACTTTGTGCATTAACATGGATTGATTTCAGAAAAAAGATGAAAAACAAAAAAAAGAACTTTTTCTATTAAATTGTTTCTGTGTGAATACTTAACATTACAATTAGGATAAAAACCTGCTACCTCCTGAATTCAATCCTACTAAATAATGAAAATTCATCTTTTCTGTATACAACATATAAAGGGCCATACTCTTGCCCATTACCTCCCATTGCAACCACTATCTATGTGTTAAGTAGTGCTTAAAGATACAAACATTGTCCTAGTTTCCATGACTTTTCTCTTTGCATTTCAAGTAGTGCTCGAGGACACAAACAGGGTCCTAGTTTCCATGACTTTTATCTTTGCATTTCAGGTAGTGATGGAATCAGTCAGAAATTCATAATTGATAATTGGTTCCCCTTACCCAACTGATCATCGATTATAATCGGTTACTAAGAGCAATATGTTTATAAATGTACAGGAGTAATCTCTTTTAATGACACATATACTTTAACCTGACAATAATATTACATTGTATGTTACTTTTGTTCCATAACTTTGTTAAATGAACGCAACTTTTTATGGCTGATCAGTCATATGTAACTGAAATACTTCTACAATCCCCAAAAATTCTTTCGTTCATATGTGATGTGTCTATAATTTAAAGTATAGAAGGACATGATTTTCTTGTTTGTCATTGTTTATAAATACTACAAATCATGTTGCAATTTAACTGAAACAAATCAACAAAATGTTTAAATTAACTCAACAATTTAAAAACTTTACCATATAATAATGACTATATGTTCCTAATTATAAGGTTTTTTATTTGTAGTTGTGAAGGGATTAATAAATTCCAAATCAACTTTAATGGCTGGGAGTTTTACTAACCTTTGTGCTTTGCATATACTTAAAAAGTAGTCTCCCTTTACACACAATTGATTACGGTTCACAATCGATTATCTTATTGGTTTGCTCAACCAACTGATGATCGATTACAACTGATGATCAGAACAACACTAATTTCAAGTAGTGCTCAAGGACACAAACATGGTCCTAGTTTCCATGACTTTTATCTTTGCATTTCAAGTAGTGCTTACGAACACAAACAGGGTCCTAGTTTCCATGACTTTTATCTTTGCATTTCAAGTAGTGCTAAAGAACACAAACATGGTCCTAGTTTCCATGACTTTTCTCTTTGCATTTCAAGTAGTGATTGAGGACACAAACAGGGTCCTGAATGGCTGCTGCTCTCAACGTATCTATAGATGGCAGGGGGGCTATAATGACTCTCTGCCCAACTGGTCTTTAGCTACAAATTCTAGTTGTGTCATGAGGATTATCAAACCATCCAATCATAACAGAGGATATTTTGGATCCACTGAAAGGGCATATAACTCAACTGCATGATAAAGCTAAAGCTATCATGAGACAAGTTTTGTATGACAACAGCTTCAGAGAAGTCTGGGATAGTGGTTCTAATTTATATAATTTGAGCAATGTTAAGAGCCAAGATTCCCTTGTGGAAACAGAGTCTATTTCAATTGAAATTGGCTAGCAGAAATGATGGATATTTATCATGATTGATATATTTTCTGCTATGATGCTTAAATGTGTCTGATGTCATGGAGTTGTAGCCCTTAATGTTAATTTGTGCCCACTTTTTCTCCTAAGAGAACCCGAGATAAAAGTCATTGAGTTGTTTGATCAAAAGGAGGCTATTATTGACTCAATGCCAGCCCTTGAAAACATGCCACTTTCCCTCATAAGCCTTCAGAGTGACATGTCTACTTATATCAAGATTCTCTCCACAATCAAGTCTAAATTCTTTTTCTCCTATGCCTGTCCCTTTTCTGGGAAGAATTTCAGCCAAGACAGTGAGTTAGCTGTGAATTTTATTTTCATGTTGATATGAAGTTGGCAGGACCAACACTGCCAAGACAGCATGCATAGGTCAAGTGATATTGTGTCCCTTTCTTTTTTGAAGAGGTATGTCACCACTATGGAGTTGTCCAACACAATCAGAACTGACTTCTTGCAGAGTTGATTGTTTTAGAACTGAAAGATATTGAATGATAGCTTTCATTAAGTTTAAAGTTGATTTGAAGAGGCAGTTCCCCTATTCCCCATTTGCCAGTGACATGATCAAAGAGGAGATATAGGGACTCCTGTTGCTCAACCATGAAAGCTAGTATGGAGTAGAGTGTATTCCAGTGATGGCAACACCTGGTATATCTCTTTGATGGCAGCCTTAAAACTAAACTCTGTCCTCTCCAATTCCAGATAAGAGTAGGGCTGTCGCTCAAACATGAGACACATGGATCAATTCCAAAGGTCACCATAAGTTTAATTGTATGTAGCTGTAGGCACGGTCAAATTTATCATTAAGATCTCTGAAACTGTAGAAAGATTAAGCCATAGGCCTGGTGAGACAAGCAAATCTTTCAGTAAGTTCCCTGATTGAGACAGATGGACTAACTAGATGGCAAGCTCAATTGGTTGGACGATCATGGACGGTCATACAGAATGGATCAGTTAGATCCATTACAAACTCTAATGTCCGCAACTGCCATCTGTCCAAGGCAAGGCATAACAATTATTTTAACACAGTACTTAGAGGTTTATGGAATAAATGATGATTTATTAGTCTAACATTTGTGTTCATGTCATATTTAACAAACAGAATTTGTTTTATTGTATGAATGGGTCAGTTGCTCTGTACTGCATGATGTAAGATTTGGCTCCCTTGCAAACTCAGATATACAGAAAAAATAGGCCAGATGCTCCATACTGCATGCTGTAAGATCTGGCTCCTCTGAAAACTCAGATTTTTCTAGTAGACCAGATGCTCCATCCTGAATGTTGTAAGATTTGACTCCCTAGCAAACTCAGATATATATAGTGCACCAGATGATCCGTACTGCATGCTATAAGATTTGGCTCCCTTGCAAATTCAGATATATAGAATGGACCTGATGCTCCATACTGCATGCTATATGATTTCGCTCCCTTGCAAATTCAGATATATAGAATGGACCTGATGCTCCATACTGCATGCTATATGATTAGGCTCCCTTGCAAACTCAGTTACATAGAATGTACCAGATGCTCCATAGTGCATGCTATAAGATTTGGCTCCCTTGCAAACTCAGATATATAGAGTATGCCAGATGCTCCCTACTGCATGCTATAAGATTTGGCTCCCTTGCAAAATTCAGATATATATTGAATGTTACCAGATGCTCCATACTGCATGCTATAAGATTTGGCTCCCTTGCAAACTAAGATATATAGAGTATGCCAGATGCTCCCACTGCATGCTTAAGAGGTGACTAATGGAAGCAAAGCCATGGCAGTGGTTAGTGTGTCAGTCACATGACCAAATGTGGATTCGAACCCTCCTATAAAATCAGTCTGGGTTGACTATCATGTTGTATCTTTTGGTCCAGGTATTTTGCTTAAAATGCCTCAGCATTAAATAACATGTGTTGTTGTGCTATAAACAACGAAACAACTAATATTTTACTTTCCAACCATCAAAAGCAAACAAAAACATTTATTCATCTGCACAAAATGTCAAAAGAACCCACAAAATCCGGACCTGCAGTCTTGAAACTTTCTAAATCTAAAAGTGACATCAAAGTCAAAATTAACAAATTTTGATTCAATTTACATGGATTAAGTTTAGGATTACAAAAACATCCAGATTATTATTGTGTATACATCTCCAAATGCATGCTAAATTTTATTGATAACGAGAAATTAATAGGATATTTTCTAATTCTGAAGTTTGGTGTTTGAGTCCAGTTTTGCGAGTATTAAAAAAAAGATCTAAATAGGATAAATACCTTCTGGGTTGACAAATTTATCAAGAATGAGATTCCCATGTCGTAGATAATTAAGGATTGGCTCAAAGTACAAAGGACTTCTATCAATAAGGTAGGCTCCATTTTCATCGACCATGCTACTCCAAGTACAATCTAAAAGAAATGTATAAATGTATATTCAAATGTTCGGTTTTAAATCTGCACTTTGTTCATATGTATATTAAAAAACAATAAAATCCAAATTGAAAGGAAACAGCTGTCGACCTGGTGTTTATCAGTACACTACATATTGGTAATTAAATGGGAATTCAATTTTGATATGTTGTTCTTTATAATTAGCTTTCAGGTGCCAGTAATGGGAGATTAAGATCAATATGTATACTGTGTGTGTGTGTGTGTGTGTGTGTGATTAGGATTTTTAACGTAGCTTTAACAATATTTCAGTCATATCACTACAATGTCTGCAGTGAGGCAGTTTATAGTGATGTCTAGCACTGGGGCATCTTGCTACTGACATGTAACATTATGTCCCACCCAGTCACATTATCCTTACACCAGGCCAACTAGTCCTAACACTAACCTCTTAATGCTGAGCGCTGAGCGAGGCAGCTGTTAGTACCAATTTTGTAAGTCTTTGGAATGATTCGGCTGGGGATCGAACACATGGCCTCCTGCTTCTACGGCAGATGCTCTAACCACTAGGTCACCAGAGCGGTTTCAATATGTCTACTTGTAATGCATTTTGTGTTTTGGATTGATTTAATGCTAAGTACAATGTACAAAGAAACGAATCATTTAATTCAAATGAGTTGACTATTCGATGTACCAGTGTTTATTGCTGTGTAATGACAGATACCTTCATTTAATCCACATCGTAATTGGGCTGATCACAGTAGTTTTATGATCTAATGATCATTGATTCAATTACCTGTTTACAAGTGACAGCAATTTATTGGTTTCCATTCCAATCTGACTATATTTTTTATATTTGGCTTTAAAAAACAGTAACGGATGTTTGGAAATTTAACAGAACTGGAAATTTTGTAAATATAGCAAAATTAAGATTTCCACCAAAACAATCAACCCAGCTTAGCACATCTTAATATTTTTACACATGACGAGTTCCAAGTCCACTGGATGTGGCCATGAGGGACAAATTGCACAGAATTACATAATACAGGCAAACATGAAAACCGCTCTGGTGGCCTAGGGGTTAGAGCATCCACCACAGAAGTGTGAGGTCGTGGGTTCAATCCCCCACCAAGTCATTCCAAAGATTTACAAAAATGGTACTAACAGCTGTCTAAGAGGTTAGTGTTAGGACTGGTAGGCCTGGTGTCAGGACAAAGTGACTGGGTGGGACATCATGCTACATGTCTGCGTCATGATGTCCCAGTGCTAGACATCACTATAAACTGTCCCAGTGCAGACCTTTACAATTTTGAAGAAATTAGTAACGATTTTCTGTTGCAAATAATGGAAGGTGAGACTTATGACAAATGATTTTACTATTAAAAGGGTCCAGAATTTTCGAATAATGATTCTACATGAATAAGCAAAGAACTTAGAAAGATTGTTAAATTCTAACTGCTAAAATCTTTAAGATGTAACTCATGTATATAAATAAACAAGTGACTACAATAACTTAGGTATCATTGTTTTACCATGGCCTCCTGAGAACATCCTTGCAAGCATGCTGTCACCATCCTGTTGAGTTAGTGTGGACCTAAAATTACAAGAACCAAAACATGAGCATGCATATGGTTTCCCCAATGTAAATCATCTTGGACTTGCCCTAATGCATTTCTACTGCTAATACCTGTATTGTTATGCAATGAAATTTTAAAAACTTCCTACATCTATTTCATTAGCTGCTGATTATCAAATGATAGACAAATTGCAATATGAATCATGCTGCGGTTAGCTTGTTATATCTGAAAAAATATTTTGATGGCAATAATACTGCCTTATAGCTTATAAATAATTATATACTTGGAGTTATCTCCCTTCAAAAAAAGTTGCTAGAATTTTTAATTGGCAAATTAAATATTTCCCAGTGAGGGAAATTATTCTTATATTTAAAAAAATCATACTAATATAAGTTCACTCTAAAAGAACAGCAATTCTTGTATTTTTATCACATTTCACCCATACAAACAATATGGTCCCCAATTTGCCATCACATAATGTGCAGACAAATTAGGGTTTATGTTGTTTGTTCTACTGATCAGTCAAACTGCCTAGACCCATATCTGATGTGATGGCTGATCTGGGTCTGAACAGTTTACTACTGGACTCGACTTACAAGCGAGCATATACCATTTTATTTTAATATTCTTACCATCATTTTCTCTCTAAAATACAAAAAAATTCTTGGAAGTCCACAAAAGATCTCCACATTTTTTCCCCAGCATTTTCCAATGATATGATTTAAATGAGTAACAGAAAGGAAAACAAATGGGCATAATAAAAATAGCGTCCAAGCAGGTAATCAATCAAATGATCTGATGCTGTACCTAGTAGTGCTGAATATTTTCCCCCCAACATTGAGTGTAATCCATTCTCCATTTTGACAACAGGCATTTTGTCTTTGGGAACATGCCATATTACTGTTAAGTGGGCAAGATGGACTGTGCATCCTCTCATCACCATTAGATGGAACTGTAAGAAGAAAAGACACAATGCTAGTGTTTTGTTTATAAGCCTGTTATACTGGTTGATTATGATCAACATATATGAATTTACATACAATTGAAAATGGGTACCATCAATAATTGGAGGATTAACGGACAAATGGAATGGAAACCATTATAAGATTAAGTCACATGGTCATGTTAGCACCCAAAGTCTATTCATTCTTGACTGTCTATTTAGTTGTCATCATAAAATGTCCAGACATACATTATAATTCACTATGGCAGCAAGAAATAGGTCAAGAAAAACAGACATCATTTTTTAAAATCTATGCAAGTGCAGGATGTGTGTGCATTTTTCTCCAAAATGTGGCACTTCATTGTGACAACAAAGCACAAATCATTCAATCTGTTTTTGAATGGATCACACCTTTTCGTTGTCCTTATCCAAACTATCTAAGTACCTAAACCCTGATTATGTTGCATGTATTTCCAGCAACTCTTATATAACGATCTTACAAGGAAAACTGATCAACAAGCTGTGAAACAAACTAAATAATAATCATTTAAAGTTGAATGCACCAAATTCTCAAAAACATCACTACTGCTGATATAGTTGGTAATGTACACTTACATAGCCTGTATGACTTGTACTTTACCAAGACTCTCTGCATTGTTAAATTTCTTCTTTCAATATGTATGTTGTCTTGTCACTGGCTTCCAATTACTAAAATCAGATCTCCTTTTTACCTTCTGTCATACAAACTGCACAAATAATCTCAAGAACAATCTATCAATCTTAAAATAAGAATTTAGTTGATCAATTTTACTATGGATAGTCATAACTTACCAATGAAAGACTCCCCACTTGACAGGTACAAAACATCATCATCTCTGCAAAAGAACGAAATGAAAAGAAATTTAAAAAGTTTAACAAAATCCATTATAGAAGTAATGTTGATGTTAACAATAATCTGAAGAATCATGTTTCCAATTATAACAAATTATCTGATCCATTTTAATAAAGTAATCAATTAATAGCTTTTTGTATATTCACACCAGCCTTAGTCCCGATCACACATAATTGCACTGGTAGCAACAACTGATGAAAATTTCAATACCAACTAAATTTATGCTGGCTGGTTTCTGTACTGCACATTATTATTGAAAATGGTATTTTGTGCAACACTCTGGTAGAATCCTATCTTAAAAGCCAACTAGCAAAAATTACAGGCAATCCAGTGAATCTGTTATCCGTTCATTGATTGCATGCTTCACTTTGTACACAAAGTTTACAGCTGTTGTTTTAAGTATGGTGAGTAGATGACCTTCATAAGGCATACATGTGGATAAATAATCATAATTAAAAATAATCATAATTAAAAATAATCATAATCAAATTTACTAGTCTTTCAACATCTGACAATAAGGTAAATGGGCATGCATGTGGAAAAATAATCATATTTAAATTTACTAGTCTTTCAACATCTTGACAATAAGGAAAATGGGCATACATGTGGATAAATAATCATAATTATAATTACCAGCCTTTCAACATCTTGAAAATAAAGGGAAATGGGCATACATGTGGATAAATAATCATAATTAAAATTACTAAACTTTCAACATCTTGAAAATAAGGGAAATGGGCATACATGTGGATAAATAATCATAATTTACTAGTCTTTGAACATCTTGATAATATGTTTCTACATTTCATCAGCATGATCAAAGTTTTATCAGGAAAACTAAATTCTTTTCAAAAGCCCAATGGGACCCATTGTTATTTGTTTTGTTACTGTATGCTGAATGGTTCTTTATTCTTGCTTAATCGACTGGTCACTCCTAAAGAGCCAGGAACCAGCAATTTATTCAGAAAAGCAATTATTTCCTGGTATAACAATGGTGGCACATTGAAGTGTTGTCTGCTATATGATTAATTCAATAATAAATCATCAAGTCTTCTCTGCAAATTTTGTTGTGTATAATGATATGGTTGTTTCATTCTCTAGAAAGCTAGAAGAATCTATATGGAGTAACCACAAGAGAACAAAAAGTAAATTAACATATTTATATAAAATTGTTAATTTAAATAGCACCTTCTAATTTTATAAATTTCAGTGATGGTTTTAAAACATGACTGATATAGTACAGGTGTGTTCTCAACCAATTTCACTGAGTATTTTTACTGTTTTCGATCTTATAATCATGATTTTCTTGATCTGTCAAGAAAAGATCTTTCCATGTTTACTGGGAATGTTTAGTTTAATTCTTTCAATTTTTTTTTTATAGAAATGGACATAAAAATAACCAGGACAAATTATTTGTTAAATTAGTTTATAAACTTTTTTACATACTGTATTAGGGAAATAGAATTCAGTATCACCTTTTAAAGGGATCTCATAAATTCCTGGTTTTGGCAAGAATTCGGCTAAACAAATTTACTGGTAAATGGAACAAATAAACTGGTAATTAATAAGTTAGAGGAATCTGATGATAAATAATAACATTTTAACTGAATCACAACAATAAATGTGTATCTCTCAAACCTGATCAACCTGACATCATCAATGAGTCCTCCTTTAGTAGTGAAAATTTTCTCCACCACAAATTCCAATTTCTTACCGGCATCTGAGAGAACATCTTCAAGAGAACTATCATCACTTACTGCTATTGTCTGCAAGAGATAATACAATATTAGATGAATTAAGATAACCCAATATATAAAGAACACTTTTCCAATCATACATCTCTTTCATTATGGACAGATGTCAAGCATATATGTTCACTGAAGAATTGAAGACAATAAATTAATAATTTTGTCCACTGTGATATGTCCTTTACTGTTCACCAAAGCAGGTACCAATATATCTAGTTTTTCTTTCGAAATTATTTTTTAAAAACTGAAGCAAATTAGGTTTATGATGCAAACTTCCATTTTATTACCATATATTAAACCATCACAACTGTATTTAAGTTTCCATCATTTGTATCCTTTTTCTTCACAATAACATATCTTGCATCTCTAAACATTTCAACGTCAATCTTCTTATTGGGAGGTCTTGCCTTTACATGGAGGTTGAAAACATTATTTAGGAAAAATGAATTATAATGAGAACCTATAAAAAAAATCTTGTACATTGTATATTGTTGTTGGAACAGCATTATACATCATTTCTGCTGAAAAGCCGAGCATATGAAGCATAAAATGATGATATCCATCATGGTATCACATCACTGTCATAAACCAAATGTAAACAGGGTATTATATATATATATATATATATATATATATATATATATATATATATGTGTATGTATGTATATATGTGTGTGTGTGTGTGTGTGTGTGTGTGTGTGTGTGTAACAAATCAGTAAAAATGCTAATCTCCTCTGCAACCTTCAAAAAAGCTTTATTTAACTCACACATACACATGCAAGATTGTCATAGTTTCTTATGACCTTTCCCACTCCTGTTAGAAATTTCAACAATTTTGTTCAGATGGAAATAATTGCATGTAATTGGCCTATGGATTGTGTCACAGGAACCTTTTACCTCTGATGCCAACAAAAATGTTGACTGCGATAATTTGGATCATTTTCAAGGCAATGAATGGCAAACCATGATGTCCAGTTTGTAAATGTGTAATTGTTATGAATGAGAAGATCAATTATTGAAATCTGGATGAAGTTGGTAGGGCAAAACTGTTTCATTTTGTGAACCATTTTAAGTATAATTTTAGCATCAAATGACATGACTTCCATTAGATTTAAGGTTGAAAGCTGAGTCACAATACTTGTGGAGTTAGGATACAGTCTTTTTTAGTAGCTAGGTGTAAAGTAAGGGTACTCAAGTAAATCACCCAGATTTCAGTTGATAAGCTCTGGGAAATTCTCCTTCAAATAAAAGACATCTATCCTGATATTTTGCACATCAAAACAATGCACAAATATATATTTGATGTCTTACAAGGAAGCACCAGGTGGGAATAATCATGTAACTCAACCCACCTAAAACTTAATGAATAGGTGAAATCACTCCCCAAACTGTCCATAAGTAACAGTAACAGTTTGCCTACCCCCCCCAAAAAAAAACAAAACAACTTCAGATGACAATGACCTGGACCCCCTGGCAACAGTCATGTTATAACTTATAATGTAAATCAATGAATGAAACAATTCATATTTTGTGCATTTTGTTTTCAAGATAGGTATGGGGAATAAGAAAAAAAATGGATGGTTAGTCCTACATGTAAAACATCTCCCTTGATATATGTACTTTAGGGCAACCTACAAAGCAAATATGGGAGTATATTTACAAACTGGATGGTTAGCCATGCAATGTAAGATGTCTCACTGATATTTGTGTTTTTTAAGGTGACCTACAAAACAAATATCTCGGGAGGTGTCTTAAATTTTACAACCAACTAAATGGTATGAGGATATAGTAATTTGACGATACCCTCATAAAATTTGGATACCATTGTGCTGGGAAGGGTGTGGATCCTGGGGTACATGGTCATGCCACACCCTGATCATGTCACACCCAAGCATCTGAACTTCTGGAAAAACCAATATCACTCCCTTCGACATGGCTGCTTCAAAGTCTGCTTCTACTTTTTTCATCTTGGGTTCAGTGTCAATCATATTTTTAATAGCTTTTAGCACCTTTTTATAATCCTTCTTTCTTTTCCCCCATCATCAACACAAAAGCTTGGGGAGCTTGTTTTATTTCACCTCTTTTTTATGAAGATGTGCATGGTTAAATGATTGAATACATAAAAAGGTTAAATTCAACAAAAAACAATTTAATAACAATTCAATAGTCAAATGATTCAAATTTCCCAAGTACTCTCTTTCTGCTCAACCCTGTAATAGCCCATTGCATCAATTGATTAGTAGTGTGAGATAGATTTGCACCTGTCCTTGTATTCTACTCCTTTGTGTATTCTTCTATCCTCTTTCTCCTATCTCCAAATTCCTTCTCCTCCTTGACTTCTCTATATTCCTCCTCCTTCTTCTCCAGTTTCTCCTCAAATCCTTTTATTCCTTCTCCACCTTCTCTCCTCTGACGGGACTTTGGTAAACTCCGACTGCTCTGCTAGTCTCACTTCAAATACCACCTCTTGGAGACTCTGGAACCAACTGAACCGGAATCTACGCCATTCTTTTCCATGAGTTTGTTGTTTGGTAGTTTATTTTAAAGTCGTTACCTGATGTTCTTGCTTCTTCTACGATTTTTTTCTCCTTTTTTTTGGTTGCCATCTTATTTGTTTGGGAAAAATCGTCATTCTTGATCTTATGACTTAGATTTTTTTAATACTAAATCTTGCAAATGTGGCTTCTAATGGAATTTCCATGGGTATATCTACAATGTGAAATTCTCGTGTTCTCTTTTTTTCATAACTATGGATTCACTAATGTTAGAGTAACTGAACTAAATGCAGAAACAACATCTAATTAGTGTAGTGTGAAATGTGATCTATTTTGGTCCCATTAATTATATAACAAAACTTAATCAGTGAATTAATACATTTAAGTCATAAAGGCTAATGATATAGAAACATGACAGGGTAACAATCATTTTGTATAGCGATATATTACTGATGGGTGCGACTGGACTATATAGTAGGGTGCGACATAACTTGACAAGTATGCGACTTAACCGGTGCGTGATTGCGGGGTGTGAGATGACCATGATTCGGATCCTGTATTACCAGTTGTGAAATGAATAATAAATAATATGCTTATTTCCTGGATATTCTGCCAGCAGACAATTAATTAATTAAATAACCCCAACCTACGACTATGGCTTCGTGTCTTTTTTCCTCTCTCTCTAAGACTACTATATTAATGAGTAATGATTCATGAAGGAAATTAAAACAAATAACCTTTCCATCTTTTGTTGATCCGTTTCGAAAAATGTTAACCCTCTTCATAACTAATACTAAATACGCATCTTTTGCAGTATGCCTGTGTTGTGTCCGTTGTAATCAGCAGTAATACAAAATCCTTGCAAATGATTGAGCAATATCAGTGTGATTTTATCACGAGACGTACATTTGGAAACGGTGTTATAGTGAAATGTATCCTTTTCATTTCAAGACCGATCCCAATCTCATATTTAATGCGCTGTTTACGACCATTCGCACAATTATTTGGTTTGTTGTGGGCAAACGTGATTTTTTCAGCATAGATAGACTATAGATGTTGTCTAGTATATTTGGTTTAGGAAGAACCTGGAAAGAGCAATCAACCCACGGGATGCAACTGGCATACTTTACGACATATACATTTTATAAAATTATCTTTCAAGTTACATGATAGATCAGATAGAATGATACATATCAGGTAAGAAATATTTTGCGAACTAATTGATGTGGTACTGGATTGTATTGATAACAAGAACACAATCATAAATATATGAAAAATGAATACAATTATTTAGAACAAAAGCTTACAGCAGAGAAATAGAGTTAAAATATAAAATGGAAATAAATATAGACTTGTATTTAGACGCATCAATCACGAAAATGACGGCAAACTTAGATAAGGTTCCTGTTTATAAAACAAGTATAGATGTAGTTAATAAATGTCTGGATGTTAACATATAAAATAATACAATTGCAACACTAGTTATTATAAACTTGGAAACATAGTGTATACTCTCACCATTATATCATGACTACTGCATACAAATATTGTATTATGATCATTAAATCAGCACTAATTTAATTAAAAACATTAATTAAAACTAAAACTAAACTAATTAACAGCCTGAAAGTAAGAACAGCTTTTCTATGGTAATAAAAGTATTCATTGACAGTCGTCTATGAGTTCCGAGTGATGACGTAGAAATCAAAAACATATTTAACATTACAAATCACCCGCACCCACAGTCTGATTAAATTCAGATCTCCTCTGTCCCAAGTGAATTTAGTCAGACTGAAATCCCCCGTTGCCTCTTTTCTTAAAACAATGATGTTGCTGTATCTATGAAGAAAGACAGTCTCCTCCTGACAGGGTACAGCCGTAGATTACATGCAAAAAAATAGCAATAATTGCATAATGCACTTTTATTACATCTGATTCGAAAAAAATAATTAACATTCTGCTTAATTCTTCGATTTGACACTTATTCTTTAAACTGGTTTAGATCATACCTAAACCAAAGGTCTCAACAAGTAAGCATTGGCAATATTAACTCTCAAGCTCGCACTGTTCAGTCAGGAGTCCCTCAAGGCTCAGTTTTGGGCCCTCTCCTCTTCCTTATCTATATCAATGATCAACTGTTAAATAATTAATCCACATATACAGATTTGTTGCAGATGATGCAACCTTGCACAGATCTAGTTCTGATACTGAAGGTATCCAAACAAGATTAAACTTAGACATTTTTAGAGTCCAATACTGTGCGCAACAAAATAGGATGGTAATTATTGAAGATTAAAAAAGAGTATGATTTTTGGGACATCACAAAAGTTATACAATTCAGAGAACCCAAAACTATCTCTTGCAATAAATAATCATCAATTAGAAAATGTCAAACATGAAGGGCTTGTAGTTGTGTCCATAGATAATAATTTATTATGGAATTACCATATTGATTAGATTAGTAAAACAGTCATCCCTTCTCAGCAGAATCAAGAAATATTTACTAATGGAAACTCGCAATCTATACAACAAGTAATATATTCTTCCAACAATGGATTATTGTATGGGAAACTGTGCTTAATCTGAGCTTGATGTAAAGAATGTACAAACTTCAGAAACGAGCAGCACGCGTTATTTTAGATGCATCTGTTGATCATCCCTCAAAAGCATTATATACAGAACTCAAATGGTTCACAATATATGACCCGATAGAGTTTCACAAGGCAGTTCTTTTACATAAATGCCTACATGGAACTGCACCAGAGTATCTGCATGACTTATTCAGGCCTTTTTCAACACAATACCAGTTGAGATCAATATTAAATGCAAACCTTCTAGTACCAAAACCAAGAACAGAGCAATTTAAAAGGAGTTTTCAATACTCTGGTACAGTTCTGTGGAATAAGCTTCCACAACACGTAAATTCTGCTGAAAATATTAGAGTATTTAAAAAGAGATATCACGAGCATGCATGTGTGTCTAATGGATAATGGAATTTAGTATTTAAAGACTAAACATGTTAAAATAAACACTAATTATTGCTGTCTTCATATAATGTGCATTGTTATACTCTCATTAAGAGGGCCTCAATTGAGAATAGTCCTTGACTAATGAGTCACCCTCTATAAATAAAGCATTATTATTATTATTATTATTATTATTATTATTATTATTATTATTATTATAAATACTATTTCAAAGTGGTTTTAAGAGGATACAGGGTAATAAATAGGGATACCTTAAAGTTAGACTCATTTAACATTTTCAGTGTGTGTACCATTAACATTTAAGAATAATTGTCTGTATGCTTGTGTTGAACATATACGCATTTACAAGATTAACTGCAATACATTTCAATTTGAGGTACGTATTTTGCTATCATACATCCATTTCAAGTACGTAGTAAATCTTCATTTAGGTTGCGCTCAACAGTGCTCATAAATGTGTCACAAACATATTGTGGCGCATCATCTGCGTACACTTTTGCATACACTGGATAGACATTTTGGAAAATCAATTGACATGAAAATGAGAGGCTCACAAATTCATCCATGTTGTACTGCACTGGAAATTTATTAAAATATGTTATATTACCTCTGCATCTCACAGCATGTTAGAAACTGGTACAGTAACAGAGCTAAGTGAAATATATGATGTTTAAAAAATTTCCCCAAAAATAAATGGATAAATTACATTTTGAGATTTCAGATGATAGCATGTTGTTTTGTTTTTTTATGTGATCGTTTTTTGATGAATGGTGCACTTGGGCAAATGGTACAAAAATGTGTGTGATATATTGCTTTGGAATAACTTAAAGACAGAAAAGAGGCCGAAAGTTAAAAGGCATTTCAAAAGTATTACGGAGTCAGAAAGAAATGTATCAATTACGACATGCAATGGTAATTTAGTGAACCAATCAATGTCCGGATAAAATAACGGAAGGTATCGCAGATGGGTGCAATGAAACGGGATAACGTAATAGTATGCTATGTAAATTTCGAACCTTTTTTTAAATCTCTAAAAGATAACACATAAGACTTCTAATTGTTGTATCATTCCTCTGATTTCTGATTATAGCATTAGGAACACATCCTAATCTGTAAATACTTCTGATTCAACTTTACTTATTTTCAAATGCAAAGTCAGATAAACTGTAATATGTCACGTACAGTTTGCAAATTATTCAAACAGAAATTCCAGGACTCTTTACAAATTACATAAATATTTAATCATCTCGTCACCAACAGAATTAAATTTTAAATGTTTGTGACACAGTATGCATACCAAACGGTTACATTTGCTGTTAAATAGTTTCAACGAATATTGCCAAAGAACATTTAACTGAGATATATGTTAATGAAACTTACCATTCTGTCATTAATTTTACAAGTCCGAAATCATCAATGCTTTTGTTTTGTTTTCATGTTTTTTACTTGATACTTGAACATCTATGAAACCATTGATTGTACCTGTCAAAGTAATATATTATTTGTCTTAACTAAAAGTTTGGAAATTAATTTATGAGTAGTATTCCTCATTTGGTATTTTACTTATATACATGTAATGTTAAATATTCCATATTGCCAAAAAGGCAAGTGTGTATCTTGATTTATTTCCTGCTCCAATTGTGTGGTTAGTATTTTGAATAGCCTAGAAAACAAAATTACATTTCGTTATTCATTTCTGTTAATAATATTTGTTTTGTGAATCAATTCCTTAAAAAAATCAGTGTCTTCTGTCAAAACTACAAGTTTAATATCTAAATCAACGGTTCTTAACATTTTTGGGCGGCGCCTAGATTAGGTTTGGAATTCTAGACTCGCCACCCATAAAATGATAAAAAGCCACTTTGGTAGGAACTTTGAAATTATTATGGCTGATCTCGGCGATCCACAAAAAACAACAACAAACAACAACACGACGACCCAGTTTCAGGTTGCGAAAAATGAGTCAAGAACCATAGCTCTAAATCTTAGTTTTAAATGGGACCATACTTAATTTTCTTGTTTTCTTTTTTCTTCAGTACAGTTCAAAAGGTTGGTAAGTGACAACAAATCATGATAGTTTTTCCCTATCAAACCTGTAGTTGCTTAAAGCTCATTTAAACGAGTCATCGAGTCTTCTGTTCATAATTATAATGATATTATCTCTGTTTATTGTATTAATTTCCTTTCTTGTTGGAAAACAGATTGAAAACGGTTCCTATTTTCTTCGTTCTGTTCTTGCTTTTTGAAAATATATTTTTTCCTCGCTTATATTATTGAACTATTTATTCAGTATAAAATTATTATGAGCTGAACTTTATACATGTTATGGGTACGTTTTGTCCACAAGCGCATGCATTTTTTTCGAATTGAACAGATCTGATCAATTACAATATGAATTTGATTTAATCAAATCAATACACTTGCACAGTATTATTAGTAATGTATTTACTTCTTTATATATATATATATATATAGATAGATAGATAGATAGATAGATAGATAGATAGATAGATAGATAGATAGATAGATAGATAGATAGATAGATAGATAGATGACCAGTTGTATATCTTCTGTTGGATCTCGAGGAGTGTCCATTTATTTTGTTGACACAATATTTTCCATATTAAGCTGAATCCTGATATCACACCCATTTCACCACTATAAAATAGACCGCCCATTCTCTCTATCTGTTTATATATATATATATATATATATATATATATATATATATATATATATATATATATATATATATATATAAGAATAAATAATATTTTCAGTGTTATAAGCGTCATTTGTATGTCGACGTATGACAACTCCTCTCACTTTAAGCCATTCAATATATATACAACTGGGTCACCTAATATCACCTGTCTGTTTTTTTTTTTGTATTAAAGTTTATTGATAGATATGTGCCCATTTCCAAGGATAGGTTTTACCTTTTAATTCACAGCTTTATAAGCTATATCATGCTTAGGCATTCCAGAGATATATGTTAAGAAATAGATAAATAAATTAACCATTACTGTTGACCTGTTTTTTGGATCGTTGACTTCACCCGAAATCTTATGTATCGACCCGTGATAATACGTCAGTCCATAAACTAATGTCTGGTATAGTTTTGTTCTGTGAATATGTATACACATAATATATTTTTCGGAGTTTTATAAACTTCTCTACTACAGATGTATTCTATCATTAATATATGGATACATATTCGATTATTTCTCTAACAACTATTAACTTTGTTTTGTAAAATTGTTTTCCTTCATCTAACTGTATCGCGTCTTGTTAAACTCAGAGATTCATCTAGAGGTATTGTACACGCCATACCTTCGTTTCGACCTTACTTTATTAGCTCATGAATATTTGAAGGAAATAATACATCACAGTCAGAATGGATTTGAGTTATTATCCTTCTCGTCTACTTGCAAATCAACAATAGCTCATTAACATTGACAATCGACGTGATTTACACGAATCCCATTGTACAGAATCTTTTTCTTCTTTTTTTTTTTGGTCTCGTTTGTTTATGAAATAAGAAGATTGATTGTTTATTCAACTATTCCTTCGGTTTAATATATGCATATATTCAGTTAAATATAGAGCTATCTGCGTGCTTATTATATATCTCCAAATACATGAATAGCTTATATAGTTGAATTAGAGCTCTACATGTAATCTAGAGGCTTCTATATCAGATAAACATTTTTCAATCAATTATTGACCGCAATATTTTTATTCATGATTTGGAGACCACTGTGCCAGAATTGGAGATTTCTGGAACAGAATTAGAGACCTCTTGACATCTCTCAATCCGACATTCATTAATGCTGTTAGTACATCAAAATTTGACTTGCCACACCATTTGTTAGATAGGAAGACTTCGTAAATGTGTCATTCAGCTGCAAAATGATGTAAGAGTGTATTAATCGTCTTTGACTAAAGAAAAGATCTGTACAGTAGAGATATAAAAAAAACCCTGTTCACATATAATGAAATATGCTGGTGCAGTTGAATCAGAAAAATACAACTCAGGAAACAAATCCTGTGATATCCTAAGTCGAACAATGACAGATAAGTTGACCCCAGCAAAGATACACATGTTTAGATCACTTGGTGTTTCCTTGAAAAAAAAATTATGGTTACGTATCAGAAACAGACAAACCACGATTTGCTATCTAGCCCATGATCTGCACACACACACACACACACACACACACACACACACATATACATTGCTAGCAACGTTCCCTCGAAGCCATCCCGAGCAGCTGAATTGTCAATTCAACATTAAAGTTTGCTCGTCTCCGTAATGCTTGCACAGTGGACCGAGCATTGCGCCCACATCTACCATTCGTTTAGAGGGGTCTCTTGAGGACGTTATTTAAAACTAAAAAAATAAAGCCTGGTGTGCTTGCAGTTTGTACAGCAGCTGAAAAGATTGTGTGGTTTGGTGTTTAAAATAAAGACAAGTATGTAGTCTACAATATTATTCCCGGTATTTGATCCAGGATAGTTTGATTCTGAACAGTTGACCTGGTCTTTGATCTAGGAAAGTCAGTTTGTTACACATTGACTTTGGTCCTTGATCTAGGAAAGTCAGTTTGTTACACATTGACTTTGGTCCTTGATCCAGGATAGTCAGTTTGTTACACATTGACTTTGGTCCTTGATCCAGGATAGTCAGTTTGTTAAAAATTGACCTGGTCTTTGATCTAGGAAAGTCAGTTTGTTAAACATTGTCTTTGGTCTTTGATCCAGGATAGCTGGTTGTTAAAAATTTACTTGGTCTTTGATCCAGGATAGTCAGTTTTTGTACAATAATACTAGCTAGACATGTTCTGCTAAACTTACCAAGGAACACAGACAGATGAAATTAATTCAGTCCAGAATCTGTGTCAACTTAAAAAGTAAACTTCAAACGAGGGAAAGTCAATTTATGCAAACCCTTTAAACGTCCTTAAATTTAGTCCTGAGATTTTTGTATGAAATATGTACTAAAATTTCTGTTCAATGCAAACTGTTCTAAAAGATGTGTGATTTTGACGGGGAAAAACAACACTTAATACAAAACTTGAATAGTAAACACCATGTGCAAAAAACTCATATAATAATATAACAGCATAAACATTAGACATATAAGGATAGTATCACAATGTTTCGATTAAAAACATCCACTGATATAGACGATATGTGGCGTTCACAAACGTCAACAAAAACTATCAACATGTCGAAGGATTCAGAGCTTAAAAGGTGGTCACTACATCCTGTCGTGCTTATGGAGGTGAGACTAACAAAACAGGTACCTCGTCACTGAGTAAACCATGTGTTGATTCAAACTTAACTTGTTTACATCAATTCTATTCCTATTATGTCGAACTAGTATAAAATTAGTTCGTAAAGTTTAGAGTTGAAGTGCAAAAGTATATAAATATATAGCGAAATAGAAATATCAGTAGAGTTTAACGATAAGGCGACATTATTCGCATCTAGAGTGAAGTCTCGATAGGATGAAAATGTGGTCAAAACTAGTTGTGTTCACGTAGAATACATAAATTAATACAAATGCCGACTGTGAAAGTTCGCAGACATGTAGCATGATGTCCATCCCAGTTATATTGTCCTGACACCAGGCCAAACAGACCTAACACTAACCTCTTAATGCTGAGCGTCAAACGAGGCAGCTGTTAGTATCATTTTTGTAAAACTTTGGTATGACTCGGCCAGGACACGAACCCACGACCTCCGCTCTAACCACTATGCCACCGGAGCGGTTATTATTTTGTTATATTATATATTAATAATATGTATCACTCTAGATTTCAATTATGTTGCCTTTTTGCTAAACTCAACTAATATTTCTATTTCTCTCCGAAAACTGTTAAATGCAAAACAACGTATATTACTTATATTTTAAAAACATTATCAAAAGCTGTTAAAGAAATTTAAAATTAATAAAATAATAATTGGTCCAGAAAATAAAAAAAAATAAAAATAAAAAATAGATATTTTTTCGGTGGTCTAGCTCCAGTTTAAATCTGGTCCGGCTCTACAATTTAGCTATAGTTAAATGTTAACATTCAAACAAAATATTGATTCGTGCGGAATCATATTCTCATACAATACGTGAAAATTACAGAATTGCTCGTGGTCTAAAGTAGTATAGTAAACAAACACACAGCTTTGCAGGTCTTGTATCGTGTCCTGCTTTAAATACAACTATATCTAGTTATATGGTTGATTTCCTGCAATTCATTTGTATTTGTTTCATTTCTTGCAGTAATTTTCTTACTGTTTTCACCGATAGCGCAATCTTTACATGAATGCCAAAGCGCGGCAAAAACGAATCAAGAAACAGTTCTTCTTATTTTAAGGGAGCTGGTCTTAAATGCATATAAACACTATTAGATACATCTTAAAAGCATAGAAATAATTTTGGATACCTCTTAAAAGCATAGAAACAATTTTAGATACCTCTTAAAAGCATAGAAACACGATTGGAATTTGGAGACCAATACAAATGCATAAGAGAGTTATGTAACTGAATTGTTTGCATTGTTTCAGTGACAAATTTTTCGAACCAATGTCCAGTTAGAGAAAATTAGTCGAATTAATCAACCTTCAAGTGTAGCTATCGATAATTGTTAACCGAGTGCAATCATTGAACGAGAAAGGTCTCAATTTGACATTTAGCGCTTGAATTCGGCCTCAAATTGTCATATGAAATTGGAACCACAAGAGTCCGACGTTTTATTAATAAAGTACGGCAAAATCTCTGAAAATCATCTTATCGGTTATATAAATGAACCGATAAGGTGATTTCATGTTTTCAGAGATTTTACCGTACGTTATTGATAAAACGTTAGACTCCTGTGATGGAAATATCTGATTGACACGTAAGCTTTCTAATTCAACTGTACTGCTCTCTCCTTATTCCTAAGCTCTTTATACAGTTAGAAAACTCAGTATTGAATTTAATTATTGTAAAAACAGCCGTTAATACGCGTGAGATAGATGTAATTTAGTACCCATGTCTGTATACATTCAAAACTGGCTGAGTCCATATTGTATCAAAATAAATTTTTAAACGTTTCGAAACGTTCGAGCTTTTTTGCACTTGATATCAGAGTGGGTGTATGTGTTTTACGAACACAAATCTATTCCCCATCTCTACAACTCTCGTTCTGGTAATTAACAATCAGCAAGAGAGAGGATCAGAAAATGACCTTTCGTTTCCCTTCCATTGTTAATAGACGTTTCTTCTTATCAAACATTGCAACATGCGATAAATTTAGCTCGGTTGAAAAGTCAAGTATATTCCCGGGAAAAAAGGCACCTGCAAACCAATCACTACAAGCCCCGTGATCACATGACTATGGGTCGACTTTTATAGACGTAACATCACTCTTGAACTCTTCACCAATATTGTTTGAAGTTTTTCAACTTTGTAGTGTACGACAACTTCAAGTATTGTTGCACAATTGCAATTGAAGTTGTTTTAATTGTTAGTGAGTATCGTATTTATTGAAAGGTCCGAAAATAAGATGGAAATATCAGAGGAAATCGAGGCACTCGCTGAAGAAAACAACCAAAATGGCGATGTTGACATATTATCAGCAGAGGAAGCAAGTGATGAGTTAGGAGTGTTTAGAGAGCTGACCGAGAAAGAAAAACCAATGAGAATTATAAGAAAAGCCAAGAGGATGCACCCCAGTAGTACCGGTAAAGAGACGCAGCAATCAGTATTATCAGTTAATGGCAATAACAATGCTGTGTCCAAGAACAGCAGAAAGTCTCGCAGTGGAAGGGGACGAGGTCAGCCCAAAAAGGGTAAGTTTATGGATACGACACTAAGGTCATTTTTAAATAACAGTGTAAAACATGTTACTGTATTTTATGCTGAAAACGTAGATTCGTTTGATAAACGTCTATTCCTCGTGATGCACGTTATTTATCTTTCAGTCCCCCGTTGCACGGAGGGTCACGTGGCTATATTTAGCCACCGTCTGCACTTTCAATAACACAACCACGTGTTTATTAGGTAGGTTGGTGTCTCCAAGCAAATGTGTTATCTCTTCGGCACAAAGTCTGCGTGCAGTTAATCATGATTGCACTGGAAACTACTACTACTAATAACAACAATGTATTTAATAATAATAATAATAATAATAATAACCACAATGTAATGAATAATAAATATAATAATAATAAAACCCAGAATGCTCAAAATAAATCAATATGTTTAAGATCATGTAGCGATAAAAACTCTAATTAAAAATATCTGAAAGCACAAGTAAAATAAAATCCATTTCATGTTTTTCACTCATAGCATGTGCAAGCAACATACTTTATTGCCTACCAAAAAAATTATTCATGAAAAAGTGAGCAAATTCTGTGTGGATTTTATAACCAATAGATAGATTTTTATGAAACTAAAAGAACCAAAAAAAAATATGTCTGGTTAAAAAGTTATGGATAAAAATCTTCATATAATGCCGTGATTTTTTAAAAAAAATTGTCAAATTGCATAAATGGCCATATTTAGTAGTTCATATTATTGAAACTAATTGCAGTTTAAGTCTGTAACTTTCCAGATCTCTTGCCTTCTATACAGAGACTTTGCTCAATTGTTGGAGGAACTCAATTCTCTGAAATAACGATGTAGCAGATCAAAATTAATTATCTTCCCCGAATTGGTCAATGGCAGATAACAGCCGCAAATATTAAAAATTCAATATCTTGGCCATTTATTTATCAATTTTTAAAATTTAAAGTGTATTGTGTTCAGATTGCTGTAAACTATCTACTGATTCTATATACTGAGGATTTAAAACACTTTTTATTTTTAACATCTCCCCACCCCCTGTGCAGAACTCGCATGATGTCAACATACAACCACACAAAAATGTAAAATCGGCACTGTGCACAAGAGCACAAGCAAGAACAATATTTTATTGAAATGAAAAAGGCATGTTATATAGCAAATTCAATAACAAAGTGTCATGTCTGTTTGTTCTTTACTTGGATCGGAAGTGACAGGAAATTTACTTTATAGCTGATGGAGCTGGATCAGAAACTTATAGCTGATGACATCTTGCTCTTGATGCTCAAGGGCTATTGTTCTCCTTTTGCCCTTTTTAATGAACCATCTAGACATATGGTGGAAGTCCTCATTCTCTGTAAAAGTGCAAAACAGCACAGTTAATAATTTATAAGACCAGTGCAATATTTGGGAAACTTTAATTTTTTTCTTCCACAGTTTGAAACTTAAATATTGTTAAAATATTAATAAAAAATGTACGTTATTTATTTTTGAAAATTATAGATTGAGATCTTCAGGTCGTAGAAATGTATGTTTTAACTTTGTGAGCACATTTTGTTGTTTTGTTTGACCAAAAAATGTTTTAATATGTTTATACATAACACCAAATAGAATTATGGACATTTCGCCCCACCTGGTACATGGACATATCGCCCCACATCAATGGAAATATTGGACATTTATATAAATTCATCAGCATTACACTATTGTCTTCATTTTACTTTAGGTACCTACCGTTAAGATTTCATTTCATACCCCATAATCCTGTCTCTCTCTGATGCATGTATTTCAAGTACATTCAGCGTGCCAAAATATCAGACAATATTTTCCCCTATTTCTTCATTTATGTAACAAGACTGATAAAAAAATTAATATATTGTTTACAGTGACAATTTTCTATCCTAAAGCTCAGATTTTGATATACTTTTGATATACATTGTTTTAATTATATGTCATTGCATTTGTTATTATGCCAGATGATCTGTACTAAATTGTAATTTCCTTTTCATAAAAGCTTCCATGACTTGCTCAAAAACCCTGGCTGCTGCTTAATTAACTTTATATCACATATAGTAGATTATTTAACTATGAAGTTGAAATAAGTTACCTGGCTGTAATTAAGTTTAAATAACACGAGAGAGAGAGAGAGAGAGAGAGAATATTATGGGGTATGAAATGAAATGTTCATTGATATGGGGCAAAATGTCCAGGTACCACCAAATGATATTGATTGGGAGGATGGCAACATATTCTTTCTTTTTAAAATTACATAGCAAAGAAACAGACATACATAAAGAGGTTAATTACTATTGATGCATGATAATTAACACATTAACCCCTGAGCCAAATAGCTAGGCAGCCCCATGCAGCATAATTGCAGAGATCACCTAGAGCAGTGTTAGCATTACCAGTGCTTGTATCCCTGAGACTTTCTGACAGCACTTGGCTTGCAGATTTTTATAGAGGGGCCTACTTGCAATAAATTGGTTATTACTTTATTTCTATTCATCTAATTAAGCTGAAATTTGACACAGCAGTACACAATAAAATTACATACATAATGGTATAAATTTCATGCTACATGCAGAAATATAACTCGTGCATAAAGGTGACAACAAATGATGTACTTACCAATTTGCTTCTCTTGCCATGAATATCCCATACAATCCATTATGAATTCACACAGAATTATGAACACCATCAACCCATTATATAATTATATTTATGTACACTGAAATAACATTTGTCATCTCTTTTGTAGACTTGACATCCTTAGAATAATGTACACATATTGGCGTATTTCTCTTGATCTTTACTTACCTTTCTTCCTTAGAATTCTAACTGAAAATTTAAAAACTAATAAAACATTTATCAAACATTGAATTATGAACACTCGTAAAAAAAAAATTCACAAATATTTATTTAACGATTCTTCAAAAGATCTACAAGATATGGCTTAAAACAATCTACACATAAATGAACATTGCAATGAATGCACATATTCATAACTTCATGGCGTCGCTTTTCTTTACTGCACTGTCGACATCTTCCCCTCTTTTCACCATTCTTAGGATAGTGGCCTCCTGTGCTTGTAGCTAGTGCTAGTGCTGCTAGATCATTTTCCCGGTAATCTCCAATAAGCAATTTCGCCAGATTCATATTGAAATCAACTAATCTGTGTGCTTTTTATCCGTCTGTTCTTGTTCCGCTTGACATGATGTTCTGATTCTCTCATTAGTATGAATCCATTGGTGACTGCGACATCAAACAAAAACCAAAACAGGTACAACCACCATTTTTTCGCTGCTCTATATGTACTGTACTGTGTCCTCAACTGGTCTGCAGTGTCCACTCCCTTCATGTTGTCGTTGTATTCTGGAACGATAGATGGTGCTCTGATTTCCCTGACTTGCCCATTTTTGTTTTTACGCTGTACTGTTTTCTCTATGGCTGCTGGATCTTCTGCTGTTGATAGAGTGTATATGTGCTTCTTGTCTATCCAGATACAGGCTGTTACTTCCCCGCGCTGTACTGTTTTGAATTCCCCTTGAACCCTAATATCTCTTTTATTAAGATGCTGTATAGGATATCCTCTTCTGTTAGATCTTATGGTTCCGCGTGCATACGTACCTTTCTGTAGGAGCTTCTCGAATAAATCTGGACTGGTGAAATAATTATCTACATTTACTATGTGGTTTCTTTCCCAAATCTTTTCTGTCAGGTCCATAACGACACGTGTTGCTAATCCAACTTCTCTAATACCTGCGTCCTTACCTGTATAAACTTTAAATTCATTGGTGTAGCCATTCGTTGGGTCAGCCCTCATCCAGACCTTGATTCCATACTTTATCGGCTTGGCTGGTAGATACTGGCGAAAAGATAGCCTACCTCGAAATTTTATCATGGCTTCATCTACACTTAACATTTTGATGAGGATTGTAGTTTTCTAAGCAGCACTTTAGAATAGCATCATGGACTGGCCTCACGAGAAGCAGCTTGTCATGACCTGGTCGAAGCCTGGGAGGATTATGACTATCATTGATATGAAAATATTGTGATATTTTATCAAATCTATCTCACTTCATGATTCTTCTCACACTCAGGTTTCCAAATAGGGCATCTGTTGACCAGTACATAGCTGTCTCCGGGAGCTGAAGAATACTCATAAAAACTCTCATTCCCATCCATGCTCCAATTTCTCTCTCTGTAACATCTCTCCAGTTTGGGTCATCTTTCTATTCCTGCTTCCGTCTTGCATAGAGATTTGTCTCGTCTACGATCAGCTGAAACAAAAATGCTGGAAAAAAAAGCTCAAAAAAATTAAATTCATTTGCATTCGGGTCTAAATCTGTTGTTGGTCCTGTATATGGCCTCTTGTCAACGTGCGTTCTATCATTTACGATCCATCGGTCAGCTATTCTTCCATTTTCTTCTTCTGCAGCCTCTTCAACATTCTCATCCTCATCACTGCTGCTGTTATCATCAATAGCGATTTCGATATCACTATCGATCTCGTCTGATGAAAATCCCGAAAATTCACCGTCAGAATCTGTCAAACAAAACTCTGCTCCAAGCACCTGATTCTCTTCAATTTCCATGATTTTCAGATCTATATATCTTCACTATTTCTGCTGCAATCGAAGTAAACAAAAGTTTCTTTTGTTCACGAATGTTCGCTTTATATTTGTAAGCTGAAATTTCATTGGTTAAGCTGCCAGCATATTTCGAAAATAGCTTCAAACTAACCAATGGTTTGCGACGACACAAGCCGTCGTGCGGGATACAGGCCTTGCTAAATACTGCCACCCAAACTCTGCGCTCATGAGACAAGCATTGCAAACTCGGCCCCGTTATCTAGGCGCTCGGGAGATAAGGGAGGTAAAGTGCGACGAATTATCGAGGCGCTAGGGGTTAATATGTTAATATCTCAGAGATACCAACTAAAATATGTTTTATTTGTTTATACACAACACTAAATGATCGGGAGGATGAAAATGTGTTGTTTTTTTAAAATTTACTTAGCAAAGAAACAGTTTGATATACAGAGTAGGGCATAACCGATTAGCATTTTTCTACCGATTTCCGATTCCGGATTTTGGGCATGAAATTTTTCCGATTCCGGATACAATTCGATTAATTGGAAATGCTAAATCCGTATTTTTTTTCTAAAAATTTTCATCTTCCGTTTTAGGGTTTCTGGTATCTGGTTTTGCCGTGTCTAGCATGTTACTTAGTACTTTACCATATCCGGCTTCATTTCCGGTTTTCACCCGTCGGTTCAAATAGATTGTCTCACAGCGTGGTTGTGTTGACCATATTGGACTTTTCTGACTTCTTATTTAACTTTATTAACGCACTGTTGAATGAAACGCAGTGTTAGACACGGTGCTATAGAAATTCATCTTTTTTTTTTTATTATCTGAATCGGTCGTTCCTGCCTTGTCCGACTCCGATTAATCGGAAGTTCATACTATCCGGTGGAATCCGATTACCGGATCAAAAGTCGGTTATGCCCTAATACAGAGATTAATTACTGTTGGTGCATGATAATTAATTTCCCAGAGATGCCAACTAAAATTAACAAGGAAACTTCGACCAAGAAATATTTAAATACATACAGAAGAGATAACATCATAAGAGAAAATGAGCAACAAACAAGTTATACACAAAATATTTATGAACAGAATGATTAATTATTCACTCATTTTACCAATTCATTTAATCAATATAGGTAGTTTTTATTTATTAAAATTACATCATTCTCGCAACCTCGGAATGCAAGATAGGTTAACACATGGCAATTGTAAACTTCTGGTTGCAGTATAAACACACAGTTTATCGACGATTATCTTATTAAATCCATTAAAATTAAAATAAAGAAACGCATAGAAATATTCATAAATGTTTTGAAAAGCAAAAAAAAACAATACTTACCAATGTGCTGTTACAATTTCTCACAAAGAGACCAAAATCGGGATCACATGTCGATGTGATGTCAGCCATTAAATTCGGAATCACCTCACAGCGCACGACTCAAAATATTTGAATGTGACCTTGCGGTTTACACGCGTGCGATTGGCTGCCTTTAATGCGATCTCGAAGCCATGCATATCATTAGATTCAATGAAAATTGGGCTATCCAGCACATACAGGTATCACATCTTTATTTTTAAAAATGACTGAGATATTTAGCCAGAAACATTTAACCTATTTTTGATTGCTTACCAAGAACATTTATTTTAAACAAATACATTTCAAAATTATATGAAAATAAAGACCGTTCACTGCTGTACAATGTGGTGCTATTTTTAGGTCTTGACCCGGTGACTTCGCAGTTAAAATGGAATTTCCCTAGCAATTGCAAATCTCATGCTTTTTCTGTGAGGCGTTGAGCAGACCGAATCGTACCTAACAGTGAAACTGTTGCTTTTTTATATGCAAATTACTATTCATTCACTTTTTTTCATCAACAAACCAAACAAACAGTTAAAAAGAATAAGAAATGAACTTTATTTCAGCATAAATTATAATATTGCTGGTTCATCTAATAATGAAAATATGGCTGGTAGAAAATGATCGTTTTTACCAAGTTATGTAGAAAGTGCTACACGTCTAATGGGAGGCTGCCAGTACATACTTAGTAACTGATATGATAGCACTGAGCAGTAGTGAATCTGCACAACAGCTGTAGTAGTTAAAGGCTTAATAGTATGTATTGTCATTTGAACGGTAATCGCAAAAGATAACTTTAAAGTGCTAGTCGCAATAATAGTTGTGCTGTCGGTCGATGTCTCGTAATGCGTGCAGTCCATGACTGCTCATTAAAACTGAATTTTATTGGTTTATAAAGGCCTGGACCAAGCATTCCATTCTACTTTACTGTGCATTTAGTGACAAAGTTTTAAAATCTTTTGCTTTGTGCACGTGGTACCTTGAAAAAAATTAAAATGGCTGATGCTGAAGGTGATGGTGATTTCTTGTAACAAATACTGGCTTCTGATAGTGATGATTTTGAAGAATTTGAGAAGGATGAAATTCTTGGAGCTGGCAAAATGTTACCCATGAGTGATTTTAAGCCAGAAATTGATGTGGAACTGGATTCTGATGTACATGCTCACATGACGTGGAAAGATGGCATATGCCCCCTCCCCTCCCCCTCTTTTACTGGTAATTGAAAATTAAATGTCGAGCTGGTGAAAACTGAACCTGTGGACTATTTAACTTAAGCCTTTTTTTTTTTAAAGTTATTGCAAAATTGCAAAAAAAAAATAATAGTTCTTAGATAAATTTGAACTTTTCCATTAAAAACAAACAAAAATACAGATGAAATACATTTTTAACATCATTTTACCAGTATTTGCATCTGTACTTGCAAATATGTTAAATGTGTGTTTTGATGCTAATCTTAATGTATGGGGGTTTTACTAATTGGGTGTCCTGCTTAATTTGGTTTTTGTTATCTGGAGTTTGACTGCCCTTGTTGTTCTTGCCTGGTTTGAGTAAATATAAGTGGTGAAATAGAGATCTGAGCAGATATATAGAACAAATCAACACGAGCCCCCATACAGGTAAACAAACAATTTAACCCTTAAAGTGCATGTTGCGACTATAGTTGCGCTGTTGTTTGTGGTCCCGTAGTGCGTGTCGCGACTATTGTCGCGCTAGAGGTGAGCAACACTGATCGCATTCTATAACTTCATCTTGCCATAAATGCCTGTAAAACTATATTTGATTGGTTTAAAAAGGCCCGGAACGAGCATTCTGCAGTACTTTACTATATTATTAACAATGTAATTTTACAAATGCTCGCTTCTAAACACATGGTACTTGTGCAGAGCTAAAATGGCCGACACTGAATACGACGGTGATTTCTTGCAACAAATATTTGCTTCTGATAGTGATGCTAATAGTGATTTTGAATAATTTGAGAAAAATGACATTATTGGAGCAAGCGAGGTATTGATGGAAATACACATGAATGATTTTGAGCCAGAAATTTACGTGGAACTGGAGTCGGATGTACATGCTCGCTTGACGTGAAAAAATGGCGCTCCTGTCAACGCCCATTCACTAGTAATTCAAAATTAAATGTCGAGATGGTGAAAAATGAACCTACGGACTATTGAAGACTTTTTCTTAGATGACGAGCTATTTCATCTGATAGTAGATCAAACAAATCGTAATGCAGATCAGAGAGTTCATGGGGCAGACTTGATCGAAAAAAGTCGCATGAAGAAATGGCGGCCTGTCTTACCTGAGCATCTAAAACATTTTCGCATCGATTAAAACAATGGGTTTGGTACATATGTCTGTTCTCGATTCCTAATGGGCTATTGATGATGTGATATCAACCGCATACTTCAGAGAAAAAAAAAGTATGGGATAGATTTCAAGCTATTTCCATAAAAAACAAACAAAAATACTGATGAAATACAATTGTAACTTGTCAGTTTACCTGTATTTACACCTGTACCTGCAAATATGTTAAACCTACACGTGTCTTGATGCTAATCTTAAAGTATAGACACATACCATCATTTTTTTATATAGGGGTTGTCTATCAATAGTGTATATTTAATGAAATACATGCAATTTAAAGACTGCAGTTTTCTTCTTTTCTTCCCTGAAACAATTCAGCACTGAGGGACCTTTTACTGCTAAACAATGCAGCACTTTAAGGGTTATTCAATTACATAAAATAACTGTGAGAAGTCGTTACATCAGGAATATACTCTGCTTTTAGAAACAAACCTTTCTCTGAATTACAAAGGAAAGCACAAACGGATTTAAATAAAAAAGCTGATCATCATAGGCTTGAGTGAACAATCAAAGTCATTGTCATAAATACAATTTCATAACCTGTTTCCTAGGTTTACTCTGCTTCCACTGTAGCAGTTCAGACCCCTGGATCTCAGGATGTTACTTTTCACAATCTGTCTCGGGATACTCTCAGAATACATCACAGGATTGTGCGTTCCACTAGACTTCTCTTTATACCTCGTAGAATTGATACACCACAGAATTGCACACAGGATTAAAGAAATTGGGAGCTATTTCTTCAGACCACTTGCAACCAATCAGTAATTATTTGTGCAAACTTGAAATGTTTGGAAACCAAGGATTACTAATTGAGAGCAGTTTCACTACACGTGTTCTGTTCTTGAAAAATCATAAATGATGGCAGATGCATGAGTGATGTTTTTTTAGGGTAATGAGGGTGAAAATGAGCAGAAGAAAGATATGTTTGACATTTGGATACTTTTCGAGATTTAGAATGTGACATTTAAGTTACTTGAGATTTAATCTTCATAAGAGGAGGATGCTAATAACAAAAATGAAAGAATTTCTTCCAACCTACATATATACTCTATTCAAGTTCACATTTGAAATTGAAAGGTGTCCCTATGATAGACTACAACCAAACAGTGGAATCACACTCATCTGCCAGTCCAAATCAATGATTTTAGTGGACAGAATCCTGGACCTACAACAAACATTGACAAGGAAAAAAGAGAAATCTAGTTTTTTCACTTCTTGTTTCTGGAGAAACTGTACTTTTAAATTTGTTCTTGCCATCGAGAAAGGTGAGTTTTAAGAGCACCCTTGAAAGGGATCACTGTGTGTCTAATTTCAATGGGCAATTCATTCCACATTTCTGGGCCCTGGTATGCAAAAGAATGTTGTCCATATTAATTCGTTTTCATAGTGGGAACAATGAGTATAGTCGATTCCACTTAACTGCACATCGGTTAACTGCACATGCCGGATAACTGCATGCAGTCACGCTGGTCCCGTTTTTTCTCAATGCTTTTCAATGGGAACAAACTTCGGATAACTGCACTTTAATTAAATGCACACTCCGGATAGTAGCACAATAAATATCTGCCCGTGGCACATTGTTTAATACAATTTTACTCCGGTTAACTGCACAAATTGGTCTTCTGGCCGAACTGCTTGGACAAGCTCAACTCCTTCTGGACAAAGTCGATGAGATCAGTGCAAGGTATGGACAAGAAATTAGTGAGACCAAGACAGAATGGATGCTACTGAGTACCAAAGACGCGGGAATAGCTAAAAGGAGAATTGAGAAGGGACTATTGCTTAGAGGAAAGAAACTACAGCATGTGGACAGTTTTAAATACCTTGGGACTACCTTGACTGAAGATTGCAGAAGCACGAAGGACATCAAAATACGTACAGCCACAGCCTTGAAAGTGATAAGCAAGTTGGACAACATCTGGAAAAACAAGCATGTCAAGAGTGAGACGAAAATGAGGCTATACCGAGCTCTTATAGTCCCAATTGCCCTGTACGGGTGCAAAGCTTGGACACTAAGAATCGCTGAGGAGAGGAAACTACTTGTGTTCGAGATGACGGCACTTAGAAAGATTCTAGGAGTTCACATTATGGACAGGATGAGAAATGAAGACATCAGAAAGGCTCTTGATCAGACAGAGACAATCGTGCAGAAAGTGCACGAGAGACAACACCAATGGCTAGGACCCGTGATAAGGATGGAAAAGAACAGGATAGCGAATATTGTACTGCACGGTTGAGTAGAAGGAACGGCGAAATTAGGGTGTCCGAGAACGACATGGATGAAATCTGCACTGGCTAGATACGACATGGGGAAGCGAGTTATAATGAGGACTGCACAGGAGAGAGAAGAATGGCATTTGTTGTCAACAAATGCAAGAGCCCACGTCGATGATGTACAATAGAAATTGTGCAGAGATATGGCGGAGAAGAACTGCACAATGTATAGTCATGATCAGTTATTGCCAGTCCACTGCTGTAGCGCTTCAAATAAGCCGACAATTAAGCTGATAAATGCGACTTTGTAAATGATTCACATGTAAAAGATGCCTTATGTGGTATATACATGTATATCCGCACCCACTAGAGAGCAATAGCGTGGGAAAAATCAAAGTACATGTACAGCCTGGGAAACATTAATCTAAACCATTCGGGTTAGAATGATTTCAAACCAACAAATAGATGGTTGGAAAGATGGAAAATGCGCAACGGAATTCAATTTAAACAACAACACGGCAAAAAACCAGGATGCAGACGACTTTGGAGTTGAACGCTTTTCCTGTGGAAGATGACCCATTAGTGTCTGACAGCAGTTTTCGAATTAGAAGCGATCTATAGAATTTCTTGAAATTCGCTATAATTCCTTGATCCATTGGTTGAATCAGTGAAGTTGTGTTCGGAGGAAGAAAAACAAGCTTAACATTTAAGTAAAAGTTGAAAGAGTGGATTCTAATAATTGTTTAAATTTATTCTTCACATATTTTTGCTCCGTGCTGATTTAAAGCTGTACTGTACCATACTTCAGTTAACTGCACACTCCGGTTAACTGCACAATCTCGTGACGGGCCCGAGGGTGTGCATTTAACAGTAGTCAACTTTATATAATTGTTAGAAGAGGAACACAAGTATCTTGCTGGTGTGTACACATGGATGAGGCTGGAAAGGTATGTTGGACTGGAGTCTGTCAGTGAAATATAGCACAGAGAACAAATTTTGAGGCTGGATAGGTATGTTGGACTGAAGTTGGTGAAATATAGCACAGAGAACAAATTTTGTGTTTGTTTTTCCTTGTACCATTGATTTCAATTAAAAGTGTTAATAGATGGGAACCAACAGTTATCTTTTTCTATACCAGAAGTTGTCTTACTTATACATAGCTTGACATGACTTTAAAGTGCATTTAATCATGGACTTTAATACCTAGATGAAATTACCTCCACAGTCACATTAGTAAAGAGATATTTGTTTGGTTATGCAAAGTTCGCCTTCAGTAATGCATGAACCCCTTCATCAAAGCATGCTGGCTTCAATCCTCAATAAAACAGTACACCCTTCATCAAAGGAAGTCGGCACCAAATGTAAATAAAAGCAATGTAATCTGGTCAGTTGTTGCATTTGTAAAGTGATCATTAATTGGAATACATTGTGTGTGCCATTGAGGTTTCCTTTTTCTGTTGGACAAAAAGTACCTTGAATGTGCTTATGCTGGCAAACTAAATTTTAAGTTGCTTCAAAACTAAATATATGGCCACTAAGTTAGTGGAAGGTGGGGTAATCTCACAGAGATGTTTGTGAACATTTTTCATTCATTTGACAGGTTTTCAACTTTCTGATGAAACTAGGCCATTTGTAGTACATGTACCTGTAGCATGTAAACAGCAACTATATACAAACATGCTATTGATAATGTAAACGGTAGCAGATTGTTTAGTGACACAGGTATTTTGACAATGGGATATAAATCAAACAAGGTATACCATATATTATGAACATTTTTCTGTATTTACTAATTTGATGTGAGTGATGCATGACCTATACATAAATTCATGGATTGTGGTTAATAATAATAATAATAATAATAATAATGAGGACTTTGTATATCGTCTAATCTTTAGACGCTCTAAGCACTTTACTACATCTATAATGATATGACTACACTACACATAAACAATAAAACAAAAACCATGAAATTGGAAAAGAAAAAAATATGCTGAAAACATTAAAGGTACAAAACATTGTTAGGTCTTAAAGTTTGTTCCTGCAGTCGAAAAAGCTGAGTTTTAAGAACACTCTTTAAAGGGATCATTGTGTTTTTGTGTCTAATTTCAATGGGCAATTCATTCCATATTGCCGGGCCCTATTATGCAAAAGAACATTGTCCATATGACTTCGTTTTCATACTGGGAACAGTGAGTATATGATTGTCAGAAGAGGAGTGCAGTATCTTGCTGGTGTGTACACATGGTTGAGGCCCGATAGGTATGTTGGACTGGAATTTGTTAGTGAAACGTAGCACAGAGAACAAATTCTGTGTTTGATTCTGTATTGAATGGAGAGCTTATATAGGGTACACAACAGTGGTGATGAGGTGTGCTCTGATCGAAGTACTCTAAAGATGATCCGAGCAGCTGTGTTTTGAAGTTTCTGGAGTAGATATTGTCATAAACCAAACAGAATTAAGTTACAATAGTTCAGTCTTAAAAGTACTAAATAATAAATAAAGGTATGATGCAACTATAACTTTTCAGTAGACCAATGTATTTCAAAACTGGTTTCTTCCAACATTTAATCACAATTTACATTTTTTTTATCACAGTTTAAATCTTACTGATGACAGGTCACCTATAGCAAATTTCACATGTATGTAGAATTTGATTTTTTGTTGTTGTCACCAACCCCCTCATCTTGACCTCCGCTTATGTCAAGAGTATTAACTCTATCCAGAGATTCCAGAGTATGTCTTGATAATCAGGTAGTGCTCTATTAATAATTTTAATAGTAATAGATCTGAACATATCCTCTGCGGTATAATTTGCTGTATATTGGGCAGAAGAACTTAATTTTGAAAGTTCTTCCCAATCCAGCCATATGTTTCTCTGGGTTTAGATTTCTTCCTTTTGGTCATTGGAAGAAGTATTTTCTTCCTAAAATTTTTACTTGCATTGAGAGCGGTGATAGTTATGAGTGGGGTCAATTGTGCTTTCCTATTGATATGAGCAAAGAATGCAAGATTGTGAGTGAAGATCAAAAACCCAGCAAGTCTGATTTATATTGTATATGTATCAGCAATATCAGTAATTGTTTTTCTGACTTGTAGAATGTGCGTGTGTGTGTGTGTGTATATATATATATATATATATATATATATATATATATATATATAAAATTTTTATTGTTTACAGGAGGTGCAGGTGGGAAGGGGACGTGGGGAGCCCCTGGGGATGAATTATATGCAGATCGTACTTACAGTGATGCAAAGGATCCAAACTATGATTCTGAAAGTGAGGTATGTAATTTCGTTACCTAGTGAAAAACCAATTTGGCTTGTTGAGTGTATATTCTAAGCATTTTAAATTTGAGTACTAATTCTCAAAGCAATGATAGTTGATAAAAGTAAGGTGCATACAAACACACACGCACACGCATAACCACAAGAAAAAAGGTGACTTGGATACTATTTTCCCAGGAAAGTGCAAAGTTTTTCAAATAGAGTAATCATAAGAAGTATTGTCTGTGAATGTGAAATTAGTACTCACTTAATGACCTGCTTTCAGTTCTTATTAAAATTCACTCTCCTAATATATCAGCATCATTACCATAAGCATTCGAAACAAATGTCTATTCTGTAAAAATTAATAAGGGGTCAGTTTTATTCAAGCAGTTCTGTAATGTTGCTGGTCCTTTTCAAGGCTCCACTTTCTTTCTTTTTATTGAAAAAGTTTTATCCATTTGGGTCTGTGGTTTGCATTTGGACTTTAACGCGAATATGTTATTCCACCCCACCCCCCTCCAAAAATAAATATTTTTGTGATAAATAAAGTTTAATAAATAAAGATAAACACCAAACTACTGAAAATTTTGTCCCCTATTCTGTGAACCTGCTAAGGTCAGTTGGTAATTGATAAAAATATCTCATTGCTCAGTTGCAAAAAGTAACTTTGCAAGAACTTGATTATAGGCCAGTTAATCTTATTAAAAACTTGCATGCTTATAATTATCTTTATGAATTTTTCAGTATTTCATTTCAGTTAAAAAAATTCAGTGTTGATGACTTTTTCAATTGAGGGGTGGGCTTTAATTTATGTGGGACTCATGCAGGCTTGAATCCTTGACTACCTGAATTTGACTATGGATTTTTAAACTAGAGAGGTTTTACCGTTGAGAAGTTTTGATTTAAGTGCGTCTTCAGCTGTAAACCTGCTCTAATTTATGAAGTGTCCCATATCTTTTACAAGATTCAATTGTTATGAATTTCTAATGAAAGTTTTGCATTCAGCGTTATGTTTAAATATATGGGATGTAAAGATGCCAAAGGATATCCAGGTTCTTGGGTACCCTCCCATTGACGATATAACTTGGATAATAAAATGAGTCGTAGGGTACCCATTTACTGTATAGAGGTTTTCTGCCAGTGCTTGTAAAGGTACCACTCGCTTTGTTTTGAAGTTAACAATCCTTTTGATTGAACTTTAAATAACTGCCAATCAGAGGTCTGTCTTTTAATTGACCTTAATCCTGTAGCTTGTTTTCCCACATGACAACTCTTTAATTGGAACCTCAAGTACGCTGGAGGGATTTCAGAATTTAATCAGAAAATGAAGATGAATTCTTGGACTTTTTGTACTGGATGATGTTGTAGTGATAATTTTAGGATATTAGTGTGGATCAAAAAAGAAGTTGACTTCACTTGGGTTTATACACATTTAGAATTTTCCTTTGATTGGGCACCTAGGTAACTGATCATTAGGATCGACGGGTACCCAATAGAGGTTTCTTTTTAAAAAAAATGACAGTTTTAATGGGATGAAATTGAAAGTTTTCTCAATGGACATGGGTCTACCGGTATAGCAATTACCATAATTTCTTTGTGGCCAGATGGACTTGTAGATTGAAATAATTACTAGTCCTGCTGAATCTTCCCACAAAACAATCTCTAGACAAAATCAAGATTTTTACACAACTTTAATTTCATAAATATCACTATTTCATAATTGATAAGTACAAATCGCTTAGACAACATAAGGGTTACTTGAAAATATTTCATCCATTTCACATGAAAATCTGTATGTGATTCTCAGAACATTAACTATAGAAACTTAAAAAAGATGGACTGAAAAAATTAGTGCATTGTCATCCAAAAAAAGAAATAACTTGATGAGAGGAAAAGATTTCATTAACCCTAGTCATTATATGTTTTCTTAACTTCATCGTGAGACAAGTAAAGTGAGGAACTGTTGTGCTCTAATGAAAGCAAAATAAGAAGATATTTCCTTTTACAGTATTGATGCTGCAAAAACTACAGATAAACAATCATTGCCCCAAAAAATCTGGATAATTTGTTCATCTGTATTTGATTTGGATCCTGGTTTCATATTAGAATTAGTGAAATTAGTCAGAGAACCAGACTAACTTTACAGCAGCACCTAAGATACTTTAAACTGCACCAGTTTATTCAAGCGAAGCATCTGAATAATCAAACAGCTGATTATAGAAGTTTTATTTTTTAAAATGGCATCCTGAAGCGATGCATTTTTAGGATAAAAGCGAAAGAAAGTCTCTTGAAAAGTGTTAATATTGAACACAGAAGAATAAAAAGGAAAGATTCAGATTCTTGTGAATAAAAGCTGGAAGGGACACATGGTTTCTTTCTTCACATGTGCCAATTTGAGTATGTCTATTGGTGGGTGATATGATTGCTGCTGTCATATGAAATGGATAAAGAATTTTAAAGAATTAATCCCACTTTGAGACAGCAACAAGCTGTTGAGCTGCATAGGGTTTGGAACTAAGATTTGTACAACTGTACTAGTGATAAATAAAGTTTATGCATACTTTGCAAACTTTTCAGTTGAACAGAATGTTTATCGTTAATTTAATTAAATTTTCTGGCTTTACAATAGCAGTTTGTTATTTTGTTACACCTTACAGAAAGTTAGTCAGTCTTACGGAAAAAATCAACTGCCTTGCTGAGACGGACTTGTCATTGATGGGAGGTATGATTTCAGATTTGGCTCATCCTGTTTTTCGAGTGCCTGTCAGTCTTCTTTAAAATAAAAAATGAGTTGGCCTGCATTAGCATAGCATGTCATGCTTAAAACAATATTTTTATTTCCAAAACCACCGACATATTTAAGTTTTGTTAAATAGTAATCTTTAAGATAGAACACACACCCCACACATATACACACGGTTTATTATATGCCTTTGAGCAGTTAAAATAGAGGCAATTAAAATGCAAATAGGTCAGGTTTAAATCACCATTTCCTGTATTACTGGTACTTAATTGGTTGACAAGGGTGAAATTTATTACTTCTGTATTACCTGAAAAGCCCCCATTAAATCAGAACATATTATGCCTCCACCTTGACCCCCAAATTGAAATGGTCTGCCACAAATGGGATATATATTCATTTTTCTACAAATCTCATGATCAGTCTGCACGAGGTACAGTTTCGTCAGTGTTGTGGTCTCCAGAACAAGAGAAGTTTGAACACCTGTACCCCCAGTCTCTAGTTAGTGTAGGGATCAATGACAATTCAATTGCAACTTTGTGTGATAACATTTTTAAAAAAAAGGAAGACATTTTGTATCCATGGAAATCGTATGCTGGGTTTGTAATCTTTTTACTTTTTTGATAGTTACCTGCTCGTTTAGTCTGTGATTCCTCTGACCTTTCATGTTACTTATTTTGACATTTATGTTGTGATGTGAGGTCAGATTGCTTATATAAAAATGTTGGAATTTACTGCAACGATGCAGTATTAACTTAGGGTATATGAATACTACTCGGTTTAAAAACTTGAAAGACCTTGTATGGAGCCCTATACTTGTGAAATTGATAGAAAGGTGAAATGTCAGAAATTGCAATTAAAATATTTGTTACTGCCTTTAAATAATTGATAGATTCATCATGCAGAGAGCACGGTGCTGGTTAGAGATAGTACCAAAGTGCAAAAGGAACTTCATTTCACAAAATGAAGAAACAAATGCAGGAAAAATCTTTTCTCTATTATGCAATTCATTCATTGTGTTTCTTTAAATGAATGATGAGAAAACACATTGACTAATATATTTACAACATGAATTTTCATAACATTTAGCAACATGATGAACTTGGTATAATGTTTTAAATGATCTTTCATTGAAAATAAAGGTAGTTTATACAGAGAAGTGAAGAACATTAGAAAAATCTACTTACTGACATTTATTCCCAAGTCTTTATTAAAATAAGTATTCCACCATTTAACATGCACATTAAAAGGAAATTCAGACCCAAAGCACTTTAGTACCTGATCGATCAACCAAGTTATATATAAACATATCGGAATCTTGGCTAGCGAAGATGATGTCAATATGACTGCAATGAAAATCTTACTGTCTTTACAACCCCTGAGTAGGTTGTATTGAAATGGAAATTTCACCAGAACATTGACAATTATGACTACTTCTTCCTAAATGAAATGGTGCCAGGTTGTCTTCCAGTATGACAGCAGATCATTTGAAAATCTTGTTATTGCAGAAGAATATCAGAGGCTGGTTTTAATCCTTGGCAGTTAAAATAAAGAAATGAAAGAAAAAATTCTTCAATAGAGCACAAGTTCCTTTTTAAAGGTACTCATTATTTAAATAAAATTATTCTTTTGCCAGAATGGGCCTTTATAATTAGACAGCTGATTGCCTGTCATTAATTTTAGTTGTTTCTTGCAAATGTTGAATGGATTTTTATACACCCATGAGCACTAAACTCTTATGAAACTTCTTTTTTTCTCTTTCTTAGGAGGAGTATGTAGTGGAGAGGATAGAACCAGAGATTTCAGAGGAAGAGTTGGGGAAAATTGTAGAACCTATCATACTAGAATATTATGATCATGGAAGTGTAGATGAGGTCAAGGTAATTGTTATTTTATGATAATTATATCGATAAACTTTATTCCATTGCTTTGATGTCTAACAGGGTTTTGTGGTATGGTGCTGTAAACAGACCCAATACTGTTATCAAGGACTTCATTTTGGAGTGGTTCATTTGATAGGTTGATATAATTGGTTGAGTTGGATGTGTAATAAAGATTATGAGGTGCAAGAGAAGAGGACTGGAGTTCAATACACATTGTTGAATATTTATCTTTACATTTTGAGAACTTTAACTTTTAATCGGCACATTATAGCTACATTTAATCCGTTCTGCATAGCCCGCTTTGTGCTGTTATACCTTTAAATCTTGTACATGTATTATTAATTTATTTTATAATTTTTTTTTAACTCTACTGGTCATAGACCAAAATAGCTGATGTGATGCTCTGTTGTCCATTGTCATCTGTTTTTGCACAAATTTGTTTTTTTTTTTAAGTTACTTCAAGGATTGCCATGAAATGTTACACTTTCATCCCATGGTCTAGTTAGTCCTAAATAAAAATGGTGCTGCCAATGTGGCCATTTAGAAAATTCTGTTCTTGCTTTTACTCCAGTATGAACAATCATGTCGTATGTCAAGTTAGACATCTACTACTGTGGCCACGGCAGGCATCTTGAAAAAATCTTTTTGTTGCTACTCCTAATAAATGGAAAATCATACTGATATGGGACTTTCACTAGAATATTACTGATGGGGTCTGTGTGGTCTTCAATGAAACTTGTCCATAAATGAAAAACTGAAATGTAATAAGACTACTTCTGATCATGATGATGAAGAAAAAGAAGAATTTTACAACAAACTCCAGGGTATTCTAAACATGGTCAGTAAAAAAGACATCCTCTTCATCCAAGGAGACTGGAATGCCAAAGCTGGCAAAGATGCTCTTAAAGACAAGGATGATCATTGTGGACATTCTTGCAATCAGCTTGCTAATGAAAGATGGAGGCGGATTATCGAGTTTGCAAGCTACAGCAACTTGGTACTAGCCAACACCCTTCTTCAACATAAAGCTTCATGATGCTGGACATGGCATGCACCAAATTGGAACCCATCATAACCAGATAGACTACATACTGGTTCAAAACCCGTTACCGATCTGGCATCAATAGAGCAAAAACAAGAACGTTCTCAGGTGCTGATGTTGGGAGTTCCCTGTTTTATATGCTTCCTGCATTGTGCTCTGCTATATTAAACATACGAAAAAGGGAACCAGACTAGCATAGGCAATGTTATGATGTAGTAGCTTCCCCATTGAGCTCAGCAACATGCTTTCCAGATGTTTAACCTCTGTGCTAGTTGCACTGAAATATGAATTCCAGATTAAAATGGCGTGCACAAAGAATCATTTTAAGAAATTGAAAGAGTATAATAATAGAGTATCTGTATCTAACTTTAATGAAAATGGAGACAATAATTACCGGTGTGACTTCTGGTTGCTTGATTGCGAAGACTGCAATAATGAATAATCCTTTCATGACCGGGTTTGAGAATTGTTAAAAATCTGCCCTTGTTCACCACAAGATATCCGGAGAGCACATTAGCACCCAAGACATTCTTTCAGAACAAAGAAATATGTAAATTTTACATTATTTGGGTTACAATGTCAGCAGGTTGCTGCAGATTTAGTTGGCTTGGCTTTTAACTTTGCTGCAATAAAAGAAAGATCTAAAAGTTCAAGTGTAACTTTATAAAGAGAAGATCAGTCATTTGCCTCTTTGATTTTTGGATAAATCTGTTTTGGGATGAAGTACAATGAACCGATAAATTATGTAAATTAACTGCCATTTGGTTAAAAAGATTTGTCTCCTTGTATTGGCTTTAATGTATAGTGTTGGTCTATAATATTGATACAAAAGACTATAAGGGTACTGTTAAAAGTACGATGGACAATGCATTTCTGTGTTAATTGTGCGAGTTGTTTTATTTGTATTGTGAGAGAGAGAGAGGGAGTGTGTGTGTGTGTGTGTGTTGTGCAAGTTGCAATATCCTATATCAAACTGAAACAATTTGTCACTACATTTTTGACCCCCACATTTTTTATTTCAACCCGTTTTGATAACATGGTTTTTTTAAACATAAATTTTAAACTCCTGTACTGGTGCTAATCCACTTTTATGTTTGCCGTTTGTGACAAGAATTTTAGCCAGCTGCAGATCCAGTTTAGTAGCAAATATGTACATTTCTCGTACATGTTACTGTAATTATGGCATGTAAAATATATCGATTCCACTTTTATGTTCAGATTATATTTTTGTCACTTCTGTTGGTAATAATTATGCTTATACTTTCAGATCCAATATGATCACCACTGCAGTCATCTTTGAAATTTTAGTAATGGTACTCCTAAAAGAAAACTCGTATTGATTTGTGGTCTTCACCAGAAGACTTCTGATATCTAGTTGGTCTTAAAATAGTTCCAGGTTATGCATCCAATATGGCCACCACAGTGACCATCTTGAAAATCTTGTTATTGCTGTTCCTCCTGAATGAAGGTTGTTTCGACTTCGGGTTGTTTTGAGAAATTTTGTTTTCATTGTCTAGTTGATTCTGAATAAAATTGGTGCCTATGGATATGTACTCGCACAGCATTTGAAAAGAAAAAATGATCCATCTTGAATTCCTTTAAATATTTTTAAGCTTGTAAAGTGTCTGACCCTTGTAATGTCACCTCTCCAAGAACTAAATTTGATTTACTATGTATGTGGGTATCGGAGAGAGATTTTACTTGATCTTTACGTGCATAATATTAACTAATATATTTTTGTCATGAATCATTCTATTTAAACCATAAATTCTTTCTATTCTTTTGCAGGAAGCCCTTAGTGAAATAAATCTAGGAAATAATAAATCTAGAATTATGGAAATTGCAGTGAATTTAGCATTAGACCATAAAGCATCTCATCGAGAACTCACCTCTGTTCTTATAGCGGACCTTTGTGGAAAATTACTTACTAACAGTGACGTGGAGAAAGGATTTGATCATTTACTGAGAAGTTTGACTGATTTAACTATTGATACCCCAGATGCACCTACTGTAAGTACATTTTTTACATATGTGTGGACAAGAACGTACTCATATTTACATTTTGCATTATAAGAAAATCGCTGCAGTTGATGTTTGCTATCTGTGCTTTGTTTTATGTAGTGTAAAATAGTTTTTCGCTATAGAAGTGTTTGAGGATGGACTCTCACACTTCTGAAACCATCCAAATAATGATAAGATTTGATAACCATGCTGGATGTTGGAATGGTACCATTTTTATTTATTACCAGACAGACATAAGTCTTGCAGTGAGACTGCTGCGGTGGCCTAGTGGTTAGTGTGTCTGCTGCAGAAGCGAAAGGTTGTGGGTTCAATCCCCGACCAAGTCATAACAAAGACTTTAAAAAGTGGTACTAATAGCTGCCTCGCTTGGCGCTTAGCATTAAAAGGTTAGTGTTAGGACTGGTCGAGCTGGTGTCAAAATAATATGATTGGGTGGAACATCATGCTACATGTCTGCGGCATGATGCCCCAGTAACAGACATCACTATAAACTGCCACACTGCATACATTGTAGCTATATTACTGAAATTGATTTAAAGCTATGTTACAAATCCAAATTACACATACACACACTCTCCACCTATAAAAATGTGAAAACTATGCAAGGCGATTTAATTTGTGCCTCCTCACCAATTTTGTGCTAATTTTGTTGATCCTGTCAGCACATTCAGTCACAGATTAAATATTACAACATAGACACAATCCATACTTGAACTTGATGTATGATTTAATTTATTTACATATCATTTAATAACCATTTTTGCATGAAATTTCTGTGTTCATTTGTCAGTACTTCCTGTGTCAGGCAGGGAATAAGCTACATTATGTTCTGATTGGTGGTCATTGTTTACTCTGGATTGGAACAGTCAATAATCACAAATCAGAATTACATGTAGCATATTTCACTACATGAAACACTTGAAGTAATTTAGCTGTCAAGAGTTCAGAAATTGTTATTAAATGATGAATAAAGCATTTACTATACAGGGAACACATTTGGAATGTCTCCTTCATGTTGAACATGGAGTTAGGATCAGGTAATTAGCATAGAATTTTTTATTGGGGGCTGGCAGGTCGAAACACACATTGTTGTAATTTGTAGAAGGCGAGTGACTGTTGTCAGTAGGTCTCTTTTCTTTACTAAAAAGAAATGAGTTCCTGTGCTAGCTATATCTGTCTCTCCAGTGAATTCTCAGAATAGAAAGGTAAATGACTTTCAATTAAATATAACTGCTGAATATTAAAAGTAATTTATATAAAGGAAGTATAATTTTGTATCATTTCTAGTCCTTTTGTATCACAATGTGTATCAGTGTGGCAAAGGTATTGAGGCATTGATTAATCATTTCACCCATACCTATCATGCTGTACTTATCTTTTTTTACTTGTCACAGCTGTACACAAGTACAGTACTGCATTAGATGTTTTAAGTGACATTGTGTTAAATTACCTGATTGTGTTATTTCAGGTAATTGGCCAGTTCATGGCAAGAGCTGTTGCAGATGACTGTCTTCCTCCAAAGTTTCTGAGTACGTATAAGGGTAAAGTGGATTGTGAACATACGCAATTTGCCCTGGAAAAGGCAGAACTTCTCCTTAGCAAGAAACATGGCATTGTGAGATTGGATAATATCTGGGGAACTGGGGGAGGAATTCGTCCAGTAAAGTACCTAATAAAACAGGTAAGACTACCACTCTGTTGGCACTGTAATATTAATTGGCATAAAGGTAACAGTAACAATAGTTTGTTCATTCAAATACCATGCAGAGTCCAGATGTACCAGTTGTAATTTATTTTAATAAGTAGATAGGTCATTATTATCCCATGAACAATAGACAGAGCAATTAGTTATCCTACCCTTCAATGGAATTTTTTTTTATTCTATCATTTTTTTGTGTAATTTGAATGAGAAAATGAAATGCTACATGTGGAGTTTGTTATAACGAGTACAAACAAAATTAACAGAAACTGGATTTTAGGAAAATCGGACCATGCAGAAACTTTCCCAGTTAAATTAAATGTCCTGATAGCACTGCTGCTGTAAATATTTCAGTGATTAATTGAAAAAACCTTGAACGTCTGGATTAATGTTCTTTGCTGTCGTTATTTACACAGATATGGTACTACATGAGCTTTAGATTTCGCTAATTCCAGTTATTGTATATATTAGCAGTTATTAAAAGTTGGCTCTGAGACATTAAGCAGTGGCTCAATTGATGTGTTCAAACATCGTACCTTATCAAAGCTGAAAAGTTGACTTTTCTGACGTTAACACCAAGCGAGTTTATGGTATGGACCTTTATTTTGTAATGCATTATCTATTTTCAGTTACTAGAAGTTGACACAATTTATGGAATGGAGCACTTCAGATCATACCAATCAGTTTTAGACTGTTGCCACCATACCAATTTCTCAAAAGCTCTTCAGTAAAATTTGACCAAAATTAGAAATGCATCTCGTCATAGAGGGATTTATGCCAATGGTGCCAATCTACCATCAGATACAGCCACTGTTATGTTACTTAAAAATACAAACATTGGCATTAAGGACTTTTCTGATTTATACATGAAGCCAATCTGCCTTCAAACGTGTTTGCTGTGACTAATACTCAAATTGAACTAAAAAAAACACACTGAGATTTGACTGAATTGGACTCTGAGCATAATGGTATAGGCGGGTTTTTATTTTGTACCAATGATTCCAGTTTGCCATCAAATATAGCTGCTGTTTTTGTAGCTATAAAAATATTTAATGACTTCTGTTTAAAAAACACATTTTTTTGAAAAATGTTTGATATTGTCTCAGAGGATTGTAATTTCAGTTTTATGTAAATGATGCCAATCCACTATTGTATATGGCTGCATTGATTATTAATAGAAAAAATAGATAAACATTCACATGTAAAAACTGCTGCCGAACAGAATGTGACTATAACCTTTACAGGAAACAACCTGGTATAGATGCCTTCCAAATGATGCTAATGCATTGTCAAATGTGGCTGAAGAGACATTAACTAAGAGAACTTTGAACCAACATATCTAATTAATAACATTGGAAAATGATTCTATACAGAATTCATTGTTCTGACCAAGAGCATCATCATCATCCTCATCATCATCATCATCCATTTTGATTATAAAGGCCTTTTATTAATCCTCTAATGAGGGTAGGCCTGTCTGTTTTGTCATGTGAGTAGTCAAAGCTTTCTTCCAGGCTCTACGGTCCTGTGGATTGATTCTGCTCAGCCCCAATGTCTTTCTGTCTCTTTTTGTCAACTCTTCCCATGTTAGCTTAGGTCTGCCTGGAGCTCTACTTCCAGTAACTTTGAAGGAACGGACCTTGGATATCTTAGCAAACTGCTTCTCTGTTTGGCTGTTGAAGGATGCCGGTCAGGTGAAGGATTTTGGGCTATTATAGGCTTCGTTGAAATTATTGTTTCTTGAATGACTGATGAAAAGGGCCACTTTATTACCAGATTTGTCTAATGAAAAAGGTTTGGGACAGCAAACTGTTGATGTTGAGCTATCGGATGATTGTTTTATGACACCATGCCCTAAAATAAATTCTCTCCATTTTTTACAGATTGTTTTGCTGCTTAAGGAATACTTATCCTCCGGAGATATAGCAGAGGCAACAAGATGTCTGCAAAATTTGGAGGTGCCACATTTCCATCATGAACTGGTGTACGAGGCAAGTGGGCAAAATAATCTTTTTGCATTAGAGTCCAGTATTTCATTTTTTTTTTCTTACAGTTGTTTAGTTCACTGTTGCTACCCTTGCAATGTTGTCTTAGTGTAAATAAAAAAAAAATTTAATTCCCAAAATTGATTTGTAACCAAGCTTAGTACACTATAAATACTAATCATTTTTTTTTCCAACTACCTACCTACCTACCAACCTACCTACCTACCTACCTACACTGATTTTAAAACCATTGCAAGAAGAAACACAGATATTTGAGTTTTTATCCTTGTAGAGAAAATGGGAACAAGAGAGATAGTGTCAAAAAAAAGAAAAATTATTTGAAAACAAAAGTGATGGAAGTAAGGAGGAGATTTTTGCATACTCATATGGAGAAATTTCAGAAAATTTCATTGGCTGAAATTGAGATCAAAGGATTATTAATGACATACTCATGTTGACAAGATGCTGTTGCTTAAATGAATTTGAGGTTTTTTTTCAGCCTGTTTGATCAATGGTGTTGTAAGTTTATTTTATTCTACAATGATGCATTTCATGGAATTGTACATCTGGATTCATATCTGACCGGAGGACTAATACTAGAAATTAATTGAAATTTTATCTTCCTGCATGAGATTTTTATTTCTACTTGTTGCATAAAATTTATATTGTTGTGTGGTTAATTATATTGGCAATAGCTTAATAAATTTATTGTTAAATAATGGAATACGAAACAAATAATGACATAAATTCTTTCCTGTAACCACTATGAAATATATGTAAGATATTGTCACTGAATCTCGGCAATAATTTGTCACTGCAATTTCCCTACTTGTTTGCTCAACCTAGATGCTGGGCATGGGATAAGGAATGATGTACACAAAATGCTATGTTGAGCCATTAAGGCTGCTGAAACAAAATTACTTGGTTAGTCTGTGGTATTTTCAAACAAGATTTCAGTATCCTCCTTAACACATTAACCCCTAGTGATGAGTTTACAGGGGATTAGGTAGTATCCTACTTCCAAGGTCTGTAGCGTCAAGGTCATGCAAGAGACACTAAAGTGGGTGGTATTATAGAAAGGTAGACAGATTTAGTTCTACAATGATACCATATTATCAGGACATTTTAGTTGCACTACAAAATACAAAGGGAATAACCCAGGTTTTTGGACCTGATTTATTTTTCACCCAAAAATTGCCCATGGTTGGAATTCCAGATTTTAGACTTTATGGCCTCAGATCTAAAGCAGACGGGCCTGAAGCACACACAGACAGGTGAACCTGTGCAAAAAGTAGGAAAAGGTGGACATTTTAAATAAAGAGTCCGTTAAGCAAAAATAAAAAAGTAGTCCAAATTTTCACCTTCTGCTCATGCACCAGCAAACTAACTAATGAAAAACATTTTCTTTAGCACAACTGGCCATGTGTCTAATGGAATATTGTTTGGAAGTCGATGTATTAGGATTCATTCACAAATAGTCCCCAAAATGTGTTTCCTACTCGCATGCGAAAACAGCAAAAACCTGCAGGGTTAATATGTTAAAAACAACTAAGCAGAATTTGACAGAAATCAGCATCCAGTCATAAAAAGCACTGGATGCCAAATGCATCAAGGCATTTTAATGTTTGGCAGATGATGCTGATGTGTCATAGAGATAGGAAGAAATATTGAAAGAATTGTTTCTTATACAATAAGCAGCAGTGTAAGATATTTCTATAACTAGCATCCTGTTGATGCAGATTTCTAGGGCAATTTCTTGCGTTTAAGTGTTTGACAGATGCAAGCAGACCTGTGATTTCTAACCCACAGTGCCCTCAGGTTTTTTGATGCAATGAAAGTCAGCTGCTTCAGATTTCTGATGTTTCAATTCCTTTTGTCTCTTAACCCATTTTATCCAGTTTACCAATTTCAACTGTTGTGCCTGATTCCTGAGAAGCAATTCTAAATACATTGTGGTAAAATGGAGCATCGTACAGCAGTAGCTGTATCAATTCTGACTACCTTCACCATGTTTACTAAAAATGTTATTACAATGTTATTTCTTTTATAAAGTATATAAAACTATATATCTCTGAAAAGATAATACAATTTGCAACACTGTGATTCGTGTTTTGTTATCATTTACCAAAGTACTTGCTCACAACTGTATTTTGAAATATCACTTGCAAGAATGTATTTTTATTAAAAATAACTTACCGTTATGTTCAGTGAATTTTTTGTTCATGAAGATGAATTAAATGCTCCTCATAGTATGGAAGAAAATAAAGTTAATTCAATTTCTAGTATTTTGGTCTAGCTTTGATGTTTCTAGCACTGCTAGTTTAAAAGTTATAATAATTTTACTAAAATTGGACAACATGACACATACAATTTCTTTATTTCACATTCTGATACATGTATTTCTGCGTGCAGTTTCTCATAAAAAAAATTATCGCAAATTATTCATCGAAATCTTTCAGTAAGATAATTAAAATCAGTACAAATTTTGAAGTCCACATCATCACTATGTTAGTAATAAAAATATTACTTTAATGGTGAATAAAAATGTTCAATAGCTCCTTCTAACAATTTAAATCTTGGCTGGAACCGAATTGAAAAATCATCCCAGAGTCATTCCTCTTGAAAGCCTTCATTCTCTGAACCGCTATCAATAAGTGCACGAAGCCATGTGTCATCTTTTTCATCAACTTTATTCAATTGTAACCCATCTTTTAAGTCAATATCTTTATTAGAATCGTCTAAATCCTCAACTTCAATGTCGCTACCCTCGCTATCAGCATCCATGTTTATCCGAGTTGTGGTCCATCATTTTATCGATCGATTTTCAAGTCAACCGTTTCTTTTCTAACCACGTTTTTAAAAACAATTTCACTGCACATGCTTGCTTTAACCATTTCCTGTGTAGGTGAAGAAGTACACAAATATTTGAAATGTATACGTGTTTCTAGAGACCCTACACACATACGTAGTAGAGTACGATCGTAGTCGTATTCAGGATAAAATGGGATACTACGACTGCAGGTGTATTCAGGATAGAATGAGGTATTACGACCGCGGGCGTATTCAGGATAAAATGGGTTAATTGGTTAGCATATTTTTCCATTGCAATTTTTTTGTGTCTTACTTTATTAGAAAAATTTGATCTAGATAGAAATGATGACTTGTTTACTTTTGTTGACTGCTTCAGGCTACCTACTTAGTGCTAGAGGATGGTTCTGAGAGATCTGCCACCCGCATGTGTCAGCTATTCAAGTCATTGAGTGACTATGTGATTATCACACCGGAACAATTTTCTCAGGTAAATTTAAAATAAATTACATTGGATAAAGGAACTGTTTTCATACATTGCTAATGTAACTACCACTGATATGCTCTGTTCTACAGTGTGATTGTTACAGGTGTAGTCAGCTTAGAGTTAGAGTTACACTACAAGGAATAACAATGCCTATGCCCAACTTGCCAAGGCAGCAAACATTTATTGTTAGGATAGAAAACTTGCATGTTACTAGGCCAATATTTGTAAGGATAAAGAAAAAAAAAAAATCATGTTTATTTGGCTTTCCATTAATCCGCTACACTCAACTAATAGGTGACCATACCCCCTCTGTGCAGGATGGTGTTCTGTTTTGTAATTAGGTTGAGCTGTATCCTTTTGTGTTGAATACCAGGTACTTCAGAGTACATGTAGAGTAAAGCCAGCATATATCATCGAACCACAAACAACAACACTTTTGTATAGTTAGAAAGCTATTATGCATTAAATTTCATCAAGATTTTTAAGGTTATTTATCTGGAAAATTTGTACAGGAGATCTCTTAAAGGAACAGAGATATTTTGCTTGTTGATTATCTGAATGAGTTTGGAACAATTGATCCTATAACATCATTGTGGGCACTTTCTTGCGCATTATTTGGGACATGACGGTTTGGTGAATTAAACTTTTTATTCCCATGTTTATCTTTATCTAGAAGAATAAGAATTTAACTTATTTGAAAGAGCAATGATGTACAAGTGTGTGAATATTTGATGAACAAGGGGTGTTTTACACTTTCCAACGGCTGTTGTCCACAATTCAGCAGTAAGAGTGTACAAGCATGTATGGGTCTTTTACTGATCGCTATCAAAATAATGGGACGTTCATCTTTCAAGGAATCGGTTGTAATATATTTCTTGATACTTTTAAAGTTCTACTTTATTTTAAAAATGTTTACGACAAAAAGAATTTTTACATTAAAGGAACACTCAGTCACCAAAAATATGTAAACAAAACTTTTATATTCTTGTATGGCTTTTACTGTGTTCTGCCTACTAGCAGGTTGTGAGATTGCTTTATGAATTTCCTGAAGCTACACAAATTTAACTTAAAATATTGATTAGATTGATTTGTTGTGTCAAAAAACTGTACTGTTTAAACTATTTGCAAATCTGGTTATTTGTTACAGAAGTTATTGGAGATGACATGTTGATGCAGTGTCTCTTCACAGATATTTAGAGAGTTTATCGACTATGACGGGCTATTGACTTTACACTAAACTATGTTAATCCAGACACGTTTGCTCCAACCGATCCAGAACTGATAAAACTTACAAGACAGATTAATGAATCACTTAGCAAGAACCATGGGGAAAATTGTTCCATATATTTTGTTTGTACAGAAGAAACATTAGGATAATCTGAATATGGTTTAACTGTGTTTGAATATAAATTTGCTTATTCACAGGCTATTATGGGTCAGCAATCTCCAAGCAGGAGTCTTTTTTTTTTAGCTGACTATATAGTTGGCAGGAGGGAGGTATTTTGTTTTGCAGATCATGTTCTTTTATTATGTAATTTACTAATTTTTCATGACAATGTCTTTGTTTAAGTATTATTTACAGGACCATTTATTTTAAAAAATGAACAGTTTTCCTATGGCACTGCTTGCTTAAGGCACTGTTACATGAAATGCAAACTTGCAACAGCTCTATTTCCAAGTGCCCTTGGCAAAGGGAAATTCCTCCCATTTTCTACGCATGATATAGCCAACAGTGTACTAATAGTGCCATTAAAACCAAACAAAACAATCATCTGACATTTTTTTTTGCTACAGGGATTCAGGAGAGTTTGTGATAATTTGCCTGACATTTGTCTGGATGTTCCATTGGCCTATTCTCTCCAGGAGCGGTTTGGTGAAATGTGTCATAGGGAGGGAATCATGTCTAACAAAGACTATCAGGATATCCCCCAGAGGTAAAGATACAAGTTAACTTTGATTCCTTTGAACTTTCACAAGATTTATTGCTTTTAATAATGGTTATTGTAGTCATTATGATTTATATCAGTCTCTTGCTGTAGTCGTATTTTATACAAAGTTTTCTTTTCTCTTAAAGGTAGTATATATGTGCACACTGAAGGTGGTATACATATATGTACACATACTCACACACACAAATCTGCTTCAACTCAATGGATAAGCAGATAGGGTTTGGCTTGATGTATTGTTCATTACTCCTGACAAATTGCAGTGACCCACATAACATTCTATGAAGCCGCTAAGAAGAACGTCACAAACATAGTCCATTTAGCCAAATTATCCCACTACAGTATTAAGATCATGAAGAGTTCCAGCTGCAAAGAGCTTTTCGAGATAACTAACAAACTAATGTCAAGGAACAAATGTACACCACTTACAACAACCTTCTCTCCAGTAGACCTTCTGAACCAATTTGCAAATTTCTTCCATGACAAAGTACAAACCATTAGAGATTTTTGCTTTACAGCACAATTTCAACTGACTTGTCACCATACAGTTATGATGCAGAATTTCAGCGACAACCATTAGGAGCATTTGAACCTGTTTCTATTGATTTAGTACAGACAATCGTAATGAAAAGTGCACCAAAGTCTTGTGAACTTGATCCAATTCCGACATCACTGCTGCTTGAGTGCTTAGACCCAATATTGCCTTCACTAACTGATGTTATTAATATCTCTCTCTCATCGGGGAAATTCCCATCATTTTTAAAAACTGCCATCGTAAAGCCTCTGCTGAAGAAACCAACACTTGACCATAAAGATTTAAAGAACTACTGCCCAGTTTCTAATCTCCCATTCATATCAAAAATCTTAGAAAAGGTTGTTCTAACCCAACTTGTATGTCATTTGAATTCAAAGAGTCTTTTTAGCAATGTACAGTCTGCATATCACCTTTGCCACAGTATGGAAACTACTCTTCTGAAAGTATTTAATGACATTCTCTCTGCTTTGGATAGTGGAAAGATTAGTTACCACATCTCCTGGATTTATCTGCAGCATTTGACACAATAGACCATGATATATTACTTCACCGTCTTCAGGATGTATTTGGCATTCAGAATATAGCCTTACAATGGTTAAAGTCCTACTTAGTCAGCAGGACAAATTATATATGCAAATTGAATACTTTCCAGCCCAGTTGACGTATGTTGTGGTGTTCCACAGGGATCTGTTATTTGACCTGTTCTCTTGATTCTATACACTCAGCCGCTCTCAAGTGTCATAGATCATCACCCAGTGTCGCACCAATTGTATGCTGATGACACCCAAATATACAAGTCTAGCCACCCAACTGAAGTTGATGGTACCATCCATGGAGTAGAGAGGTGCATTTCTGATGTGAAATCATGGATGATATGTAACAAGCTGCAGATGAATGATGATAAAACTGAGGCTATTCTGATTACAACACAAAGATTTTCTCATTCACATCCTTTACCTCAGACAATAAATATCAGCAACACCAACATTAAATTCTCAGTCAGTACGAAACCTAGTTCAGGCCCGCACCTAGGAAATTCTGGGCCCCAGGCAGCTGACAGAGTTTGGGCCCCTTTCGTGTTTCAAATATGTGCATATATGTGCCTATCTAGCTCGTGCCCCTGACAAGTGCCATGGTTGCCCCCACCCCCCCAGGTGCGGGCCTGCCTAGTTGTTACTATAGACAGTACTCTCACATTGCACCAACATGTCATGTACACTACACTGGCTAACGATTCGATACAGAATCAAACACAAAATTTGTTCTCTGTGCTATGTTTCAATGACAGACTCCAGTCCAACATACCTATCCAGTCTCACCCATGTGTATACATCAGCTAGATACTTATGCTCTTCTTCTGACAATTGTATACTCATTGTTCTGACGGTGAAAACGAAGTCATATGGACAACGTTCTTTTGCATACCAGGGCCTGGCGACGTGCAACAAATTGCCCGTTGAAATTAGACACAAAGACAGTGGTCCCTTTTAAGAGTGCTCTTACAACTCACCTGTTTCGACTGCAGGGACAAACTTAGAGATCTAATCATGTTTTGTATCTTATATGTTTACAGCATGTTTTTATGTTTTCCCATTACATTGTTTTTGTCATTTGTTTTTCTATAGTGTAGTCATATCATTATTGATGGTGTAAAGCGTTTAGAGCTTTGAAAGATTAGGCGCTATACAAAGTCCTTATTATGTTATTATAACACAATTACATATCTGGGTCTCTGCAGTTTTAAGGTGAACTTATAAATGTGCATGTTTATGTGTATGTCTACACACGTATATATGGATTGCAGATACTCAAATTTGTGAAATGTTTAGTTTAAATTTGATTGACCCAATTATCTAACCCTGGTATTTTCAAGTCTCTATACTGTGTGTGGGGTGGGGGGGGGGTAAAGAAGCAGCTTTCATATCCAACTAGTGAATCCCTTGCACCAGTAATTCAGATCAAAGTAAACAGAATCTTTCTTTTTCAGGGGTCGCAAACGTTTTGTGTCTGAGGGAGATGGTGGTCGGGTGAAGGATGCTATTCTGTGATACGCTGCATGGGACCGTGACATTCCCAACAGGACCACTCATCTTTATCTTTACACAGTGTGAAAAGTCTGATCATTATCAGATTTGTGTAGATTCTTACCATTAGCTCTTTTGCTTGGGGAAAAAAATCTGACAGCTATTAATTGGCTTTGTCAGCAATCATGAGAAGTAATTACATGCAGCTTTTCACCCATTGACTTAGAAAACATCTTTTCAACATCAGATGAGCTTTATTTCCACATGTTCTCTCAATCTTGCTACCTCAATTTCTACTGTGTTTTACCGGTCTTAAGTCATTTTGGTACAGTTACTTTGAGAAAACTAGTGTAAGCAACATTTTTATTATAGGTAAAACATAAATTTTGCTAACATTGTCTAAAAACCAAGCTTTCAATTCTGTTTACAGAATATAAGATTTGAAATTAAATCTCAAACCAGGTTGTCTAAAGACTGAATATTAGTTTATCAGTTGTGAAGTAGCATATTTTGATTTTAACAAATTTGTAATGGGATATAATGAACAAGCATATGTACATCTTGGAACTGAATTGTAAACACTTGTGAAAAATACTGTTGACTGTTTGGGAATCGTGGCTGAAGTATCACATCATTTTTGGTTTCATTGAGGTATTGGTTTACTTGTATATTAAAGATTTAATGACGACATGAAGTATGAAAATTGTACAGTATTATCAATGATAACAATAAAATGTGATGATGTTGAAATAGTTGGACTATATAATGTAGCTTATTTAACTTGTCATTCTGGTGTGGTACTGCAGTTTTCTCTTGCTTTTGTTGAGGAATCAATTTCACCAAGTTCTATGTTTGGTGCATTTTATTTTATTTTGTGTCTTTTATAATATGAACTGTTAATTGACCTCATTAAGGTATATTCTTGTTGCATTTTGGTTTATTTTTCATCTGGACTAAATGAGCTTATATTATGGCCATGTGGTCTAGCATGCAATGCGTCATCTTGCAGTATTGTAAGTTCTATACTTCTTTTTAAAGATGGCTGGGCTAATTTCAGCCACACTTTGTAGGAATGTTTATCAAGATTTCGGTGGTTTTTAAAACAAAAACATAAAACCTATTTTTGACTTCACCAAGTTGGTCAGGATTATTTGGATTGATTGTTGTTGTTGTAGGGTTTAATGACATTTTTCAGCACACAATAGGTATTAATGGTGGAGGAAAACCCCCTGAAAGAACCACCAACCCACGAGAAGCTACTGGCAAGCTTTCTCACATACCCACATTGATCAAATCTGAGACTCGAAGCTACACAGAGATGAGACGGCAATGATCCGTAACAGAGAGCGCTTAAGAAAATGGTAGAATAAACTTACATCACACTACATAGCCAAGATTGTAATCTCAGGAGAACAGGTGACTCAGTTTTCATTAAAAGTTCATTGGAATGTTAGGACATGCTTTATCAGAGTGTGTGCTGGATGGTTCATTAAGCAAATATGTTATTTCAGTAATTGATGTAATTTTTTAGAATTTGATACGTTTTGTACATGGCCATATTGCAGTGAATCATTTTCATCTGGAAGATTTTTGATTGCAGTTAAGGTGCATATCATTCATTAACAGGGAGTGAATAGAATTTGGTTAAATTCTGTTTTAAAACAATAATTTTAATGAGTATATGCACATTCATGACCTATATGACATTTACTATAACATTTACACATTTCACAATTTGTATGAAAAAGACAAATGAACCATCTAGTCCAGCTGAGGCTTCACAATGTTTAAGCACAATTTTAAATGTCAGATAAAATTAATTTGACTCAAATGGCTGTAAGTTGTCCCAGCATGGAAGTTTTTAAACCCAGTTCACCAATATTGTAACTACATTTGCCATTTTGACCCTGCAAACACCTTGGCTTGAAAAAAAACATAGTTTTGGTACAAGTAGCATTTTGATATTCATAATATCAAAAATGCAACTATTTTTACTGTACCCCAGCATAGTTAATATTTTCAACCAATATCACTAGTAAGAAACATCTAAATGCTTTTTGTCTCCTCAATTTGGCAGTTTCAAGCCTCTAATTAGCTTGTCAGGATCAATTTCTAGCCCTGGACAGGTTAGCTCTATCAGGCCACTTGGACTTTTATTTCCAATGTTCTTTCTAAACCTGAAAATGTGTTATGATTTACTTTTGCATATCTTGTTTTTGTTGTGATTTCCTTAACACAAAAATTTTGGATATATTTTATACATTTTTATTTATGACCTAATTTATTAATGTGAAAATAATTTTGTGTTCCGTGTTCAGTGGATGGATAAAAAATGTACAAGGTCTCTTTTACTGCCTCTGGTACTTTGATCCAGCATCTTTGATTCTGTGTTCACTTTTTATACATTTGACATTTTGGCATTGTTTTATTTCATGACTCGTTTTGTCAAATTGTCCTACACTACATGATAACTTAAGTTTCACATTGTTGTACCTACATTAGATAGCTTGTACTTGCTCTAAAGAAGAACCCTTTTAATTTTATCTTTGAAGATTACTGAGTGAAAGTTAAATGGGCATACAACAAGCGACAATGTAAGACCCAATCACAGATAACTTGTAGCCAAAAATGGGTCTAAATTATTCGGCAACATAAAAATGAAACAACATTGTGCAAATCGGCATATAGTTTGGTGTACCTGCACATGCCTGGACTATATTCTGAGGATAGCTTGTACTTAAGCAAGAAAAAAGCTTATCAGTTTTTCAGTCAAACATCAAGGTTACTGACTGAAAAAAAATAATCTTTTTTTACTTTCTCTTTTTGCAGAATCACTTTAATTTTGGACCATGACCATGTGGAGGGCTTAAGATAATGAAGAGGTCTGTTGATGGTAGGGCCACATGATCAGAGGACAGAGTTATTGTGACTCAGAAAAAATTGCAAACTAACTAACTTTCATACTGGCATAATTTCTTTGACCAAACCTTTTGGTTATAATAAAGCATCCAAATGATTATGGGGTCTAGAGACCACAGGTCATGACCAGGATAAGTCATATCAGAAAGTAATGGCTTCTGCACAGTAGCTTTAGTTCAAGACCAAATAACCAGGTCACTTTGACGCTTTGGTCGGACCATTTCCCTACGTAGAGGATTATCAACCATGACATGGGTATATAAATATTATATTTAGGTATGTTTTCAAGTTGTGTACAAATCTTCTCAACATATCAGTTAGGACATGTATTAAATTTGTTTCATTTCTTACACCCAGTATGACAAGTCATGTAAGTTATCTATGGCAGGGTAATCCAATGCTTAAGAAAAACTGGCCATATTGTGTAGTATAGATATGGCATAGGGTAAAAAGGTACAGCTTAGGATCGAGGTTTGATCCTCTGACACAAGTTGTATTCTGTGCTGTATTTGTCTACACATGATGGTGCAAGTTCCTCTGGCATTGGTTTGCCCAATCACTTTAAGTGATATTTTGCTCACTGTAAGTGTATCCTTTGTATTTCTCCTTCATTAGTTAGTTCAAGAGAACAGCTGAACATCCTTATTTTAATTTTGCTTCAACAGATCAATGCCTTTACTGTTCATGATTAGAAAGGCAAATCTTCAGTCTTTTCACGTTTAAAATTATATGTAGCACTTGATCTTTGTGGATGGTGTTTGCCAGTAACAACAATTTTTTAAAAAGATGTCAGTTAAATGTAATCTTGTCACGGATGTAAAATTTGATTCTTTTTGTTTTTTATATGTTATCAAATTCATATCGTTTCAGAGATGGGTTAATTTGTGAAACCATTTTATGCATTTGGGTCTTCTTCTTTGGCATTTTTCTACCAAATATGGTAAAATGTCAGTTATGCAGATTCCACTTCTCTAGATTTTTGGGTCATAGAGACCAACATCAACTGGATGTTTAATTTATTTTATATAGATGTAACATTTATCAGGATGACAAAATACATGTTTTAGATGGAACTGGATAATTTACATTTCACTGTACTTAATGTATATGACTGTTTTGTAAATAATGAATGAAAAATCGTTTTGTTTTGATTCAATTTGAAGTGATTTCATCATTGTTTCATGTAAATATTTGCTTGATTTATTTTACTAACTGGTTATTTTTTTTAAAGGATTTTTAAAATTTTCAATGAAGACAATTGACTTACACGTGATTTATTTTGTATGGCTCTATTCAAGGGCAAGTGCACTGTTGGAGCATGTTGTGCATACATGTATGCATCTGTACAAGCACTTTGGTTACATATTTTGACTTGGAGGGATTTCAGTTTATCCAGGATAAGGGATCATCCATCAAGGACGTCCGCAAAAATGGGGGGGGGGGTGGTGAGGGGATGTTCTAATACAGACAAGGGGGAGGAGTGTAAAGGACCTTGTGGACGTCCACAAGCTTGTATTGTTTGTTTTGCTATTCTGTGTTGAACAACAGCTTTAGGCATACTGCGTGTATTCCAGTATGTTTTGCCGACATCCTTTATGAGTGATCCCTAAGTATAAATTATTTGTTAATTTCAATTCGTACAATTTGTGCCACAGAATATAAAGAATTGGTTGGCATTAATACAGATGTCTGGCTCACAGTGCCTAGGTTGAATACATATCCACATATCGGCCCTAAGCGAGTATAGAAATAGCCAAGTAAGATGCACCACAACCTGTATAATGCTATCAACTCAGACCATAGAGCAGTGTATAATACTAGATAGTGACATCCACAGCGGGGGTGGGTGAGGTAAGTCACATGTGGCAAAAGCAGACAAGGGTTCTGTGTGTGTAGGAAAACGGGTATTAACTGCTGACATCTTTTATGGACAACCCCCTAATGAAATAATGTCCAGTTTCTTTTTAACAAATACATCTTGTATTAAAGAGATAACATGGCAAACAATATGGTCATATTAAAATTAGTATGAAAGTGCAGATCTGTCTTTTCAGTTCCATTTTTAAGTGAGGCAGCACTAATTTTGATAAATGATTTTACTGCATGATAGTCCTTTCCTTTGGATATTGTTTAAACAAAAGTAGAAAATGCTATTTAAAGGAAATAACCACAGTAAATTGTTGATCAGTATGCAAGATAATATGAATTCTGAAGTGTATGTGATAAAAATAAAACTCAGAAGTATGTGATTATTTAGAGTAGTAATTGTGATAAGGACCATGAATAGCAATTATCTTCAGGAGTAATATTCTTCCAACCGATCTTTCATAAATTAGGATCACCTCTGCCTTCCACATTGTGAGTATTCAGAATAGTTGCAGTGCAAATGATGCAAAAATTACATTTACAATAGTATGGTCTTATTTTTTGATCATTGGCCTCGTTTAAGTTTTTGAGTTATTTTCATTCCTATACAAAAGTTCATTGTGCATACACGAGAGAAGCCTATTTCTCATAAGCATAGAGAATATTTGTGCTAGATGAGTGCTACACATGTAATTTTACATTGGTTTTTTTTTTTAAGATGTCAAAATTGTAAAATATTCTACCTATTGTTTTCACTATAGAACAGTCACTGTTTATAACTGAAATTTCAAACCATTATTACCATACTTAATTAGAGAAGAACAAGACAATGTTGTGATACTGAACCACACTGAAAATTATGCAGATATGTTTTCAGGTTCAAGGTTGCTTGTTTCTCACTTTTTGCCCAATTGTAAATTTCTTGTTTGAAGCCATGTTTGTTCCCAGTCGGAGACAAATTCTAGTACTGGATATCATCCATGTATGATTTTGGAAAGCTCGGTTGAATGTTGGACTTGTTATCCAGATGTTACAAGATTGATACCAACTCGGGCCAGGTCTGGTTGACGGCCTGTCTGTTGTTTGGAAATGCACTTGGCTCCCATTTCCTTAAGAGGAGATCACAGAGCAGAGCCATGGAGAATTAGACATTGGTTAAAGACAATTTTTTAAAATAAGGCATCTGACTGGAAGGTTTTGGGGTTTGTCATTTAAAGGCACTTCAATTTTTATCATGCAGAAATCATTGAACCATGGGACTGATCTGGGCAACTTTTAAACCCTCGCCTCAAAATTTACGAGATGGAACCTTGTGTTGAAGGTGTGTCGCCTTGACTTTGAAATGGCAAGTGTTTAAACCTTAAGTAGTCTGTAGATAGATTCACAGCATGTTTCCTTTCCCAGTTTGCTCCCTCACAAGAAAATGAAATAAAGAACAGAAAATTGGCATATCGGTCTTGTCATTGTTCCATTTTCTTATTTTTCACACCAGAACGAGCATATTTTTGTGGTGTTCATAAATCCATCTATTACCAATTTTATTTCTGCACAATAACCCTGTTGATTTCCGGTTCAAAAGATTGAGGTCGCCAAAGAAATAAAAATGTTTTCTGCACAATAATTCAAGTTCACCATATGCAGCTAACAAACAATATGAATGATTTGCACTTTAGGAAGCGTAATAATTTTTACGTCACGGTGAATGGTTTCTGCACAACAGTTACTTGTACTTAAATAACCTAGACCAAACATAGTTGGTTTGCACTTACGAAAATTGATAACTGAGCTGGAAAGAAGAAAATAGTTCTGCACAGAAAGTTTTTTACCTAGTTAGTGGGCTATTAAACATGTTGTTATATATCAGTAGCAATGTCCATCTGCCCTTAGACCAGATTGTTTCTGCAACATTGATGGTTTGGTGATGTCTTTTTTATTCTTCTCAAACCTCGTATATTTCTTCTGAGTAGAGACATGTTTATTTTTGGAAAGCTAGTTCCAGACCAATCGCGCATACCCGGTGTATTTTTATGCTTGGATAATAATTATCTACGTAAATGATTGACACGCCTAAATCGAATACTTGTAAATCGCGAGTAGATCATATTTACTGATTGGAATATGTAAACAGTGTCTTGTATTCGTGGCCTGTTTTAAAATAGATGGCAGTCGGCAAACTAGCATGGACAAATTTCAATGGCCATGTATCGAGATAACAGCATGTCCCCATGTGAAAGATTGTCCAGACAGAACACATTTAAAAAACACATGGAAAGCATAACATTATAAACAAAATATGACGGATGAAAATGGAGTTGATGTTTTACTTTAAAACAATTGTAGTTATGTATACACTTTCCTTTGTTCACATACACGTGCACAGATGCAGGACATCTCTCCTGACTGGTGTGAAGTTGACCGACATTTTGTGCGTGGTGGATAAGGTTTGGTTTGCGATTGACTATATTGATTAAAATATTGCAGTAACACAACATTTCGGGTGAAGAATCACGACCGAATTTAGACGTGGTCCTCTTCATGCTCAAGGCAATGAAATCCTCTTCCTATTCGGTGACCTCGGGTTTTCTGACAGATTTTTGTGTCATGTTTTTGTACAATAGGCTGGTAGATGCGATGTCGTAGCCTCAACATGATTTGTTGTGGTTGAGGCTACGAACTGATCCCATATCGTGTAATGGAACAAAGCTGTTATTATCAAGTGGCGAATAATAACATGTTGATAGAATTTCAAAGTTACCGATAAACCGTTTTTACTTTTAATGCGCAGAATTTCAGACTCGAACCGTGCCATATTTTTTATTGTTTACGTTTCCAAATAAGGAATCAATGCCCTTATAAGGTACACAAACAAACGAGGCAGAGAACAGAAGTAATCATTATTGGAACTACAATGGTCCTGCTTGCTCCACTGACACGTACGCTCATGTAAGTACCCCGTCCACGGGAGTAGGGATACTAATAATATTAGTACTAAGCAGGCTGGCATCTCCGACTGTTTCGTACCAGCTTGATCGTGTTTTATGCGGAACAAGGTCCACAGGCGGTAAAATATTTGGTGTTCAGGTGTTGTATGGTGAAACCGTTAATATGCTTTGTTATTGAAATTAAGTAAGATTATCAATTGACTGTTACATGATAAACCTTATTTTATTAAATTTCGAAGTATATAATTGTAAGCATTTACTATTAATGCATTGTATATGAACGAAAATGTGCTCTGGGTTCATTATCGCGTGTAGCGTTGCCCCAGGGTGGGTTATTATTTTAGCTATTTCAGATTATTTTAGCTATTTCAGAATATTGAGTTGTTTCCTATTGATTCGCCAGCAGAGTGCTAGTCCGACAAACCAGCCCCACCCACCACCCCCTCACACACACTGCATACTGATGACGATGTTAGTATGATGTCACCTGTAGCATGCAAATTTTTCTTAAAAACACCAGAGTACCGTTTAAGCACTTAGCGGCTTTAAGTAAAAGACATATATAGCGCGAAATTCAAAATGGCCACATGATAGTGTTATGTTATTCCACGTGAATTTACAAGTCTCCAGACATAGGATTTGGTTCTGAAATAGTATGTACGCATCATCAAAAAGTAACTAAAGCCAACGGTAGCTCAACAGTCGCTAGAAATAACAGCAAGTGTATAAAATAAATACCGATTTGTGCAAACATTAGTATCAGGTTTTAATTAATGGGTGATATCATCCCCAAAACCATTAGTCAGTATTATTATCGGCGTGGGGCTTATTTATCGGCCTGAAAGTGTCGGCAAGATTTTACCATAACCAAGACACTTGTTGAGCGAAGTCCGACTATTGTCACAATACAAGTTGTCCACATGAGCGTTTTTCAGTTGTAGAAAATATAAAATTGCATATTGTTTTGGCAATCCGTAATATGTGGTATAATTGTTTGATATGTTGGATGTCGAGCATTTATTTTAAATTTACAGATAGTGAGATTATTCATGTCGGTCACGGATTCGTGTATGAACATGGGTATTATTATTGTAATAATATTGTAATAATACAATGGGTATTATTATTGTAATAATACAATAGTTCTGATTAAATATATTAATTTGTATCGAAGCCAATTCATGTACAATTGTACTAAACCATATAACATGTACAACACGATTCTAGTCGTTATATTTTTAGCTGATTTTGGATGGGAAGCCGAGATCTCTGTGAGGCTTCGTGTAATCCATACGCTGCTAACGATGGGTACTTTCTCTTAATGGGCAGAATTAGTTTTCTTACAAGCGGGATCATTGCTTCGGGACCAACGGATCTGCAAGGAATAAGGAGGAACTCTAGGGTTCTTTTGGCAGACTGGGAGGGGGAGCAATGTGTGGTGATTCCTTGAACATTGACGAAAGCTGTGGAGCCGGAAAAACGTTGTGATCGACAACTTCATCTGAACGCCATGACGTACACGTTTGATTTTTTTTAATCAATATTTATTATCACTATCGAGTGAAATCAATAATTCTGTAATAAATTTTAGGTATGCGTCATATTTATATACCTCAATATTTTTAGGATATTTTAGATTTGTGTGACTATAAGTTTGATTACGGACTTTTCGTAGTTTGACTTCCGGAAAGATGGCCGCCATCGCTTAACTGCTCGAGATAGGCTCTTCCGATTTTGTGCTATATTTATGATATTTGTGCTTGTTCTCTATCATCGTCTACATTATTGTGTTTCATCATGCATTGGCTGTTCCGTTCGTACGTGTTATTTCATGTCCTTGTTTTGGAAATGAGAACAATTAGAATTTTTCTCAGCGGTTTTGTCCCAATGTTAAGACGTCATTTGTTTTTGAATAAACCGTCGTCACGTGACCGCTTACACTATGACGGACCCTCATTAATTGGTTTAAATGACCACACCTTGGTTCTAGATACTACATTATGCTCAAGACTAAACGAACTGGGAATACATTCATCATTTCTTAAATGTAAACGGAAGCGAAAAAAGAAACGTTCTTCAAAGCTGGCCGTTGTGTCAATTGTCCCAGGGATACCACTACGTATTGCATTATTCAACGCTCAATCAGTAGGATCACCGGAAAAGCGCACAGAAATTGTTAATTTTATCAACGACCAGAATATTGACGTCTTCTTCCTGACAGAAACTTGGTTACATTCCGCAGGTGATGAATGTAAGTGTGCAGATTTAACACCCAGCGATTACTCCATCAAGTCGTTCCCCCGCAACTCTCGCGGAGGTGGAATTGCTGTAATTACAAAGAATTCCATGATCAAATGCCTCAAGTACAACACAACCTTCAATTTCTACCACACATCGTTTGAACTAGTCCAAACAACGCTCACACTGGAACAAAGGTCAGTCCATTTTTTTCTGTTTCTACCGTCCTCCTCCTAGTAGAAAAAAAACAAGCTGACCGAATCTCACTTTTGGAGTAGTTTCCAAATCTTATAGAGTATGGAAATTCGATAGGCGTCAACGTAATTATTCTTGGAGATTTCAACTTTCACTTTTACTGTCCTGGTGAACCATACATGTCAAAACTCCTAGATTCCATATATGTTTTCAATCTTAAACAGTCAGTTAACCAACCTACCCATAAACTTGGTCACATTTTAGACTGGTTTCTTTATAGACCTGATGATAATATTCAACAATACACCCTTGTATCCCACGAACTTGCATCGGATCACCTCTGCATTGTATGCCATCTCGACGTATCAGTCCCTAACCCTCCACCTCTGCTTGCTACTAAGAGAAACCTCCCAAATTCATGCATGATATCCAAGAAAACATAACTTTCTTACATCCAACAGTGGAACAACTTGATAACTGACTGCTTTCATTGCTTAAAAAACATGCCCCAGACACCAAATGCGGAGTATCAATAAAAAAGTGTTCTCCATGGTATAGCAGTGTTAGGGACAGCTTCGCACTGCTAAAAGACATCGCCGAAAAGCAGAGGCTTTGGCTTTCCACCAGACTCGCTATTCATAAACAAATCTATGAAGCCGCTAAGAAGAACGTCACAAACATAGTCCATTTAGCCAATCACCCCACTACATTACTAAGATCACGGAGAGTTCCAGCTGCAAAGAGCTCTTCGAGATGACTAACAAACTAATGTCAAGGAACAAATGTACACCACTTCCAACAACCTTCTCTCCACTAGACCTACCAGACCAATTTGCAAATTTCTTCGATGACAAAGTACAAACCATTAGAGATTCGCTTGACAGCACAATTTGAACTGACTCGTCACCATACAGTTATGATGCAGAATTTCAGCGACAACCGTTAGGAGCATTTGAATCTGTTTCTATTGATTTAGTACTGACAATCGTAATGAAAAGTGTACCAAAGTCTTGTGAACTTGATCCAATTCCGACATCACTGCTGCTTGAGTGTTTAGACCCAATATTTCGTTCACTAACTGATGTTATTAATATCTCTCTCTCTCTCATCAGGGGAATTCCCATCATTTTTGAAAACTGCCATCGTAAAGCCTCTGCTGAAGAAACCAACAATGGACCATAACGATTTAAAGAACTACCGCCCAGTTTATAATCTCCCATTCATATAAAAAATCTTAGAAAAGGTTGTTCTAACTCAACTTGTATCTCATTTGAATTCAAACAGTCTTTTTAGCAATATACAGTCTGCATATCGCCCTTGCCACAGTACGGAAACTACTCTTCTGAAAGTATTGAATGACATTCTCTCTGCTTTGGATAGTGGAAAGATTACAGTCCTCACTGTCCTGGATTTATCTGCAGCATTTGACACAATAGATCAAGATATATTACTTCACCGTCTTCAGCATGTATTTGGCGTTCAAAATATAGCCTTACAGTGGTTCAAGTCCTACTTAGTTAACAGGGCACACATTATATCTGCAAATTGAATACTTTCCAGCCCAGTTGACGTATGTTGTGGTGTTCCACAGGGATCTGTTCTTGGACCTGTTCTTTCATTCTGTATACTCAGCCGCACTCAAGTGTCATAGATTATCACCCAGTGTCGCACCAATTGTATGCTGATGACACCCAAATATACAAGTCTAGCCACCCAACTGAAGTTGATGCTACCATCCATGGAGTAGAGACGTGCATTTCTGATGTGAAATCATGGATGACATGTAACAAGATGCAGATGAATGATGATAAAACTGAGGCTATTCTGACAAAGAATTTCTCATTCACATCCTTTACCTCAGACAATAAATGTCAGCAACACCAACATTAAATTCTCAGTCAGTACGGAACCTAGGCGTTACTCTAGACAGTACTCTCACATTGCACCAACATGTCATGAACATATGCAAGGCTGCATATCTTGAATTGAGACGCATCAGTTCCATTCTTAAATATCTTTCAGTAGATGCCACTAAAACACGTGTGTTTGTTAGTACTTTCAAGACTGGACTATTGTAACTCAATTCTGTCTGGTTCGTCACAATATTTACTCCAGAAACTTCAAAAAGTTCAAAACACAGCTGCACGGATCATCTTTAGAGTACCTCGACCAGAGCACACCTCACCACTGCTCTGTAACCTACATTGGCTATGAATTCGTTACAGAATCAAACACAAAATTTTTTCTCTGTGCTATGTTTCAATGACAGACTCCAGTCCAACATACCTATCCAGCCTCACCCATGTGTTTACACCAGCTAGATCCTTACGTTCTTCTTCTAATAATCGTACACTCATTGTTCCCAAGGTGAAAACAAAGTCATATGGACAACGTTCGTTTGCACACCAGGGCCCGGCGACGTGGAACGAATTGCCCATTGAAATTAGATACAAAGACACAGTGGTCCCTTTTAAGAGTGCTCTTAAGACTCACCTGTTTCGACTGCAGGGACAAACTTAGCGACCTAATCATGTTTTGTATCTTATATGTTTTCAGCATGTTTTTATGTTTTCCAATTTCATTGTTTTTGTCATTTGTTTGTCTGTAGTGTAGTCCTATCATTATTGATGGTGTAAAGCGCTTAGAGCTTCGTAAGATTAGGCGCTATACAAAGTCCTCATTATTATTATTATTACGGGAAGTCTGTGTTTTGAAAATATTCCCCATTCCGAGTAATTAGCCATTTGCTAGGAGCAAACGTCACGGAGTACATTGTTCATAAGATTTCATGATGGCATGGTTAATTTTCGTAGTGAGATCAGGTCAGAGCCGCATAAGCAGGCTTTTACCCAAGTAGTTCCCTATTAATATATAATTGTATTAATTGACTGTGTATCTCTATGTGAAGGATTTGTGATAGAGGCTGATACTTTGTACCATGGAATAATTGAGAAGGGATTGTTTGCTGTTTTGCTAAGATGCAGAGTTCATTGTTCATATTTGTGTTTAATTATAAATATTAATCATCCATGGTGATATATACACTTATCAGTCATTTTTGTTTAAAAGTTCCATACATTAGCTCTTGTTTGATTATTCGTAGAAGTTGCATGTTCTGAATGCTTCCTGTTAGGAATATATTCACTTCCTGATATCAGTTGAATTCTCTTTGTACTCCATTCTGTTAATTTCGTGTATTAATTTTACGCACACGAGTATGTCGTTTGATTTATTTATCGTTCAATTACATGGTAAATAAAGATTTCTTTCACGAATTTCGTTCAGTGGTGTCCCTAAATCCAAGCCCAATCTGGCTTCATCTTGTTACAGTGTTCACTACCCTTTTCTGAAAGTCGTTCTTAGTATTCGTCTGCGATCTTTCCAAACTTACTTACAGATGAATCTGTTCGGATCTGTAACTGTTCCTGTATCCCAACAACATTTGGAACAGGAAAATGATAACGTGTCTATTATAGTGGACGATCATGAATTTACTGATAAACACGAGAAGCGGTTATACACTCCCCTCCTAGAATCTCCATACCCATCTCAACAAGCGTATACGGTTGCGGAAGAGGAATGACGATGGATTAAATGAAGCATACAACCTTCTTCCCCCGTGATATGCGCTTCTTCTCTTCTACAGTGCGTCTGTCTTCCTTGAATACGCGTAGGTGCTCACTATTTGCCATCAGTTCAAAGGCCTGGTCCAGCGTCATGAAGATTTGTGGGTCCTTTCCATAGTGAAGGAAGGGTTACGTCTGCGCCTCACAGAACTCTCTGCTCTCTCAATGTCACAAATTATATTCCATCAAAAGTAACAAAGTTTAAGGAAGAAATGCACATTCTTCTTCAGACAGGCTTAGAAGAGAAGGTTTAAAACATCCAGATGTCAGCATTCTACTCCAAAAATATTTCTGTTCCCCCCAAAAGGCATGACACAGGTTGCTTATATCCCTTCCTCGCTCGATTCCACCCCCACCCACCCCCAAGAAAACATATATACGAGAATGATGGAAAGTACAGCACCCTATCAGACATGCAGACTGGGCCGTTTTCATGGATTTTCAGGATACATGTTTCACATCTCGAGCTTCCCGCTGCACAATCGGACAGGATATATTTCAATTGTGAGCCATGCCGTTAAGTCGAGCCTCGGTATATCCGATCTTTACAAGTCATTGAAGTAACAGCTACGCACTTGAAGTATGAGCTAAATCCCCAGACCTCCTCGAGTATTTTCAGCATTGTTTAAGAGTTTACTGTGTTTTTTTAATGAGTTGATTGTGGTATAAACTGTCAGTTGCCGAATCACAAAGGAAATAACACCCGAACTGATATTTGAGATATGTTCGCGCTAGCTCAGTAAATAGTTGATCTTTCTTGTTCTGCTATTTTACATTCAATCGCTTTATCAGATCTCTTGCACCGATGCTGGACTAATTGTTTTGTGCTTGGGACGACCCTTCATTTGTTCAAAATCTAGATTTTTCCCTATTTCCAATAAGGTAAAGTTTCCTAAATTATTCAGATGTGCACGTTGATGCATCAACGTAAGTTTTCCCGAAACAGTAACCGTTTATGTTGACAGTTTTGCATATACATGGACTTTTATTCCATTTGAATAAGGTGGATTTATTATATTTTAATTCTTTCATGTTTAGGGCTCCCGGTGTCCGATTGGTCTAAAGCTCTCGCCTTTAAAGATCATTTGCATTTCACTTTTGTCTATATGGGTTCAAGTCTTTGCTTGGCCAATGTGGGTATGTGAGAAAGCTTGCAAGTAGCTTTCCCGTAGGTCGGTGGTTCTGCCCAGGTTCTTTCTCCACCAAACATGTAAAGCTTATCCTGTGCTGAAAAAATATCGTTAATTCCAACTCCAATCCTTCAAGCTACAGTGTCAGTACAGACTTTTGTATGGGTAACGCGCAGGTAGCAACAATCCCGAAGGTCGTGTACTTTATAAACCAGACCATAGGCCCCGATTCAATAAGCCATTCAAGACCACCTCGCTACCCCAATTGGGATCTTTGACGTCATCATATTTACCTTATGACCCTGGTATTTTACCTATACCATACATAATTTTCACCAGAGTTCATTGGTAGACAGCACTGGGCTGGAGCAGCTCGCGATCGATTTTATTAGCACAGTGGCCCGAGATAAATTGCGCACGAACTGAAATTGTCCTTTTGTGCTCCGTGACATATATAAAATTTTCTCAATTTTTCCACGCCCTATTATTATTATTATTATTATTATTATTATTATTATTTAAAGCGATTATCCAAATAAGTACACGACTAATGTTCCTCGGGTCCTCTATCACTACTGTTGAAAGAATGGTGGCACTGATATGTGGTTTTAACTAATATACATATTGCATTACGTATATATAATTAGCCTTGACTAAAAATGGCGAAAGACCGGTACATCATATCCGTGCTATTGTGAAAATGTATATTTGAAAATAAATGTATATTTGAAAATAAATGGTCACTACTTGCATTTTAGTATTAAGCATATTAATACATTGACTTTGTCAATATGCAAATTAATTTTGAACACTTGCATTTTGTAGGGACGAATCCAGAAATACCGTGTGTCTTTGTGTGTGTGTGTGTGTGTGTGTGTGTGTGTGTGTGTGTGTGTGTGTTGGGGATTGGGGAGCATGTATGTGCGATTTAGATGTTTTAATGTAACTTAAGAATAAATTCAGTCATATTACTGCGTTGTCTTTAGTGTGGCAGTGATGTCTAGCATTGGGGTGTCTGCAACATGATGTCCCACCCGGTCACATTTATCTGAAACCAGTAACCAGTACATTGAACAACGCAGACCCCGATCTGCCGGCATACTATGTGTAGTTTGTTGTTGTATTCGATAAATTAGCACGTATAACCAGTAAATATCAAGACTGTAAACAAAGACTTACATATATATATATATATATATATATATATATATATATATATATATATATATATATATATATATATATATATATATATATAACAAACATTTGTATCGTTTTAATAAATTGTAAACTGAAATATTATAACGTACAGTGAATTGATTTCGTTGACGAGACCTATTAAGTCTCCTCATATCTATCCACTCAATAAATCCCATGTAAATATCTTAATCTTATTGTACCAAATTTGATAGAGAAAAGTCGGCGACAGGCCGTGTACAAGAGCATCTGCCTGACACAATGAATCTATTATATTATATTATAATCAACAGACTAGTATGACATAAAACTGTCTGACCGAGTTGTTAGATAACATCGTACGTCAAAATTCGCACGGTGCATCGGGGGTTGTATGTGGGGGGTGAATATATATATATATATATATATATATATATATATATATATATATATATATATATATATATATATATATATATATATATATATATATATATATATATATTCATGTTTCATGCATATACTATGATAACCTTACTGTTTTGAATGAGATACAATATGATACCTTCTACCTTTCTATAGTTTGGTTGTTTGGCTTCTGGTACAACTGTTATTTCAGGTAATGGTTTACACAGGTCCAGCCCAAGGGTTTGTTCGTGCCGTATAGAACTATCACTTTGGCGCATCCCATCCCCCTCCCCGAGAAAAATGTAACTTCTAATTTGGCGCCCCTTAAAACCCTGTGCCCTAGGCGACCGCATAGTTTGCCTACATGATAGAGCCGGCCCTGAGATTACTAATACGCAATCACTGGCAAGCTGTTTCACTGTTCTAGTACATAATATTGTATTCAATCGTTTTGTCGGCAGGGTATTGACATGGAACAAATTCGCTGATCCAATATTTGCAGACGGGTCTACAAGATTGGTGGATGACTGTGTGATCAGTTGTATTCCAATATTAATAAACATGTATACCATGGCGGTGGACGTGTCAACTAGCATTAATTTGTTATGTTCAAATTTCTTACATGCTTCCATTTGATTCCATAAACGAAGTTATTGACCTTGCTCCGTAAACCTCTACCATACATGTAGCTTATGACATGAAAATATATTTATAACCGCTTCACAGAAGAGAGCTGTTCGAGTTTTATTTCGAACAACACATGGTGTTTTCCACGGACACACGCAGTCCAACTATTTACAAACACTCCCAATCAACAACGGTGAAGGATAATTTTTTTCATTAGCAAATCATCCACAACAGCTGGGTGATCCAATGCCCCGATTATCAGATTATGTTCCTTTTACTGAATAATTAATCCAATCACCATAACATGTACATTCAGTTACGTTGTGTCATTTCTATTCAACGACATGTTTAGGGCGATCTTAATATTTTTTTTCCAGACCTGCTTTAAAACTTAGTTTATTTTTTTTTTCTTCTTCTGAGAAACAAATTAGCAAAACAAGTCAATTAATAAAGCCACGACGAAAACTGAGACGTAATAGTAGCCTCGGGACACGTTGTTGTAGTTCGGATAGATGACTGATGCTTTCCCACTCCCTAATTTTATTTTAAGTACCTGTCTTATTAAAGACACTGTATGAATGTAAGATAACGAAGAAATAAATTACAACGCAGAAACCCCGTTCCTGGTGCTACAGTCGGAATATAGACTCGTATTGCTGCTTACAATTAGGATTATATCGTACGATTTGTACGTAAATTATAAACAATGATACGAGTCCCTGTGAATCGGAACATCGCCTGGCTATTTCCGTCAAAAGTGTTTAATACGTGTTAATTTGCATTCGCATAATCTACTCTGCACCATCGCTGATGGTTATTATCCCTAAACCAACCAAATGAGTTTTCTATCTTTTGCTTATAATTTAACTAAAAGTTATACATGTGCTATTTAATCTACACGGCTAACCATTTGTTCAATTGTAATTAACGATACGAGAGACGCCAACCAGCCAGTTGGACACGTGCACATGTTCAAAGTCTAACAAACAACGTTCCTAACATCTGATACGAATATGCAAGTTCGAGGTCAATCAGAAATATCAAAATTAGTACTAATATTAGTACGTCTATATCGTGGACGAGGTAATAACTTAAGCCGGAGTATCAACGGAGCAGCCTGGTGTGATTCACACTCCGCGCATTTTCAGCCAACAGTCAAAACTTGCATATACGGATATCAATTAAAATATTTTCTTATTGTATAAAAAAACTGCTGCACTTTTGCATATCATTGTAGAAATACGTGTAAAATATCGTTTATCTTCTTCATACAATATTTTCTTTTACATCATCCGCCATATTAGTTCAACTCATAACTACTTCCGTTTTCAGCCTAATTTTTTGTATGCCATGTAAGGATACCACTTCCTTATTTGTAATTTTAAACAGATCGTAGTAAATGTGGTATGCGCTGATTTAACGTTTCGTTGAATATCCATCTATGGCGTGAAAACCTTTTCTTGAAAAACGAATTTCCGCGAGAATTTTGTGTTATCTGTCACGCTAGACAACGTACATTAGGGTAAATATAGCAATTTAATGTATCTGATTAGAGCTTAATAACTCTATCATTAGCCGAAATTCCTGGAAATAATAGCTCTACTTAGGTTGTAGATTTTAACTATAGTCAGCTTCTTGCCTTTGACATTTAGCTCCTTTGTAAGGTATATTAACATATCGTATCATCTACCACGTTAAGGCTACGACATTGTAGCTAATCAGGACACACCTATATGTCGTAAACTGCCCTTTGGACTACTTCGATTGCTTATAAAACATTATTGACTTATGTTAAAAATGATTATGCGCTGAGCGTGTGTGTGTGCGATTTGGATTATTAATGTAGCTGTAACTATTTTCCAGTCATATCGCTACTCTGTTTGTAGTGTGGCATTTTATTGTGATGTCCAGCACTGGAGCATCATGTCGCAGACATGTAGCATCATGTCACACTCAGTCACATTATTATCCTGACACCAGACCGACTACTCCTAACCCTAATTTCTTAATGCTGAGCGCCTAGCGAGGCAGATGTTAGTATAATTGTTATAAACTAAGGGTCAGCCTTGCGAACAATGAGGTGTCAAAGCCAGTGGTGTATAACATGGCCATATGAATCTTATACAGGCGCCTTATTTGGCTGCATGCGATTCACATGTAAGTGATGAATTGCCTGTGGTGGGTTCAAAAGAACATCAAGTAGTGGTCGTAAATTCACCCTTGACAGACTGCCGGGGAGGAGGCAATGTCTTCTAATTATGTAGACCGTGGGTGAATCGACATCCACTCGGATTCGAGCAAGGGGTGGTAACGATTAGAATCGCATGCTTAAATCTAGTCTCTTGAAAACTAAGCGTCAGAAGTCGCTAAACCATCTTACGTGAATTATACAAGTTATAAGCTACTCCGACGCCATTCGAAATTTGCGGTAAACATTGTTATTCTGGGAATTACAAAAGAACTTCGGACTGGAAACCTTTAGGGACCGAGCTGTAGGAGACAGAGAAGGGAAATAACATAGTACAGTTGGTCTCGAGTCTCTGGGAGACAAGAAAATGAGAGAACTGAGGCAGAAGTTTGAAGAAATTGACCTAAAAAGGATACTTCACAAATTTAACATCGAAATAGGCAGTGGAAAATTGATTCTTTATGAGTCCATTCAGGTTGTGTGTTCCTCTCGTCTCGATCATGTAGGAACAATGTTCAAATCTGAGCAATTTAACGTTGATTAGATGCGGTGGCTTGTCATCGCATCCAATGAAACTCAGAGACCCGAAGCACAGACATATCTCGATCCACCAGATGTGGATATGGTTAACATATCAGAACCTTGGCTAGCGAAGATGGCGCTCTACATATATTACGAACTTCTGTGTGCTTGATAGGTGTCGATAAAGTTGTTGTATTTGCAACATTCACCATGGATGGAATGTTGGCATACCTCTATGCTACTTTTATGCACTGTGGCTGAAAAGTCTTTGGATATTATGTTTGTGGAAATTATTTAAGTATACAGCTTACCAAAATGACTAATCCCGTGTACTAAAAGATCAGCCTGAATTAGTCTACAGTACGGTATCTTCAGCAGTTATTATAAATAGGAAAGCGAATCTTGCTAGACTAGACGATATCATCATTTGAAAGTGCAACGAATGAATTATCATATATAAAGGGACCCACTGCAATCTCGCCTCTTTCTACTGGAACTTATATTTTTTTCAACACTAAGGTTTGAATGATACCCAGCCTGATTAAAATCAGATCTCCGTCGTCCTATGTGAAGATCTGACGATGACCACTAAAGGGTCATGTTCTGGTGACCTTTGAATTAGCCACTGGAAATGAACCTTTGAAAAATCTGAATGTGAATAAACTTATTGGGTACACATTCATGCTCTTTATCCACAGTGCTCTGTCTCCGAACGCGAAAATATAATTCTAAGTCTGATTGGTTGATAACATTAAAGATTATGGTAATAACATAGGCTACCAAAACATTACCCCTAAGCGGTCACTGTCAGATCTTCATGTATAAGGGAGGGCATCTGATTTAATCAGATTGGCCAAGTACTTTGGCTTCCCATGCTATTTCGCACACTAGGCCATGCATATGACGTTGAATGTCCGATATCAATACAGATATTCAATCTTGCCTGGCACGGTAATAAAAAAGGCTCTGGCAATTAAGAAATAGCAACAACCATACAACTTTGCAATCTCTCACCGTGAATTCCATCCCAAGTCATACATAATGGCTTAATATTACATTACTGCATATAATCCTAGTTTCCTCCTAGTCTTCCTACCCCATTTTTTGACATTTGGGCATTTATGTTGGGGTATAGGGTCAAAATCATTTGCCTATCAAAAGTTGGAATTCGCCAGATTTATCAAGCAGAGAGCATATCACTGCGGCAGTCACGTGATACCAACAAAACATCATGGGTATATATGTTGATGAGTCTGGCTTTTTCCATGTTGCTGATAATACAGACAGGTTTATGGCCGTTGCTCTCGAAATAAATATGTTGCGAATTAAGTGCAGTAAATTCGTTTACAAACATTATGTGACTTATTTTATAATTTTGTTTACAACAATATTGGAAATCGGTTTACTGTTTATGTCACGCGATTATTAGACCGCTGGTTTCATCGTAAGGTTGCAAGATTGGGGCTTATCTCAATGTCAAATATGGAAGATGTTTCATCCAGGTTATTCACTCCCAAAAGAAAACGTCCAAAAATATAAAAAAAATTTGGTTGGAAGGATCAGAGGAAACTCGGATTGTACTGGATAGTGGCACTTTAAAGAGTTTAAACTTTTTCAGTTAACATAGTTATGACTAAGTGATAATTTCGACACTGGCCTACAATAGATATGACGTCCCAGTTCTGGTTGGAGAAAATATGTAATTTATTCGGGTCTTATCCTTCATCTCACCTTACAAGAGTCTAATTTTGTCATCATTACATTTCTCAAAATAAATCTTGGGATTTCATTTCAAGGTGTTATTGGTTATAAATGTTTAATTTTCAAACAAAAATAGCAGGCTCGAAGGATTTATTTCGTAACGAAAGACAAAGGTCTAGAAGGGTAAAAACTGAGTCAATCGCCTTCTCAAATTAAAACAGCGGTGGCAACACCGTTGGAAATAGCTGATTTAATGCTATGTCTTTATTGTTAACGTATTTTTATATTAATGTCTCTGTCATGAATTTCTTCACTGGTATTGGCAACAAACTTCACAAGTGCCGGTGTTTTTTTTTTAAAACCGACTATTTCGCGGCTATGGCGCAGAGTTGTGCCTGACCTTGTGTGCGGAACATCACGAGAGGCCAGGGTACCGACTCCCGAGCCACATCGAGGTCAACCAGTCGCGCAGAAATAACCGAGGTTGTCCGAATGTAATTGCAGGCTTGCATAGCAACGTTTTGGCCGAATGCTGCACATTATTCGTTTTAAAATAAATAGTAAATTAGTGAGAAACAAGCAATTAGAGCGATAAAGGGATGGATAAGGTCTCCAGGCAAGCGAGCGTCCTTGATGGCCACTCACCAGGTACTTAACGATTGTATAGAACGGAACATATATACAAACCGGACACTCTGCAGTCGAAAAATATAACGAAAAACAGTTATTTTGTTTAGGAATATAAGTAAAAGGATATTATCATACTCCTGACTTTGTTTTATGATGAAGCTTATTGACCTACATTATGTCTTTATGGTTATAAATTTTGACTATGTGTTTTTTAAATTAGTTTTTATTATTGTAGTAGCTCGATTTGTCTCCCCTTCAGGTTGGTGCGTGCATAAACCATTGATAAGTTGATTAGGGTTTGTTGGAACTAATACAAAGATTTTTTCTTTTTTATCATGAGAGCCTAATCCAAGGTTCTAGTTTTATTGGCATAATACGTTTTGCAAAGTGGAGAAACCCTTTCAGGCTATTCATATTTTCATAAATTCTTGAGGGTATGCGACTCTCTTGTTGTAAAAGTCATGTGTCATTCATGCACATTTACTCATTTTAAATTAAATATAAATTGTTCTTTTAAACTGTAAAACTAATTTTCTTTAAACAAAAAGTCTATTCAATCTTGATAATTGAATGTTCTGTAACTGTCATCAACTTTCAAGAAACCTCCAGACGTAAATTATCGATCTCTGGTCTTATACAATGGTTGCCAGGTACTAAACTTAGGTCAAGTAAAGAGCACGTCGAGTAAAATTGTCACAGTATAGAGTAGTACGAATTTGTTTATCAATATATATGTAGCTTTCATTATGACATCATAGAACGTGACATTCAATCCAGATTGTTCTTCTTGATCATGCCTTAAGGTTCATTTCATCAAAAAATGTATACTTTAGCCTTGAATTCGCCATAGGCACATCTAAATAATGACATTCTAAAGGAATGTGGATGGATAAGAATCCCAAAAAAGTGAATACTTGCCACTTAAAGGTATGTAGAATACAATTCCACAAATTCTGTGTTTGGGTGATTTGGATTTTTAATGTAGCTTTAACAATGTTTTAGTTATATCACTATAATGTCTTCATTGTAGCAGTTTATAGCAATGTATAGCACTGGGGCATCATGCTGCAGACATGTAGCATGATCTACCACCCAGTCACATTATTCTGACACCACGCTGACCAGTCCTAACACTAACCTTTTAATGCTGAGTGCCTAGTGAGGCAGCTGTTTGTACCAATTTTGTAATGTAAGTCTTTGGTATGACTTGGCTGGGGATCAAGCCTGAAATAGTCGGTATTTAATATGAACAAAAACTTGTGTGACTTCTACTATAATGCCACAGGGGGCAAAAAGATACCCTCTAGATTAATATGTAAGTACTATCTTTGAAGCTTCTAGTTTTATCCATTATGCACTGTTACTTTATTTAGAATTAAATCTGTACATATTTCTTTTAAGATTGGATTAAATTTTATTGTTTCAATATTTTCACAATTTACCATAGGTAATTTATCTTATCAGAGACAAATTTTTGAACAAGGGTCCACCTATAACAAATTTTCACTTCCAACATCTCTCAGAATTTCTGACAAATCCCTATATCATATGATGTACTACCACAGTATGAGGAATAAGAAGACAGGCCAGACATTTAATTTACTTTTTGTTTGGTTACCAAATTACACAAAATCTTTATGCATTAATATTTCTGTAAAATCATGGTATTCCATCATTAAGTTCTTTCTAAGTTAGACTCCTTTTGAATTTAGGTATTTCCCTATTCATTCATTTTATATTGGTCCAAGTTGAAGGAGTCAGTTTTGTATTTTTGTGTTTTTCAGTTAACAGATATGAATTGCTGTGTGTGGAAAAGGCAGCTCGAAAAGAAACAGGTCCAGATGACCAAAAGATTGCATTTGCATTTGAGGCTTTGGATGATATTATACCACATCTTGGGGTCTACACTAGAATTTTCAAAAGATTGCGTGATGACTTCTATGGTAAGGATAGAATTGTAATAACTATATCTGCTGTTTGGTGGATATCTTGGGATGCGTCATGTCTGCCATATCCATTTGTCATCCCATCCATTAATGTTTACTCTGTAACCTAAATCGATTACATAGATTCAGGTAGAGTCGTCATATTTGGTACAATGTTTCCCTTAAGCTGAGTAGATGACAAAGAAAGTTTAAAACCATTGATGTGATTCCAATGCGAGATGTGGTGGGGATCAAGGTAACATTTTTAATGGTGATATGGACTTGACTGGTATCTCAGCTACATGTTCACCAGTAGAGGGGAAAGATCATATTTGGTATGGTTTTTTTTTAACTAGGATGTGTTGATGAAAAGAAATTTAACATTCTAGATGCAGCTCTTGTTATGTGTCAGGTGATGGTGGGGATGAATGCAATGGATGGGGCAACAAAATTTAAAGAAGTGCATATATTTGTAATAAAAATAAAGAATGCAAAGGAACAAAACTATAGTGACAAAATACAATTGATCAGCACAAATCAAAGACCTGTCAAGATAAATCACTTACACTTAACATCAACGGGAGACAATGCAGCCAACAGCAAAGTGAATCAGTTTTGAAAGTACATGTGTATGATTTTTTTCTTAACCCACTGGCCATAAAGTTGCAGCATCAGTTACTTTCTGTCAACAATAGTAGCTTAAGAGTGGTAAAATTCAACTTTGTTCCTGATCAGCTAGGATGTCATCATTCCACATGTGAACCAAACGTGACTAGCTGCCCTGTGCTCAATGCTATTAGCAAGCCGTGTCAATGTTTAATGTGTTTAGACCCCATCAGCATGCAAAGATTGAAAACTAAATTGAAAAACAATATAATCACTCCTTTGTTTGAGTCTGCCTTATGAACAAATTACTTCAACCATTAGACTTTATTTAAACCCTCTATAGTGAAGCTTAGTCAAGCTGAAAAAATAAATGTGGCTTATAAAATAATATGTGCAAAATTGGACCTAATTATCAAAGGATTTGATAATAATGGACATGTTTAATTTAGCAATTTCTAGTTTATTTACCTGAAGAAAAATAATCATTTTTGTAAACAAATGTACTTGAGTGATGTTGATTCAGTATTTGTTTCTGAAAATCAGTAAAGTGTGAACTTTACTAATCTGTGGTAATTAGTGCATATACAGTGTTTCATTAGTAATTGTACTTTGATCTTTGGTAATTAATGCATATACACAGTGTTTCATTAGTACTTGTACTTTGATCTCTGGTAATTAATGCATATACACAGTGTTTCATTAGTACTTGTACTTTGATCTTTGGTAATTAATTCATATACACAGTGTTTCATTAGTAATTGTACTTTGATCTCTGGTAATTAATGCATATACACAGTGTTTCATTAGTAATTGTACTTTGATCTCTGGTAATTAATGCATATACACAGTGTTTCATTAGTAATTGTACTTTGTTTTAATATATTAGAATCATGTTGTTCATTGAGATTAGATATGCACAGATAAAGTGAGACAAGCTTTCCTATGGATTTATATTTGTTGAAAAATAATTTACTTGCATGAATAATTAATTTTAAAATGTAATCAATGTAATTTTCATTGTAGTTTGATTTCTTACTCTTTATTTCATTTTCATAATAACAGTAGTTGCTTTTGTTTCTATCCTTATGTATTTCACACCATATTACAGCTACTGGATTCTATATCAACACGTGTGAATTGAAACAATATGAAATACTTTATAAATTCTTTTCTCAAAAAGATTTAAAAACCCAAATGCATGTAAAAGCTATTATTTGTACCCAGATAAAAGAAATAGCTTGTATTTATCAAATAACTTTGTTAATTTCTAGAGATGAACAGTAATAAACAAAAAGGTGGGAGTCACTTAATTAGTTTTGTAGGGTCTTTGAATTGATGGTTTAGGTATAAAAAAAAGTCCACAGAAATTGATACCTCACAAAAATTAGGTATACTACATTATCACAATTTTTAAAATTAATATTGGTGGTGGTGGTGGTTATTCTTTTTTGTTGAAATTTATGACCCAATTGTGAGATCTCTGTATTCTAAATATGCCTTTTTGTACCAACATACAGAGAGTGTGCTCATTCCGAAGCAATTTTCCATGCTTCATCTCTCCCATTTACTTTATGTCAGAAAGTTTGATAAGTATTGAAAAAAAGAGTTGCATTTCATGCATCCAAGAATTTTCATATGTCTGCCAATAGTTTCTGAATAAAATATTCATCGCAGTCTGTTAAGTCCAAGTATATGGACATTTAAATATCATATAATATAATCCAGACAAATAATTTATACTTTTTGTATTGGCATGAAAAATGTCAAAGTTCTCTGTGCTACATGTTGCAGATTTTAACTTTAATATATTAAATACTTGTAGTTTCTTCTTTTTGTAGATTTTAGTACATATGACCTAGAGTAGAAATATATGCTACCTGCTTATTTATTTTTAAGTATTAAATAGCACAAAGGAATATAATTTATCATGGATAAAAGTAGTTTATGCACAAAAACTACAAACAATCCCAAGAGAATTGGGCACAAATCATCAGAATTGCTATATTGCCAATGTTGTTTGTTTAAGACACTGTTTGTAAATATTGTCTTATTTTGTGCCCTGCATTTTCAGAGAAGGAGGTATCAATGAAAATATGTTTCCATCTGTCTTTTGATCCATCTTTCCATCACAATTTTGATTCTGGTTCTTAATTTGTAACCATCACTTATGAATTGGCAGTCCCATCTTTAAAGGCTAGGTCACATATTTGATTCATAGCTATGAAGATATTTGAATCACAGTTTAATGTTTGATTCATAGCTATGAAGATGTTTGAGTCACAGTTTAATATTTGATTCATAACTATGAAGATATTTGAGTCACTGTTTAATAATTGATTCATAACTATGAAGATGTTTGAGTCACAGTTTAATATTTGAATTCGTAACTATGAAGATATTTGAGTCACAGTTTAATATTTGATTCATAACTATGAAAATATTTGAGTCGCAGTTTAATATTTGAATTCATAACTATGAAGATATTTGAGTCACAGTTTAATATTTGATTCATAACTATGAAGATGTTTGAGTCACAGTTTAATATTTGATTCTAAACTATGAAGATATTTGAGTCACAGTTTAATATTTGATTCATAACTATGAAGATATTTGAGTCACAGTTTAATATTTGAATTCATAACTATTAAGATATTTGAGTCACAGTTTAATATTTGATTCATAACTATGAAGATATTTGAGTCACTGTTTAATATTTGATTCATAGCTATGAAGATATTTGAGTCACTGTTTAATATTTGATTCATGACTATGAAGATATTCGAGTCACAGTTTAATATTTGATTTATAACTATGAAGATATTGGAGATGATGATATGGGCAGTCATATCTTCATTTTCCAGGTAATGGCTGAATATTTTATGTTTTCCATCACACTTTCACTTTAGCTCTATAACTTAAAAGTCATTTAAGATTAAGGGATGAAACTTGGTATAGGGGTACTTGTATATCATCACTAGAAGGTATGGTGTGAACCACATTGAAGTTATCTTCAATGTCAAGGTCACAATTCAACAATTTCAGTTTACCATTGCAATTTCCAATCTACTCTTTAATGTAAAGCTGTTTGAGATTAAAAACTTGGTATACTTGTACATCATCACTAGAAAGAGTGTCACCTACAACATTGGGGATTCTGTCTTCAAGGTTAATGTTGTGGCTTGATGTTTGTCATTTTTTATTAAGGAATGATGACCTCTCAATGTTTGGTGGGAGAAAGAATTCCCTGCGTTTGTTCTCTATACATTCAGTCAGACCATGCTGCCAATGGAAGTGAATTTCATTGGCAAAGAAGTATCATATTCTGAAAAACACTTTTGTTATGTATCATTTCATGATGTCTCAAGTTTTGTTTTGCCAGATGCAGTGTACAGTGAGGACCTGACAACCCAAGGGGAGTCCATCATGAGGATCCCATACTTCCTGCATATACAGAGAAGCACAAAGGAGCAGCAGTCAGCATTGGAGGAAATGGAGGAACAACTGGATATTGTTAAGAAAAGGTGCATTATTGAATAGGGCAAGATTTAATATACAGGATCAGAATATATAGAAGACATGGTCCGATTACATAAACATTCTTTGAACAAGGCTAGATTATATGAACAGGGCCAGAGTCTTTGAACAGCTCAGATTCATTGAATGGGGCCAGATTATATGAACACTGTAAGATTATATAAACAGATTATTGGAATAGGGTTAGAGTATATGAAAAAAGAAACTTACATGTAACTTATGTTTTATTACAGCAAAAATCAAAATTTGGATGCCCTTGTCTGTATTTCTTTCCTTCCATTCATCTACCCATCACCCATGTTTGGTCATTTTCTAAAAATGTTTGGGCCACAGAGTCATGCCATTTGTGTCTGTATTTTATGAAGTGGCCCCCAACACCTTACCTTAGGTGTAGCTCATATCAATGTATATTTTGTATGTCAAATTACTGGCTTTGACCTTTTTTTAGATAATATTTAAAGAATTTGTTGGCTGTAAGGTCATGCAATGTTTTGTATCTGTATTGGTTGATTTAATACAACCTATCAAAATTAGGTCACTATTATCTATATTTCACTCACTGACTTAAATAAAATGTACACTTAGGTCTGTTTCTGGATGATACTGGTACTTTTCATCAGTATACAGTATTAGGTCACTGTGGCAGAACATTGTTGATCCACGAACATGTTTCTAGTTCTTTCAAATTTTATATAAAATTTTAGGCATGTAGTAAAAATGTTTGAGTTGCCCAGGATTTTTAACATGTAAATAGATACTGTAGAATGAATTTTTCTAGTCCGTATCAACATTAAACATACATATAAAGTCTCATAATGACAACTTCTAGATAGCTGCTCAAGTCTCTGCTATATACAGTTTGCTGTACATCCATACACCATATTCTTATTTAGGAACTGAAAATAGTAATCAATTTTGCGGGGAATATGTTATAATAAGGGATCCTAAATTTGCTATACATGCTGGACATGAATGATACATAGTTCAAATAATGTTTTGCTAACTTGACATCTCAGACATTGATCATATGTGTCCATTATAATCCTATCCTCCAGTGTGATGGTTCAATACTCACAATTGTGGAGATCAAATTTTGTGATTGGAACTTGCCGGAGTATATTGTCAAGTTGAGATCCTCATTTTTGATTGTATTGCTTGATGATGTTATGAGCTTTTTGTCTTTTGTATTGTGTGTTCGTGAACTATGCAAACCTGACAGAGCTACCTTCTAATATTACTTGGTTAAAATATTTTCCCAAATATTTAAACACTCCATAGCGATAAAAACACAATACAAAAGAATTGTGAAAACTTATCTCCTTGACTTATAAAAAGCTCATAAATGAAATATTGTGACAGTTTCAGTTCCTTATATAACGTTCTTTTGTATGTCAGTGCGTTAGTTCTTATAGAACATTTAGACCAGAATGTGTTGTTAAGCCATAATTAAAAAGAAAAAGACTACAGTTAAAAGCAGCCTGTTACAGCAACCCCATTTCTATTTGGAATACATGATCAAATCAACTTTGAGTGTTGTAATTTACTAAAAATATCCATTAATTGTAGCGTTATGCATTTTTGAGATAGTAATGTTGTTGTAAGGTTTAACAACATTTTTCAGCACAAGATAGGCTATACATGGCAGCCAGTGTTAATGGTGGAGGAAGAACCTTAGTAAAGTCTGTTTTCAATTAATAATTTTGCTATTTTGTTAATTTATAAAACATTTAAAAAGGTATAAAATATTGTTGCTTAGTAAAATTCTGTGGAGTGGTTTTCTGAAAAAGAAAAAAGTCATTTTTATAAGTAAATAGTTTGAAAGAAAACATTAAGCATGGACCAATAAGACTAAAAGAAACTATAGCAGGCATATAAATGTTTCCTTTTTTGTTTTACACCTTATTTAATTGTTTTTATATTATTTTCACAAAAATCTGGCCACACCTTAATTTTCATGATAATATGTCCAGCATGAATTATAATTATTCGAATACAGGCTTTTAAGTTGAGTCCAACTGAAAATAACATAGACCATGTCAAAATATCAGTCTGTGTATTTTGTGTAACTGATTACTCCTAACAAACTGCATAAACCCAGATCCACTATGCAATGGTACATCTTGGTTTGTGAAGATTGCACTTGGATATGACATATAAGTTAGTGTATATGGTAGTAATAATCAATATTTGTACAGTCAGTAACAGTACAGTTACAAAATGAACTTGGAAGTACAACTCTTGCTCACTGTTTACTTTTTCAGCCTGTTTGACAAACACAAGCAGTACGAGGAGAGCCAGCAGCACATTCTAGACCTGAAGGAAACCATTAACAAGCTTAACAATGACATTGATGACTGGAAATTAACGATTGTGAACAAAGATGCAGAAATTGACAGGTTTGTCTAAAGTGTTTAGAGTGTACATTAAATTTTTAATAGAAATGGTCAAAAGAATGGACATAATGTATAAGATTATATAATTAGGAATGTGATGTTTAAACCAGAAATTGACAGGTGTGTCTAAAGTGTCTAGAGTATACTTTGAATCCTTCAACAGAAATAAAGCTTGGAAAGTTTCATCAAATTTAACATATATGGATTTTCCTGTTCCTGTTCCTCCTCCTCCTCCTCTTCTTCTTCTGCATCTTCTTCTTCTTGTTTTGTCTTTTTATTCTTCTTCTTCATCTTCTTCTTCTTCTGTAGACATTTGTATAAGTTTTTCTAACTCTTGATTCATCAATGTTTCTCTACGACTACTAATTAAATCTTTTATTTCTTCCTTGAGGATGTTGATAAAGCTATCACCGGTAATTTTCATGGCCATCTTGCAATACATTTGACTTTTTTTCAATGGTGGGAAAACTCTTAAAATCATTGACAGTCATGCCACTAGGCTTGCCAACATATATTGACTAATTCAGGCTTAATTGCATCCATTGTCTCTTTAATGTAAATGATGCAGTCAGCAGTGTTGAAGGACTTCCAACATGCTATCACATCAATGATAAGATCTGCATCCATAGCTCTGCATATCTGGCAAAACATAAGTTAAATGATTCATGCCTTGGTCAAGAGGATGGTGGTGGTATTGGATGTGCAAACCAAAGTTACTGCAGGTGGCCAGTCGCATTGTCTGTGATGAGCAGCACTTTAAATGAAATTCCGTTTTTTTCAAGGTCCCACTTTACCTCCAGAATGAAACACTTGTGGAACCAATCAGGCTTGGCAAATGGCAGCCCTGTATAAAGCCTGGCTTTATTAAATGTCCAGCCACATTGCCGCACAAAACAAAACCATTACTCTGTCTTAGCTGTTTTAAAGCAAGGTGCTTCTCTTTTAGTTTTCAGAATATACGTGTAGTTGAGCATTTTTTCTCCAAAGAACCAGTCCTGTCTTAACTGAAAACTTGCAAAAAGTTGTGCTGGAAAATAATCAGTTTCTTCAATAATTTTCTTAAAAATCACCAGGTACATTTTTCCTGCCACTTGATTGGCAGATGCAGTTTCACCTGCAGCTGGCACATTTTTTATACCATTTCTTGAAGCTATTAAATCAACCTTGACTGGCTTTGAATTTGTTTTCCTTCTAACCAGAAGACTCATACTCTTCTACAGGAGCCTTGAAATGAGCAAAATGGCTAAAGGCTTTTTCTTGCAACACATTGTCATTGATAGGCATATGTCTGTTTTAATATCCTCAAGTCATAAGTTTAACGCTTTTTCAGTCTTAACTAAAGTCCTATCACATACTTATCTCATCATTGCAGTTGTGGGACCACTCATTTTAATGTATTGTTGAATTTCTGTTCTCAAATTTTGATGGTACAGATGCTTGAGGCATAGTGGCCATATTTGTGCAAAATATTTGAGATGTACATACCTTCATTCAACAAGTTCAGAACAACCACTTTTTCCTGCAGAGTTAGTACATATTGCTGCTTCTTCATATGAGCACCAGATGAAGTATATGTAGTTGGCTTGTGTTTTGGGGTCATGTTGAACAAAAATAGCACTACTTTAAACTCTAGAATCAAATGAGCCAGGCATGGAGCTTGCACTAAGAGATACACACGACAACTGATGCTCAGTGGGAGGGTATGAGAACTACAATTGTGTCTCAGTTTGAGGCTGTGTGCTCTGTCTCACACATGGAATACAGTGAAATAGCAGAATGGCGTGTGCATAGTGGGACATAATGTACGTAGTTATAATTCATGTAAATTAAATTCGCATAAGATGCATCAATACTGTACCAACAGTTAGTCTCAGTGACTTATTTTTAATTTGTTTGTTTGTTTGATTAGGATTTTGAATGTAGCTTTAACAATTTTCAAATCATATTGCTACAATGTCTGTAGTGAGGCAGTTTATAGTGATATATAGCAGTGGTGCATCATGACGCAGACATGTAGCATGATGTCCCAACCAGTTACATTATTCTGACACCAGGCCGACCAGTCCTAACACTAACCTCTTAATACTGAGCACCAAGCGATGCAGCTGTTAGTACCATTTTTGTAAGTCTTTGGTATGACTTGGCCAGGGATGAAACCCACGACCTCCCACTTCCGCTGCAGACCCTCTAACCACTTGAGTAATTGTGATATTGATCCCATTTTTCCCATTTGAATAAATATCAGCACGTACATGTTAAAGTAAAGTGAAAAAACTTTATATGTAAAACATGGATATTTTAAACAATGTATGAATTACATTTTTTCAAATATTAAAATAGTTTTGATTCGGTTTCTTTGTTTCAGGTTAGAGGAAGAGCTCAATGCCAACAAGGAAAGAGCTGAGGCAGATTATAAACATCAGCAGGGAGATATTACAGACTTGAAGGTCGAAATCAATCTTTTATTTAAATACATAAGAATGTGAATGAAAACACATGGCACAGCCACAGCATTGTCATTGTAATCATTGCCAGCAATGACATTCATAATTTTTTACCTTGTATTTTTGGGTCCAATTTGCTTGGACAATTGCAGAGTCATTTAATGACACATGCATTAACACAAAATTATATTTTGAAAGCTGAATTTCATCTGTATTTATTTAAGGATTAAATTTGTAGGTTATTGATATTGTAAGTGGTAAAATTTGAGATTGGGAAATTCTCATTATAGGTAACAAAGTTTACAGTGAGGTAAATTATTCATATTATGAGAGAACAGAAAAATGGTTTCTATGCAAATTCTGAAGTTCTCAGCTGTGTACCTTAATCAAAGTTGGATGTTTTGCATGCTGGTTTTAAAACAAAAGCCTTTCGATTTAGGAATCCAAAATGTCAAGGTCATCATGACTGCAAGAAGATAAATGGTTTTCTAAATAATAACGTTAAATTCTGACCCCATATCATGATAAATAGATTGTGGAGTTTGCACTTATGATATGGAAGAGAAGATTACTCTTAATTTTGGATTCTCAAAGTATGGAAGAGATCTGTTGATTTTGAGGTCAAAAGGTCACAGGTTAGAAACATTGTGGCTCCAAGAAATTTTTGTGTTGTAGAATGACTTTTGTTTTCAAACAACTTTCTTGACCAAACTTTGCAGATGGCTTGCACTTGAGGTAATAAAAAAACAATTTGATTCTGAGATTTAAATTGAGAGGTGACAGTAATCATAAGACGAATAAATAAAAAAAATGTTTTTGCCTAATAAGTTTAGTCCATAATTGCATACCTTGCCAAAAAGCCAAGGTCATTTAGAATCATTGTTCAATAATCTTTGGAGTCAACCATTTCCAATAAGTGCTTACACAAATGATTTTTAAGTACAGGACATGCATATGATGTGTCAGTCATTGTACACATGTCTTGCAATTTCCTCCAGGGCAAGGGCCTGATAAGTACCTTTTAAAGACACACCTTAAGCAAATGCAAATAACCAGATAAAGGTAGGTTGTAGTCTGTAGGTTCTACATGCATGGTTTATGTGTTCACTGTAATCTATTCATTATCTGGATTTCAATGCACCTTTAGAAGTTACATGAACTGTTTGATGAAAAAAGGTAAGTTTAAAAGAAATTTCAAAATGAAAAAAAATCCCATAATGTTTGCTTTTCAGGAATGAATAGATATCTCAAAGTTCAAAATTATAAGCATTGCCAATAAATTGGGGTGCCATTTTTGTTATTTTGTGTAATCAGATCTGCGATAATGCAGTGTATTCTAAGAGTTAAATTTAATTTCTTTCATGTTTTGAAGTAAAATGCATTTTTTAAATTTTAATTCATTTTTATTATCAGTAAAGAATTTCTGGTTTAGATAGTAAATATTATTTTATTGCAGGAAGCATTAGAGGAGTCCAAGGAGGAAATAGAATTTCTTTCAAAGTACAAGAAACTTTATGATGACCTTTACTATGGTAACTAGTCGCAAAGCAAGGTTTGAAAATAGTAATATTCTAGCATTGGTGATAAAGTTTACTGATTTTTCACAGACCATTGTCATGTATTAAATAATATTTTCTGCAAGCCCAAAACTGAGTGGATTATTATTATATGAATAATATTGTTAAATCACAGTGAAATATGAAAAATATTGTGTCACTGCACTTAATCAGTTACTTCATGAGAAAAATTTTTGACCCACCATTTTGTTACTTGCTTGGACCACTAGTAAGTTTGTCTACCTGTCACACAAGAGTACCAGATTAAAATACCATACTATGATTTCATTTTTTTCTTCAGTTTTTTAAAATGTTTTTTGCCATTAGTTAAGGAAAGAGTATTATATTAAAATTGATATTTTCAGTGCAAATAAACAGAAAACACAGCAGAAAATAAATATTACACAGCTGACATCACATGGGAAATTGTAAGACATCTGCAATTTCAATCTGTTATACACATAGCTAATACATTTGAGTGTAAAGAAAATAAAATACGCTTGTTATGAGTGAATAAAGGATATATTTCATCACATGGGTGAAAAACAAGTATTTTCACTCATGACAGCCCACTAGATGAAGCATATCCATTATTTACTTGCTAGAAGCAAATGTTGTCTCCACTCACTTGTTAGAAGTAAATATTCTTTCTGTAATAATACTAATACAGGTAAATAATAATAATAATATCAATAATATTAATAATAATAATAATATCAATAATATTAATAACTTTCCCTAAGGCCTTTATTACCATAAAAAAATCAGTGCTTATCACAATGTCCAGGACATATCCTGTGATAGAGAATTCATATTTTCTCCTGCATGGTGTCCAGTTTATTACAGGTAAACATACAGAATGAGCTAAACCCATTTACAGGTAAATGTACAGAATGAGCTGAACCCATTTATAGTTGAGCTGCCCAGATTAATGCCTTTTTAGTACATTTAAAAAATTAATTTTGTTTTTTAGTATACAAATTATTATTCGCAAAATAATGATTGTCAGTTTCTTTGGTGCCAGACATTTTTAAAACTCTTACAAGTCAAATCTTTGTCAAATATTGGATGACAAAAACGATTATAATTTGTATGGATTGATGGAGTATGAAAACTTATATGGCATGAAAATTTACATATGGTAGAGTAACCTACTATGTACGCTTGCTTATATGTTGAGTCCAATTGCAAACAACGTAGACCCTTACCTGCCATCCCATAATATGTCAGCAGATTAGGATAATCTGTTTCACTGATTTCTGCTAACAAATTTCATAGAGCCAGATTATGCAGTTGCATATATTGCCCTTGGCAGTGTGCAGTAGGTAGAGATTTATATATTTTTTTTACTGCTTCATATTGAATGTATAATGTTTTAGTGGATGTATTAGAGTCAAGCTTGTATTTTTCTAAGTTGGAGTCCAGAGCACCTACATTTTATTCACAGTTCCTTTTATGAACACATCCTCTTCCTGCCAATTAGATATTCTCTTGATTTTAATTTATCTATGTTATGTCCCAACACCATTGTGGTAGGGATATATAACATTACCCTTCTCTGTTCTTCCATCTAGACAGTGAGAGGCTTACTGGTGGAGCATTCATATTCAATTAAAAATAAAATAGTAAATATTATATTGTGCATGAAGGTATAAATTTTATATCAAAATGCATTTTATTTTCATAATTCAGCTTTTCTGGACACCCCATCAGATGAAATTCCAAAAAAGAAAAAGAGACCGGTAGTATCAACAAAAAGGGTAGGTAATTTAGGTATCAACAAAAAGGGTAGGTAATTTAGGTATCTGTTCTTTTTTTTAAGTTCAATTAAAAGAATGAATCTAATAATAAAATTTTAAAATCCTTCGTCACCATGGAGTTCAAAATCAAAACCTTTTTACCAAGTCGACCCATGATTTTTGTACTGTAAAAAGGCAATAATAAATGCATAAATAAAAAGAGTGCATACATAACAAAATTAACATGGGTCTTAATGTACTTTTGTATGTAAAATAAGTGGATACAGAAAAATAACTGGGCATAAACCTTCAGATATTTTTGAAGCAAAAGTAAGTGGATACTGTACAAAATAAACATGGATGTTAAGATAGTTTTATGGAAAATTAAGTGGATACAGAAAGAAAAACAAACAGGATTTCTTAAGGTATTTTTGTATCCAAATAAAAAGTGAATACAGAAAATAAAAAGATAAGGTATATTTATAGGGAAAAAACATGCAAACACTGTAAAAACATAAACATAGAACTTGAGATATTTTGTAGGAAAAATAATTGGATACAGAAAATAAACAAACGTGTTTTAATTTATTTTTGTATCAAAATAATAAGTGAATACAGAAAATAAGTAGATACAGTTAAGAAAGGAAAAGGAAGCTTATGCAGAAAATAAATTGACACACCTTTAGGTATTTTTGTAGGAAAAATGAAGGCATACAGAAAAAAAGTAGACATGATCCTTAACACATTAACCCCTGGCACAATGTTTACAGGGCAGGAGGTAGTAGCCTACTGCCAAGCTCTGAAGCGTCAGTGTCATGTATGATTCACTAAAGTGGGTGATATTATAGAATGGTAGACAGATTTAGCTCTACAATGATGCCAAATAATCTGGATGTTTTAGTTGCACTACAAAATAACGATAGAAAAACCTAATTTTTTGGGGGGGCTTCTTATCTAAGACAAACTGGTCTGAACTGCACACAGAAAGGTAAACCATGCGAAAAGTAGGATTAGGTGGACATTTGGAATAAAGTGTGTTCTCCATATAAGCAAAATCAAAAAAAGAAATAAAGAAAGAACCCCAACTTTACACCTTTTGCTAATGTGTGAGCAAAATAACCAAGAAAATAATGTTTTTAACACAACTAGGCATTAGGCTAATTGAAAATTGCTTGTAATTCAATGTATTAGGATGTATTCAGAAATAGCCCTCAAAATGTGTTTCCTACTCGCATTTCATGCAAACACAGTAAAAACCTTCATTTTTCAATGTGTTAAGGTATATAATATATGATATCCAAATGCATGCAGAAAACAAGGAGATGTGGGTCATATGGTATTTTTTATGAAACATAAGTGCATGCAGAAGACAATTACACATGGGTCTAAAGGTATCTTTGTTGGAATTTTAAGAATACAGGTCCAAAAAGTTGACATTGGTCTTTGAGTATTTTTGACAGAGAAATAAGTGCATGCAGAAAATTAGTAGACAGTGGCCTTAATGTATTTTTACAGGAAAAATTCTTGGCACAAAAATGTAGACACCAGTCTTAAGGGATTTTTGTTGGAAAAGGAAAATAGACAGTTCTTTTTCATAGGAAAAAATAAGTAGAAATGAGCCTTCATGTATTTTTGAAGCAGAAATAAGTGTAAATAAACTTTAAAGATGTCTAAATTGCCCATAGGATGGTTTTCATTTTTTTGCCTTCAGACTCATTTATGTCTTTTATTTCAAGCTAACTGTAATTTTTTTGGTACAAATCTTTATTGATCTCATTCATAAATGAATATAATTCAGCATGAATAGCTTTTTTTTTGTTGGTGTGCCATAAAAGCCAACCAGACCAAATCAGATTTATAAAAATATGGTTGTCTGTTCCTAATAAAGTGAAAATCGTGGTTATTTGTTTACTTTTGTTTGATTTTATAATTTTCTGTCTTGCTATTGTCCTGTTTTTTAATCAGCCATCAATGGTATTCTGTTCAATCTGGTTGACTGCTGTAAACATTTAGAATTGACAAACAAGAGATACAAATTAAGATTGCAACGTAAATAAATATTTTTTGGGTAATAAAAAATATTGTTGCAACAATATACATTTTCTTGATGCAAGTCATATTAAATTAGCACAGTCATATATTAACTTCTTTTCTGCTGAATTTTATATATCAAACTAAGAGTCGGGTCTGTAAAGTTTAAAATTTAAATACTTTTTACTGCTTCAATTATTGCAATTATAGTATCTAATAAAGTTGAATACTTTAGTATACTTACAGTATCTGATTGTCTGAGTACACTAGTACACTTACATTATCTGATAAAGTTGAGTACATTAGTATATTTACAGTATCTGATAAGATGAGTACGTTATAATACTTACATTATCTGATAAATTTGAGTACATTATTATACTTACAGTATCTGATAATGATGAGTTCATTAGTGTACCTACAGTAAATGATAAAGTTGAGTACATTAGTATACCTACAGTATCTGATAAAGTTGAATACATTATTATACTTACAGTATCTGATTAAGTACATTATTATACTTACAGTATCTGATTAAGTACATTATTATACTTATTATACTTACATTATTATACTTACAGTATCTGATTAAGTACATTATTATACTTACAGTATCTGATTAAGTACATTATTATACTTACAGTATCTGATTAAGTACATTATTATACTTACAGTATCTGATTAAGTACATTATTATACTTACAGTATCTGATTAAGTACATTATTATACTTACACTTACAGTATCTGATTAAGTACATTATTATACTTACAGTATCTGATTAAGTACATTATTATACTTACAGTATCTGATTATGTACATTATTATACTTACAGTATCTGATTAAGTACATTATTATACTTACAGTATCTGATTAAGTACATTATTATACTTACAGTATCTGATTAAGTACATTATTATACTTACAGTATCTGATTAAGTACATTATTATACTTACAGTATCTGATTAAGTACATTATTATACTTACAGTATCTGATTAAGTACATTATTATACTTACAGTATCTGATTAAGTTATTATTATACTTACAGTATCTGATTAAGTACATTATTATACTTACAGTATCTGATTAAGTACATTATTATACTTACAGTATCTGATTATGTACATTATTATACTTACAGTATCTGATTAAGTACATTATTATACTTACAGTATCTGATTAAGTACATTATTATACTTACAGTATCTGATTAAGTACATTATTATACTTACAGTATCTGATTAAGTACATTATTATACTTACAGTATCTGATAAAGATGAGTACACTTTTTTTACCAGGCAAATCTGATGGCAAATATTGAGTCAGCACAAAAATTAGAAGAACAGATAATGTCAGTGTTGAATACAGCTGTAGAGGGTAAGTAGTGGCATATGTATGCCCATTTTGTTGATGTAGAACTTACATACCTTGATTTGTTATAGATACCATGATAACAAAAATTAGATACCTTGAATTTGTTAGATATCTTGAATTCATTAGATACCTTGAATTCATAGATATGTTGAAATTGTTACTTTTGTGGGGTACCAGACTTTGCAGATTCCATAATTGCTACAAAATCAGACATATTCTGATACCCTTGAAAAAAAGAGATTTTTGATACTTTTCTTTCTCAACATGTAACTCTAATTCATGATAGCAGATACCATTGCGTGACATTAGCATATAATGTCTGTTATAATGCCAGATATCATTGCCTTACATTAGCATATAATGTCTGTTATAATGCCAGATATCATTGCCTTACATTAGCATATAATGTCTGTTATAATGCCAGATATCATTGCCTTACATTAGCATATAATGTCTGTTATAAATAAAAATAAAAATGTAAACTACCACTTGTTCTGCATCATAGATATTAAATTTTTATATCTTCTTATTGAAACAAATAATAATAACCAAATATGTTTGCTTCCTGGTGGACTAGCTTGTTTTAGATTTTGCTGTTTTTTATTTTTTGATAACTGTAAGTCACTTGAACCAAGCTACTAGAACTAAACATTTTATTTGGTGCATGTAAACACCATAAATATTTTCTTTATAAGTGAACCCTGAACTAAATTTGTTAACTATGTGTGTGGATTGAGTTGTTGACTGACAGTGACAATATTGGAATGAGATTACATTACAGTTTTGCTGTTAACTTTTGATGCTTGTTATCAATGCAATCCTGTAAAGGTCAGAAACTCATTAATTTCATTTTCTTTTTCTAAGTATACTGTACATTGTTATTTTCAATACTTTATGTAAGTAATAATCCATGTGTTGATGAGATTAGTTGATTAACATTTGTATGGGTAAGATTTTTTTTCTTGTGCCAACACGTTCTGTCCTTGCTAGTATGATGTGCCAGTAGTTGCACAATGCTAGCAGAATCTCTGACACCTAACTAATTATACAAGCATTGTCTGATGTAGTGTATATTGTTCATCATACATTACTGGTAACATAGACATCATTGGGAATGTAAACATTGTTGGGAATATGGACATAATTGTAAATATAGACATACTCATCAATACAACAAAGCCTAAACAATTTTGAAACATATATTAAACTTCTCAAAGTTTAAACATATGTATATAAATATTGCAAACATTTAAAACCAAAATATGGATCTTTGAAACTGAGATGGTATGTTATGGATGTTTTAAAAAAATTTCATTTGCTATTTTAAAAACGTTTCAGCTAAAATGCCACAATAAAGGGCTAAATATATTTCTGTCAGATGAAAGAAAAATTAACTATACTCACACAGTTGGATTAAATTCAGTTGGGCCTTTTGGGCCTAATTTATCTTGGTCATGAGATGTAAGAATAAAGGCGTGGTAATGTTCATTTTATAGTTATCTCTTTTATAACTTATCAAATGTGGTACACACATACTGTATATAAACATATTCAAACAGTATTTTTCAAGCATGATACTTTTGTTGCAATTACATTATGGTAAATGCAAAAATAAATGTAATACTGAAGATCATATGGATATTTTGGAGACCCCCTTAATTGCAGGTCTTTTACTTTTTGTACACAATCAATTCCAAAAAAATGAAAATGTTTTGTTCACTTTGTTTTATCCTTTGAAACAGTACATTTTGTGTATAAAAAATTTCAGGAAATTATATATATATATATATATATATATATATATATAAATATATAATCTTCTCAGAGTTTGATAGGTTTTTGGAGGAGCACAAGGAAGAGCTTCAAAAATTGGAGATCATTGAGGGAATGACTGATGCAGAGTTGGAAGCACAGGAAATTGACATTGATAATGCAGACCAGCAGGTCAGTGACAACTGGCTTTTGTTGGGGAGGGTTGGTTGAAAAGATGTGTGCTTGATTAAATAAACTTGAAATCTTACCAGAGTAAAATCCTTGAAAAACTGGAAAAGTGGACACTATAATGATATCATTTTGCTTTTTGGGATGTAATGACATAGAAAATTACTTACAATCAATATTCAGTTAAAAGTCAAGTCTAACTGCAAACAACATAGACCTTGATCTGCCATTGCATAGTGCACCAACAGATCTGGGTCTGTGTTATTTGTTCTACTGATTACTCCTAACAAACTGCATATACACTGGGTCTGTGGAGTTTTCAATTGGAATCAACAGATAAACAAGTATATATGGTATGTGAAGATATGTGTTACAGTATATATATATATATATATATATATATATATATATATATATATATATATATATATATATATATATATATATATATATATATATATATATATCTTGCATTGGATGATCTCAAGATTAATGTTGGTTTTCCAGTCACATGCTTAACTTTTACTAATTCTGCGTATATGCCGTTCCTGTAATAGATAAATGTGTGACAGCAAAGTCCCCATTTATCATGTATGCTTGCTTATCAGTTGAATCCAACTGCAGACTCTACAAATCTGTATATACTGACTTAAAATGTGCTAACAGATCTGGATTGGTGCACTTTGCTATGGAAAAAATGACACAGACCCTGATCTGCCAGCAGAATGTGCAAATTGCAGACAGTTCAGGGTTTATGCTGTTTCTGGTTGGACTTGACTTACACATGAATGTACATGTTGCTTAGATAAATAGTGATCCCTCATATTTCGTTCTTCTTCTGATGGTGATTTACACATGTTTCCTAACTAAGAATTAAAATATCCAATTCCGTAATCAGTATGTGAAATATTCTTTCTGCAAAAGATAATTAACAAAAAAACATAGACTAAGGATTAGCTTTCTAAGTAGCTATAAGCTTTCACATCATTATTTGATTTATACGGTCTCAACCATTTTGCTGGAGGGGATGTTTTGTGTTACCAATCATGTCTGTCCATCCATCTTGAATTTTGCTTATGTTTAATAGCATTTGAAAGACTGTAAATTGAAACCCGGTTAGGAATGAGGCCTTATATCAAGAATATCTAGAACAAGTTCAAACATTTTCTTTAAAAAATTGACGGCTTCATGGGCTGTGTATGACTTAGAATTTTGCTTTTGCATTATGAACCAACTTTTCTTCATTTGCACCATATATGTGTGGACATTTGTGACATATAGACACTTTTTTGATCCATAGTTAAGCTCATAAATGAAACTGTTCTGTAATTATATTAGGTGCATGTACATATAGATTTTGTTAGACTTTTAGTTTTATGTGTGTTTTTGGCTCTAGCTGGAGTCAGTACAAGACAGGTTTAAGAACACAATTGGAGACATCACCAATGAGTTATTGCTGCTGAAACAACACAGCACTATGTTAATGGAGCAACTACAGACGCTGGAACAAAGTCACCCCACACTGATGTGAGTAACAGTCGCAGTTCACTCTTGCATGTAACAAACACCTTGTACTCAAATGAGTAACTGACAATCACATACACGTTTGTAAACAATAAGCATTTATTTCATATGTGTGATAATGGACACATCTCACTCATGTGATTATTGACACATCACACTCATATGATTATTGACACATCACACATGTGATAATGGACACATCTCACTCATGTGATTATTGACACATCACACTCATATGATTATTGACACATCACACATGTGATAATAGACACATCACACATGTGATAATGGACACATCTCACTCATGTGATTATTGACACATCACACTCACATCACACTCATGTGATTATTGACACACCACACTAATGTGGTTACAGGCATAATCACATTAATTTTTTTGAATAGCAGACAGTTGTTTTATATGATAATGAATAAAAAGCTGTCATCTGACTTGAGTATAAAATTTAGTCACTCAGTATTTGTTTATTTATCACAGTAAGGTATAAAGTCACTCTTATTCAAATAATAGTTGCTCCATATTTACCATATGAAATTAGTGCTAGCAGAAAATAAATATCAAAAAAGCAAACAAAGATTGGTGCCTAAGCTTAATGTGAAATGAGAAGGAAAGGAATGTTTATTACTCATAAACTCAGATATATTTTCTCTCATCCCACCTAACTCTGAGATATTTTTAACTAGAAAAAAGACCATTATGCAATTGTTCAGGAATACATTTTTTTAAAAAGTACAAGACATGCATAATGACACTATTACAAAAATACAGTAATTACATTGTTTTACATTTTTTCGTTTTGCAGGAAAAAGCTTGAAAAGAGACAACAGGAACAACAGAGTTTGATCAAGTCAGGTAATGGTTCTAGAACAGGTTCAGTAAACATTAAAAAACTGCTTATCTCTAAACCGTGAAAACTATATCACTTGGGGTCTGTTCTAGAATGTAATAATTAAAGAAGAAATTTAGGCCCTATTTTTAAAAAAATGAGGGAATTTTTGGGAGGTAAGGAGGGATTTAATGAAGTAAGAAGGGTAGGGATTAAAAAATATTGCATTACACCTCTCCTTTGATAACAGTGGGGTTCAAAAACATAGACTGCACTATAAAAGATGGCATGAGTTACCAAGGAACCTCAAAAAATGTCACAAAGAATGCCAACCCCAATGGACATTGAAAAGAAAAAGCCATTACTTGGTTAGAACATATATGCCTTTTAAGTTTTTAAAATTTTATTTTACCACCCTTACTTGATTTGATGCAGTTGAATTTATAATACAAAGCATGTCTACTTTTAACTGATTGTAACAGTATAACAGACACTTGTGTAGATTATAGATTCAGTTGCACCAAGTTAGGTTCTCATAAATGGTCATGAATATAGCTGTGACAATATATTGCTACTTTTTATGTTTGATTAAATTTGTGATGATTACACAGAAAATGAATGAAAAGATAGAATTTAAATATTATTTTTACTTGATAAAACTTATTTAACTGGTAATTATTTCTTAAGGTGCTGCCACCTGGAGGCATTATCAACATTTACATGGATCAAAATATCATAAAATATTGTTATTTACAGTGTTCAGAAAATATTCTGCCTAAGAAAATGTAACAGAATGAATTACTTCTTTTTAAAAACCTAAATTATTTGATGCTGAGTTTCAAATCTGCAGGCACCAACTATCATTTTTTTATGATAAAACATGTGATCTATCAAATTTCATTTACTTGTTTTGATTGCAATTTTCTTCATGTTCAACAGATAGGGACCAGTTCTTTAAATTGGTATTTTCTGGATTAAAAAATGGGATCCTTACCTAACCCAGCATTATAAGCAAGTTTGTGAGTTATCTGCACCTGACTTATTGATGTCAAATTATCAGAATAATTACTTTGTCATTGTTTCAAATCATCTCATTGAAGTCATAGAAAATTGCATGTGGAAAGATAGCTTATTTTGTGTATTAAATACATGTATATCTGTAAACTTGCATTGTGTACAAGCAAGTGCAATACATGTTTTAAAACATTATTTGTTTCTATCTTGCATTGTAAATCAGGTCTATTAATGCAAAACTCATTAATTTAGAGTGTATTGTGAACAAGGAGAAAGATCTACACATTCAACCAGCACTACCTGTTGCTCAGTCCCTTATGTATGACATACAAGTAATATCTAAGAATTAACATATGATAATATTGAATAAATGTTCTTTAAAACCAGATTTTCTTGGTTTCTAATATTACATTGGAAAAATCCAGTTCATGATTGGATTAACAAGGCAGAACAGGAGAACATCAGTTATTTTGGCTCATTAGTAATACAAAATTAACCTGGTTAATCAGGCGATTGTAAATATACTGTTAGAGAATAATATAATTAGCTGGAATTCTTGCTATACAGTCATCTTTATTCAAATGACTTTTTGGTGATTGGACTTTGCATCAAGTGAGGTTAATGCATAAATCTACCTTTAATATTTGCATAGACTCTATCTTATCTGCTGGTCTGGGAGAGGACATTGAGGAAGATGACTCTGACCCCTTCATCCCACAGGAGCGCGTCTTCAGTAAATATGCTGCCATGCTTTACACATCCAACAACCAGGGCAGGTCTTTTGAAGAGTTTAAGGATGCCAAATTTTGTCCCAGCTGTGGAGAAAAAGTGAGTAATAGAATCTGTTACATTCATGGAAAATTAAAAACAAATTCCCATTGTTTTATGGCATTGACTAATCTTGCAATTTATGTTTGTTTATTTATTTTTCTGTAATGTGTTATATTAGTTATAATATCTGTTGAATATGAAGTGTAGGTGATTTCTTGAACTTTATGCTAATATAGCAACATTTATTTTACCCGTTATTGAACTCTTTGTGATTGACAAAACAAAAATAAACAATTTAAGTAGATGGTCAGTTTAAATTTTGCTAGTGAATATACCTAATTTTAACATTGAATCTTATCTGTTTGATGGTGTATGCAGGATAGAAAAGTTCAAAATCATTAATATTATATTCATTAAGTCCCCTTGATCGGTCAGTCTTTAAAGTTCAAAATCATTGATATTATATTCACTAAGTCCCCTTGATCGGTCAGTCTTTAAAGAGATCACAGGATACAAGATGAGAGACAGGTGGTTGTGTGATTCTTAAAGGTACTACAGGTTCAGTGAAATTATCATCAAACTTCAACTTGGTAAGTATTTTTTAATTTTCAAAATCAATGAACCTTTCTTACCACAAGGGACACCACAAGATGTTTCAAGTTTATACTATGACAGAATTATAGTATGGTAATAAGACTAATCGTTGTGCATTGTAAATCATTAGAAATTTTCATGTAGACAAATTCATCTGAATATGCCACAAACTTCCACACTCAATTTCTGTCTGTTTTTGGTCTTGAGGTCATATAACTCCTCAGTTTCACTTTCAGTCAAAATTGATATTACAAAAGTTAAAATTCCATTTGAATGGCTGTTTCAAAATCATTATAAGCTAAACTGTTAGCCCAAGGGATTTATGATCTCTACTATTCCATTCTGGTGGAAAATTATGCAGAGGCTGATCTGACCTGGAAATCATAAAAGTCTCAACACGAGTTTGAGATAGAGTATTCTTTTTCCAGCCGATCAAAATGACTTTATAAATCTTAAGTCTCTTTTGATTGGCTATTACAAAATCACAAGTTCAGGAGTTTTGTGATTTCCTTGCAGGACTGGATGTATGCTGTTTACAATTTCTGTCGGTCATGCATTAGTAACCACAATACTGTCAGAAAGATTAGGATAATTTTAAACATATTTAATACTGATAATATTAAAATAGGTGTTGAATCATCTTAATACAGCACAATTGAAATTATCAGTGACATGATTCAGAAAGTTAAAAAGCTACAAATAAATACACTTAACATTTTTACTTAGACCTGGGTCATACTTGATTTTTTGCATCTACATGAAAATGATCTGGTTATTTAAAAGTTCAGTTGATTATGGAAGCAGGAAAACACAGCAGTTCATAAATTTTTGGTTCATTTGAAAATTTGAATAATTCAAATTTTGAAAATTGAAGCTGGATAGTACCATTATTTGAAATGGCTCCAGGCCTTTCAAACTACAACCAGCAAATTTCAGAGTAGATCCAAATATTGTTAATGAATTTTGCAGTTTCTTTCATTGGTTGCTGGCCTGAAGTCAAGCAGGGTTTTAAACTTAGTTTCTGAATGGGATTGATTCCTATGTACTCTATCATTCATGCTACCAATGTCTTTTTGTAAGCTAGCTGCTTCCGATGCTTCTAAAAATAATTTCTTTTTGCAGACTGTGATATGTCCACACAAGCTTCCAGGAGGTGAGAAAATCTTTGTAATGCCTGTCCACTCCACTCACATCAAGATTGTTAGGCCCAAGGTCAAAATCAACAAGGAATTGATGCAGTAAGGAACTTGACCTCTGTCTGTATTTTGAGAATTTTTAAAACTCAACTTCAGCAATGGAGTTGTGCTTTGATGACTCAAGCCTGCAGGGCTCTAATAAATATGTATCCTCTTGTAACCATAAAACCCACTAAGTAGGTTAGAGATAGATAGATAGATAGATAGAGAGAGAGAGAGAGAGAGAGAGAGAGAGAGAGAGAGAGAGAGACAGACAGACAGACGCTGACTGTGTAGCTCATAATTATATGACCTCACCTTGGATTACTGCAGTGCTGTAATTGTTACTTGTGACAGAACAAAGAAGTCAGCTTAGGACTGATCCAGAGATTTGCAAGATTTGTTCGGGATTAAGAAGTTCAAAAAAGAAGGGATTTTCAGTGACCCAAATTTTGGCATACAGATGGATGAAAATTGTAACTATGGAATGTCAGTTTTTTTTAATATTAAAACATGTAACTTATCTTATAAAATTGGTCCTTTCAGAGTGACCTGTTGCCATTCATACTCTTCCTTTCATGTACCACAGTTCCTGTGGATTTTATTTCACTAATTTTCTTTTGCAGGGAGTTAATGAAAAGAAAGAATGAGGAAATGGATGCTTCTTTTGATCTTTCATCCACAGCAGAAAGTAGCTCTATGGTCAGTCGAGAATTAAGCCTCCAAGCACAGGAGAGTCGTTACAAAATGAATTCTCCCAATACAGCACAGGAAAGTCCAAGTTTGATGGGCAATGAAACACGCATGGTCAGTAACTTCAAAAATATGTGGAAGACTTTACTTTAGGTGTTCTTATTCACACAACCACACACACACATGCATGTGCATGCAAACACACACACACACACACACACACAGTCACAGACATTTTTTGCATTTGTAACATCATGTTTAATTGACTGAAAATGAACAGTTAGCTCAAACTCAAGGAGAAAAATATTACATTTTCCAGGCTTGGTAACTGTGACCTTATTTTTCAGGAATTTTATTTACACACATTTTGGGGATCTTTTTTTTGTTTGGTGATCTGGTTTTTGGAAAAAATTGGTTTTGATAAACAGATTATATTAGGTATGCTATATTATCTTTATATTAGTTAACCTATTGAGATTTTCAGTGGCTTTTAAATGTGTATGCTCTAACTACTTGCAGATGGGGTAGTTTGATTTGGTTCTGTTCATTTATCTGTACATTCATCCATCCATCCCAAGAAATTTGTTTTCAAGATCAAAAACAAATTTAAAACAAAAACACTAAGTGCAGAAAATCTAAATTTGGCATATTTATATGCAGCTGTAGAGACCCAGTTAGATTCTCATGCCATTATACAGCAATTTTTTAATTGTTTACAAAAAAACATTTTTGACTTTTTGGACTTGATTAACCATTTCTTACATGTAAGTACATCTAATCTACTCTTCTTCCTCTTACTTTAATCACCTTTCAATGAAGCATGTTTTGATGTTCTGAAATGTCTCTGTACAAGCATTATATGACACGCCTGTTAAGCAACTGCTTTTTACATGGTCAGTTCATGCTGACACCATAATGGGAATATTCACTTTCATAAAACATGCTTTCTTGAAGTTTGTGTTGTGTCATTGCTTATGCTAGACTATTAGGTAAATCCTATACATTTAGTCAGAGAAAAGAGACATTGGGAATTCCCTCAAAATGATGTATATGTCTGCCACTGTTTTTTGCAAGTAGAATAGCAGAACCCAGCTGATCTTCAGACCTTGATAAAAAAAAATGAATCAAGCCCAATGACTGTGTACAGCAATAATAATGATTGATACATTTTTAAAAACCAAACCACTGGAATCTTATAGCACACTAACTTGGGACTCTCTGGTTGATGTACAAGTAAGCAAGAATGTTGCTGTTGATAATCATATAATTTAGAAATAATCAATATGCACAAAAGTTTTGGATTGGGAAGGTTTAAATATACATATATTAAAATGCCATTTTTTCCAGACAGCCATATTAGGATTGCTTGATTTTCTCTTGATATGACTTTTTGTATAATATAGCAAGAAACTCATATACCGAGCTGTTTTTCAATGGTTGTACTCTTTTTGGCATATTTTTTTGTGTAGATGACCTGAATAGATTTTCAGGCCATTTAAATTTTTTAAAAATTCTTTTTACATTTTACAACTTTTTGGACTTGGACCTTTTGAACAAAATCCTTGTTTGCATGAAAAATCAAGTGATTAATACAATGTTGTTGTCAATGTTTGTATGCATCTGTAGCCTTTGTGAGATTTTTGTGCAATTATAGCATTATTTAAATGTTTTCTATAAAAATTTAAATAGTCTTTAGTGTTTTTCAAACACAAATCTAATTTGACAGACTTTATAACATTTGGACTTTTGACAAAACCCATGTAAGTATGATTAATCAACTCAAAAAAGGTAGACAAACTAAACTTTGTAGGCTTATTTGCATCAGTATGTACCAGTAGATGAATTTATTTGATTTATAAGCCAATGCAAATTTTTAAAATATTTTTAAAATATATTTTTGAACTTATTGAACTTAACTCAAAAAGTAATGATGCAAACAAGTCAAAATTTGACATTTAAATAACACAATTGGGTCCCAAAACCTTATTGATTTAGGTGACTAGTATTTACTATTTTACACATTTTGGAACATTTTTAACTTTCATTTTTATTCAATTGTTTTGTTAACATAATCAACAAAATACATTTTAGGTAGATTTATTAAATTTGAGAAACATATTTGTTGTTTATACATCCTGATTAGATTTTCAGCAATGAACACATTCCTTTTTTAACATTTTTTACAAATCTTTTTGCAATTTTTTTTCACAAACATAAGCTTGTTCGGCACAATTTGGCAAAAACAAATTGAGGTAGATACATGAAATTTTGCGCTCATATTCATAAGCATATGTAGATTTTCATGTAGGTTGTATACTTTTTTTAATTTCTTGGATGTCAATGTTTTTGATTGTCAGTGTTTTACAAATGCATCATTTTTTTCTTCTAATATTTTAGCCTCTTGTGGAAAAATGGAGACCTTTTCCTAATTTTAAAAAAATCTGAAGCTTTTTGTAGGCTAGTTAAATTGATGGAACTGTTTCATTTCCAAGAGGAAAAGTAAAAATTTGGGTCTTAGAAATCTAGGATCTTCTTTATCACACTCATGGCAAAATTAATTTTTATTCACCTCTTTATATTCCATCAATAAACTTTAAATTAATTTTTATTCACCTCTTTATATTCCATCAATAAACTTTAAATTAATTTTTATTCACCTCTTTATATTCCATCAATAAACTTTAAATTAATTTTTATTCACCTCTTTATATTCCATCAGTAAACTTTAAATTAATTTTTATTCACCTCTTTATATTCCATCAATAAACTTTAAATTAATTTTTATTCACCTCTTTATATTCCATCAATAAACTTTAAATTAATTTTTATTCACCTCTTTATATTCCATCAATAAACTTTAAATTAATTTTTATTCACCTCTTTATATTCCATCAATAAACTTTAAATTAATTTTTATTCACCTTTTTATATTTCATCAGTAAACTTTAAATTAATTTTTATTCACCTCTTTATATTCCATCAATAAACTTTAAATTAATTTTTATTCACCTCTTTATATTCCATCAGTAAACTTTACATTAATTTTTATTCACCTCTTTATATTCCATCAATAAACTTTAAATTAATTTTTATTCACCTCTTTATATTCCGTCAATAAACTTTAAATTAATTTTTATTCACCTCTTTATATTCCATCAATAAACTTTAAATTAATTTTTATTCACCTCTTTATATTCCATCAATAAACTTTAAATTAATTTTTATTCACCTCTTTATATTCCGTCAATAAACTTTAAATTAATTTTTATTCACCTCTTTATATTCCATCAATAAACTTTAAATTAATTTTTATTCACCTCTTTATATTCCATCAGTAAACTTTAAATTAATTTTTATTCACCTCTTTATATTCCATCAGTAAACTTTAAATTAATTTGTATTCACCTCTTTATATTCCATCAATAAACTTTAGTGTCCCAGAATTACACTAATCATCATCATTGGGGGGGGGGAGCAAATATGTTTTGCTTTTAAAACCAAATCCCATCTAGTTACATGTGAAATTGATAAAGAAGTTAACAATATTTTATACATGATGACAGTTTCTCACAGTTCTTAAAATACCAGATATACTTTCATATAAGTTAAACTACAAACAACATAAATCCTGATTTTAAACTATAGCATTCCATATATATACACAAGCTTATACATTGAGTCCAATTGTACATAGCACAGACTGAGATATGCAATTGCATATTGTGCCAGCATATCAGGGTCAATGGCAGATCTGGGTTTTTGCAGTTTGTAGTTGGAATCAACTTACAAGTGAATATATAAAGTAAGACACAGTTTAACTCAATGATTTGCAATAAACTCATTTGTGAAGGTATTTGTTATCGGTCATATTTGCACATACCAGTACATTGTTTTGTTTGATGTAGATATATTTACAAACATTTATGCATTGGATGTACTGCAGATTGATGTTGAAAAGGTAAGCAATTTTTGTATTTATTAGTCATAACTGCAAAGTGTGAACAGTAATTGGTGATGGCTTAGAAATGTTTGCACAATGATCGGTTGTAAAAAATATGAAGCTTAGTTTTTAATTTTGGCATTACATTGAAGAAGAACTGCTTTGTTTTCAAAGTAAAATATTGTAAAATTTATGGCACAGTTTTGAAATATTCTGAAGACCATATATGCATTCATTTTCAAGAGAAATGTTTGATATCATTCTCTTAGGAGATTCAGAACTTTAAAATTGTATGAAATGTAGAATTTTTTAAATTAAGATCTTGTCCCTGATGAGTAAATAATAAAATGGTATAAAAGTTGTTGTTAAAGAAAACACAACACCAGTAGTTAACAAAGTAACTTAGAAGGTTATATTTCTGTATGAAAAAATAGTTGGAAAACTCTCCATTTGACAGACAGGTTGAGATGCATCTTTGCTCTTGTTTTAATAAATTATTTCTTAAAACAAGGTATAGGCTTCTATAGATGAATACCTGTTTTTAAAACAGTAATAAATTACCTCCTTTTATTGCTTAGGTATATCTTTTCCTGGTGCTAGTTCCCAGCCTAAGGACATTATTCTGCCATCCAGTTATAATTAAAGTTTTTTTTTTATATAAAAAGAACATGATCCCAGTCAAATACCTTTGTCAACTTAAGACAATCAAAATATTATACTTTATTTCCTTGGACTTTATTTACTGAAACACATTTCTTTAGGGCAATCAACCCTTCATGAGTTAGGGCATTCAACCCTTCATGAGTTATGGTATTCAACTCTTCATGAGTTAGGGCACTCAACCCTTCATGAGTTAGGGCATTCAACCCTTCATGAGTTATGGCATTCAACTCTTCATGAGTTATGGTATTCAACCCTTCATGAGTTATGGCATTCAACTCTTCATGAGTTATGGTATTCAACCCTTCATGAGTTAGGGCATTCAACCCTTCATGAGCTATGGTAGTCAACCCTTCATGAGTTAGAGCATTCAACCTTTCATGAGTTATGGCACTCAACCCTTCATGAGTTATGGTAGTCAACCCTTCATGAGTTAGGGCATTCAACCCTTCATGAGTTATGGTATTCAACCCTTCATGAGTTATGGCACTCAACCCTTCATGAGTTATGGTAGTCAACCCTTCATGAGTTAAGGCATTCAACTCTTCATGAGTTATGGTATTCAACCCTTCATGAGTTATGGTATTCAACCCTTCATGAGTTAGGGTATTCAACTCTTCATGAGTTATGGTATTCAACCCTTCATGAGTTATGGTATTCAACCCTTCATGAGTTATGGCATTCAACCCTTCATGAGTTATGGCATTCAACTCTTCATGAGTTATGGTATTCAACTCTTCATGAGTTAGGGCATTCAACCCTTCATGAGTTATGGTATTCAACCCTTCATGAGTTAGGGCACTCAACTCTTCATGAGTTATGGTATTCAACCCTTCATGAGTTAGAGCATTCAACCCTTCATGAGTTATGGCATTCAACCCTTCATGAGTTATGGCATTCAACTCTTCATGAGTTATGGTATTCAACTCTTCATGAGTTAGGGCATTCAACCCTTCATGAGTTATGGTATTCAACCCTTCATGAGTTAGGGCACTCAACTCTTCATGAGTTATGGTATTCAACCCTTCATGAGTTAGAGCATTCAACCCTTCATGAGTTATGGTATTCAACCCTTCATGAGTTAGGGCATTCAACCCTTCATGAGTTATGGTATTCAACCCTTCATGAGTTAGGGCATTCAACCCTTCATGAGTTATGGCACTCAACCCTTCATGAGTTAGGGCATTCAACCCTTCATGAGTTATGGCACTCAACCCTTCATGAGTTATGGCATTCAACCCTCCATGAGTTAAGGCATTCAACCCTTCATGAGTTAGGGTATTCAACCCTTCATGAGTTAGGGCATTCAACCCTTCATGAGTTATGGTATTCAACTTTTCATGAGTTATGGCATTCAACTCTACATGAGTTATGGCATTCAACCCTTCATGACTTAGGGCATTCAACCCATCATGAGTTAGGGCATTCAACCCTTCATGAGTTATGGTATTCAACTCTTCATGAGTTATGGTATTCAACTTTTCATGAGTTATGGCATTCAACTCTACATGAGTTATGGCATTCAACCCTTCATGAGTTAGGGTATTCAACCCTTCATGAGTTATGTTATTCAACCCTTCATGAGTTAGGGCATTCAATCCTTCATGAGTTATAGTATTCAACCCTTCATGAGTTATGGCATTCAACCCTTCATGAGTTATGGTATTCAACCCTTCATGAGTTGGGGCATTCAACCCTTGATGAGTTAGAGCATTCAACCCTTCATGAGTTATGGTATTCAACTCTTCATGAGTTAGGGCACTCAACTCTTCATGAGTTATGGTATTCAACCCTTCATGAGTTAGAGCATTCAACCCTTCATGAGTTATGGTATTCAACCCTTCATGAGTTAGGGCATTCAACCCTTCATGAGTTATGGTATTCAACCCTTCATTAGTTAGGGCATTCAACCCTTCATGAGTTATGGCACTCAATCCTTCATGAGTTATGGTATTCAACCCTTCATGAGTTAGGGCATTCAACCCTTCATGAGTTATGATATTCAACCCTTCATGAGTTATGGCATTCAACCCTTCATGAGTTATGGCATTCAACCCTTCATGAGTTAGGGCATTCAACCCTTCATGAGTTAGGGCATTCAACCCTTCATGAGTTATGGTATTCAACCCTTCATGAGTTAGGGCATTCAGCCCTTCATGAGTTATGGCACTCAATCCTTCATGAGTTATGGCATTCAACCCTTCATGAGTTATGGTATTCAACCCTTCATGAGTTATGGTATTCAACATTTGATGAGTTAGGGCATTCAACTCTTCATGAGTTATGGTATTCAACCCTTCATGAGTTAGGGCATTCAACCCTTCATGAGTTAGGGCATTCAACCCTTCATGAGTTAGGGCAGTCAACCTTTCATCAGTTAAGTCATCTTGGCATTTATACTGTCATTGATGCTCTTTTTGTTATTTTCTCCCCAGTTTTTACTTTGTGTCCATTTTCAGTGATTTTTATTTTATTTTTCAAAGACTCAGAACTTCAAAGTCGTTTCTCATTTTGATAGCTGCTCTGTGGCAGCAATGATTGTGACTCAGTGATTATCTTGGTCTGTTGACCAATAATTCCAGGGAATTATTGCTGTGGATAGATCTACTGTCAAAGCAAAAAGGATCCCTCATGCACAGCATTCCTTAAATCTTCTGCCTTCCTGCCTCCCTCTAAACAATCTAAATGCCAAGTATTCAAGTAATGTAACTAAATGCATTGCTCAGGCTGGAAAGCATTCAACCTCCAAGTTATAATACCAAGGTGAGAATTTTCTTCAGTTAGTGCAATGTGAAATGCATTGATTCTATCTGTACCCATCTGACTGCCGATTGTCTTCTTTTTCACATCCCCAAAAATTGCTCAGTATTCGTAAGTATAGGCTATAGTGCTGCATTCTCCAATGTTCTCTATAGGGCCCCACTAGGATGAGACCCATATCTTTTTCAACTGATCAGGTACTTTGAGTTCCAGAGGCCAGTATCTCACTCAGTGCTGAGGTGTATTTATATTTTTGTTCTTTGGTTACCATATAAACTTATGAACCTTTGAGTAAAGTTTCCATCGAGAATCGTACACTAAAACAGTCTTCCTTCTCTCCCTTGCTTTGGCAAAGAAATGTATTGAAATTAGTACTTTGATAACTATGATTAGACCTATCTTCTGTGCCAAGTCGAGTTTCAAGCCATTATTCAGTTACCTTTGGTAGCTCCTGTTCTTATTGTAATTCCCAGTCTGAGTCATACCTATGCTGGGGATGATCAAGGTAGAGACCTTTATGAATATGAGCTTTACACTTCTATCTGACTAAATCAAGAAGAAATCATTGTATTTGTTGTTTTCTTCCTTTAAAAGATATTTCTGATAAATTTGTCAAGCAACATCTCAAGATGAATTTGTTTGAATTTTCAAAATAAGACACTAATCTCTTATCAAGCAAGAGATCTTTTCCATGAAAACAAAGTACATGAGGTCAGGGCAGTTGCTGCATATTTGTCCTGTTTTGGTTTTTCCTCTTTAAATGATGTCACGAAAGCCACCTCCATCCGGCATTTTTACTCCACTTTCTGTTCATTCTACCATCATTCGGTGGTGAACCTGAGGGAGGGCATTTATGCTTTGGATCTAAGTATCAGTCCAGCAAGTTTTCAAGCTGTCCCCCAGTTGGTAATAGAACATCTCACTGACAATGATGTGAACTTTATAGTTTTCCTTAGACCACCAACCTCTCACTGGGCTGGCAAATTCATCCATCAATAATATCAGGTAAAATTATAGTTTTCAGAGGGTAAAACTAATTTTAGCTACTTTTTCACAATTCCTCCTCTCTCCCCACACTAATGTCCTTCATTTTCAGTCTAAGTCAGAAAAAGATGAACAGTTACAGTTGTTGGAAGTGGATTAAAGTATCAGACTTGCAAGGTGTTATTTATTGCTCTAGAAAATGAATTACTGGTTGGAGGTGGGAATAATGTCCATGGACTGGGGACTAGCACCAGGAAATATAAAATCATACAATAATGACTAGTAAATATTATATCATTATAATTAGTTTTACCCTCCCAAAAGAGACATTTTCAGTAATAGAACTTTCGATAATTCTTGCACACATCAGCATGAGAAGATAATGTACAAAACTGCAACTTTCAAAAGAGTTATTTATCTTTTGAAATATTAACTTCTTTTCAAGTTATTTTTTTAATTTTCCTAAGAATAATAAACAAACTTTGGACTGTTTACACCATATAATTCTGTTAACCTAGTGTTACAAAACACATGTGGCCCACTCAGCCATTTTCTGTTTGTTGCTGCTGTAATATCACAATATAAAATGGTTATGCACCATTATCAGTGTTACTTCTGGTTGCATGCACTGGCCTTTAAAAGCAGTGTTTTTTGTGCCAGGTAAACTACTGAAATAACTGGTTTTCTTGAAGTGATGATGTAAAGGGAGACAATTCAGTAATAAGAGTTGATCAAGTTGGACAGGAACATGTTAAGGCCTCATTTGCACTTTTAATGTTGTGCACATGCTTTGTATTCTCATCTTAGTTTTATGTTGATTCTATGCATCAGCACCCTCACGAGTGAATTTTTTTTCTTGGAATCATGATGCAACTAAAGCGCAGAAAACAATTCTGAGATCTGAAAAAAAAATACTTCACATATTTCTAGTGCTGTTAAAATTCTTTAATGCACCAATATTTTCAAAATTTTATTTTGCATGTTAGGGTAGGTAATTTGTTGGTGTCATTTTTTGTTTTGCTTGACTTGTACAAAATGAGTTTAAATCTCTTGAACTTTGGATGATGCATCACTACTTAATATAAATTACTGATAGTCTGTGAGTCAGAGTTGAAAATCTTACTCAAAAATTGTTTTCTTTTCTTCTTCACACTTCTGAGAGTCAATAAACTATTTGAGAAAATGATTTTATTCATTGATGTCCTATTAATCGGCACAATAATTTATGGCAGGGAGCTGTCAAAGTAAGATCCCTACCAATAAAACTAACAGTTTTGTAAATCTCATAGGCTTTGTTACAGTAATCTGCTTTGACCTGTATACTAAAAGTACAGGTAATGCTCATTTTATGCTACAGATGTGATCCTGAGGTTATTGCATAAATCAAAATTGGTGTAAATCCCCAGATATGTAAATGCAAATGAGTATAATAGTGCAAATTTAATTTTATTTCTTCATTACAAATGGCATTAAAATGAAAGTGTATCAGTTGAATTGGCCTATATCAATTGACAACTGTATTAATGTCAGATAAGATTTTAATGGGAAACGGAAACAGTCCTTTACTCTCCATTTATATCTCGGAGACTGTCTGTTCATCCTTTAAACTTTGTCACTATCTTCATCCTGTGGATCAGTTATTCAGTAAGACAACAATATGTATGCGCTACTGATTTTTTAAAAAATAAATGAAATGAAAAATAGTTTTTTGGCAACTGCTGTAGCTGGTATCAGAATTGATACCACTGAACAGCAAGAAAACTTCATTTTGGAAATATTGGTTCAAATAAATATAGTTTGATCTTGTTTATCTGACCAAGTCTTTTTGTTATGATTTGTTGGATTATCCTCACTGTCAAATAAACAAAAACAACGCAAAGCCATTGCAGTGGTAATTTATGTAAATATATGTACTAGTATATCAGATATGTGCAAGTGGATGTTTGATTAGGATTTTTAATGTAGCTTTAACAATTTTTTAGTCATATCACTATGTTGTTTGCAGTGATGCAGTTTATAGTGATGTCTACCACTGTGGCATCATGCCGCAGACATGCAGCATGATGTCCCTCCTAGTCACATTATCCTGCCACCAGGCTGACTAGTCCTAACACTAATCTCTTAATGCTGAGCGCCAAGCGAGGCAGCTGTTAGTACCATTTTTGTAAGTCTTTGGTATGATTCAGCCGGGAATCGAACCCATGACCTCCTGCTTTCGTGGCGGATGCTCTAACCATTAGGCCACTGGAGCGGTTCCAAAGTGGATGAGTGAGACCACTAAATGTGGATTCTGAAGTGTAAAGAACAGCATAATGTTTCTCAATAATTGCATGGAATGTATGTCCAGGAACCCAATGTCAAAGTCACAAAACATAAATAACAACTCAAACAGCATCTTGTTAGACAGGCACGTGCAAAGACTGGTATGTTGACTGGTAAGAATTCAGCGTCAAATAATTATATATACTGATTAATCTTTTCATTTCCAGCAATTTAATATCATAATGAAAATGTGACAGTAAAAACATAAGATCATCAGATTGACATTTGGTTTTAAGTTTTTAAAAAAAATACAATTTGTATTACCATGTATATTTGCTTATAAGTCACACCCCAATGTAAACAACATAAACACTGGTGTGGCATCCCATTTTGTTTTAGCAGACTTGTTTATTCTACTAATTACTCCATAGACCCAGATCTTCTTTTGCATAATGTGCCAGCAGATCTGGTTCTGTGCAGTTTGTAATTGGATTATACCTACAAGTGAGTATATACTGTATGTTTCATCATAAACATGATATTTGAATAAAATAAAGTAACTGTAATTTAATTTTAAACAATATGTTATTCATTAATTCACAGATACATGTATTTAATGTCATATATATCTCCCATTTGCTGAAATTGACAAAAATTAATGGTGTTAAATATTCATGAATTACCAAGAATTGTTTTTTTTTCCTGATCCCAGCCATGGACAGTGCATAAACTGTTTGATGATTACAAGACAAGAACCAATCTTGAAAGAAGCATTCCCAGACACCTGTCTCTGGTCAGTTACTCTAAGATATAAGTGATTATGCTTGTCTGTTAGTGGTTATTTCAGATGCTGTTTGTTATTTCAAGTCAAACTGATTTACCCTAAGAAAAAAAGTATCAAACAAATGAATAAGTCTTAGGATTCAAAAATCTCTTTTAATATGCAGCAGTCATTTTCTTCTCATAAGAAACCACTAATTTCTCTCTTATCATTTATAAAGTGATCTGTCCGAGTTTGTTTTTCTTTTCTATATTGTATAATATTTATTAGTCCTAAGTCAGTACGATTTTTATGACACTGTCTGACTTATTGAGTTTATTCTTGCCTGCTTCATTTCTTGTTCATTCAGTAATGTTTCAAGAACTTCTTGAAATGGACCTAAATTTTGCTATGAAGCTTTATATCAAAAAGACCTAAGTCAGGTTTGATTTTCAACCTTATTCTATATAAAGTTAAACTATTAATTCCCCTTGTGGTCTGAAAAGTTTGCTCTTGTTTTAAATGTCCTTTAACATCTGTGATGAATGGTGTTGCAGTTTATAATGCTACCTTTTATATTGTATTGTGAGGGACTTAAAAGCAATATCAGAATGGTTTAAAACTAATGCTGATTTTTATATTTGTTTCCATAGGAGCGTACACTGTCTGTTATAGAACAGTTCTGGACTTATGTGATATGGAGGGATGATCATGGCAATGAACAAGACATTCATTTATCAGTCTTAGTAAGTTTATGCCATTCTTGGATTCACACATGTACTTGCTTATATGCTAGATCCAGCTGCAACATAGACCCTGATTTTGTCATTGCATAATGTACCAGCAGATCAGGTTTTATGATGTTTGTTTTACTGATTACTACCAGAAAACTGCATAAATCCATATTTGCCAATGTGATGGCAGATCTGGGTCTCTGCAGTTTGTAGCTGGACCCAACTTAAACAGATGTATATAGTATGTAAATCAAAATACCATAGCTTTACAATGCAGATGTATATAGTATGTAAATCAAAATACCATAGCTTTACAATGCAGATGTATATAGTATGTAAATCAAAATACCATAGCTTTACAAGTACATTACTAATAGAGAGGCGACATTTCCTCTGCACTCCCTCAGCCATAAGTGGCTATTTTTACTACTTGGATCATTTTTGAGACTCAGTCTTGTCTATTTTCTTTAAACAGTTTAGACACTTATAAACATGCCTGCCATATACCCAGATTTTTAAAAGTTTTTTTTAAAGACTTAAACAGTGTGTTTTGAGGTCCCATGGAAATGCTAAGTCTGCCAGCTATTTTTTTTGTTGGTACATACCTGCCTTAGCATAGTATGTCATGCCGCCTGATTGCCTAGCTAGAGTCCTTGCCCATGTAACCAGTACTGCTTTCAGTACCGTATATCATTATATTCACATACAACATTCATTTGCTCTATACTAGGCACATTGATTGCACTAGCATGAAGATGGGCTAAGGTGTCTAAGATACACAGCCTTTCTCCTAATGAAAATTATCATGGGTTGTGACTATCAGTGAGGTTAGCATGCTATGGCAACCCTGATATGTTGCTAAATATGCAATGATACCTATCCTTTTGATAAATGTCAGTTTATGATCATCTCTGGTTCAAGCAGGAACCAGAATAGCTTATGGACTGGTCTTTGTATTTTGCTTCAGCAATTCTACAATAGAGATATTAGCTGCTTTGCATAACCTGAGGCTAAGATTAGCTTAACTATGAGATTAACTCGCTAATCTGGCCTTTAGTTCTATACATCATAGCTTGGAGACTTGATTGCCCTATCCACCATAGTTGCATATGGAGTGAGTGGCAATGGCATTTCCAGCATGTCAGTAGCCTTATCATGTCTCATTTACTGTACAATACAAGAAGAAGCACAAGGCATCCATGTACATGTGTTAATTCCTTATCAGACCATGACTATTGATGGTATATCACAGATACACTGCATCTTTAATTGGGTTGGTAATGGTTATCTACTGATATCCCTCTATGACCACTACTTCCCACTTGAATACAACTCTTACTACCTGCTATTTAACTGCCTATACCACACATACACACCCAGGGTCTAGTAAAAATGCTGATGCTTTCTGACCTAGTAAAAGTTATGCAGGGTAGAGTCAGATTCCCTATGTTTTGATCTACTCAAAAATAATTGTATTTCTGGCAGAGAATATAGGCATAGATTGCTGTGATTTTTTTCAAGAGAATGAATATTTTATCAGTCTTCATAAGGGACAGGACATTTTTTTTTTTACCTTATAGCCTAGGAACTGTCTCTATTTATTTTTTCCATATAAGGGGGCTTCAAGAAACCTTCTGCTACAATCACAGTCTCTTAGCTGAGAAATAAAATGATCGGAGCTTTAGGGCTTGAGAATGTCAATTATAAATCATCATATTTTGAGGTTTTTTTTAACTTGGATCCAACTGCATAGACCCAGATTTGCTGGTGTATTATGCAATGGAAGATCAAGGTTTGCATTTGGATTAGACTTGCAGGTTAGTGTATGGTAGTTTACAGTTTGCTAATTCAGTAAATTTTGCAACATAAACTTTTTTAAAATTTGTTTATTAGCAATATTCATATGGCATGTTCTGGATATATTGGTATTCACATAATGTTTTTTTTTAATTAAAGATTGTTACAAAGTAACTGATTGTTGCTTTAATTAATGAAAATCATATGATCATAAAATCTATGTATTTTATTGTATACATCATATACTTGAATTTTCCATTTCAGGACAAGTTGTATTCTTACATGGAAGATAGATATGTTGTAGAAGATGTCACATTTCTATGTGCTTATGACTTTATTGCTTCCCTTGTAGAATATGCCAACTCCAATAAGGTAAATTAAATTGAAATTTGAGAAACACACCAATAGACATATATTACATGGCCTAATGAGGGCATAAACGATTCAAGCCTAATCAAGGATATTAATCTTTTCTTTGATTTTTAAAGTAAATTTCATTCCAAATCAATCGATCACTATCTTCCCTCTTATGTTTCTGCACAATAACCTCAGTTCTCCACCATTTACCATTACAAACTTTGTATCTGTGGCACCAAAGAAATCTGTTGATTTTGGTACAAAAGGTTCAAGATCAAGGTCATCAGGACTTACAAAAACCTGTTTCCACACAATACTTGATTTGTTTACCAGATGCTGTGAATAAAGTTTACAAATGATTTGCATTTGAGACAAGAAAGACTCCAGGTGATTTTGGAGACAGACCATTAAAGATCAAAATGACAACAACTGAAGAGATGAAAAATGGTTTCTACAATATTTCTTACCTGCTTGAAATAAGCATTGTGCTTGGCTCATATTTGAGAAAACAAAGGTACACTCATTTTTTGGGGGTCTTAACTTGAAGATCTCGTCTTTGGGTAAGAAAGAAATGCACAGTTTTGGGGTTCAGAGGTCAAAGATCAAGGTCACTATGACTGAATGTATAAAAAATAGTGTTTGCATATTAATAGCTTTTGTAGTAGATGAAACACCTTGATTCCAGTTGTGAATAGCATGGATTTAAGATACAGAAGAGGTCTACTTATTTTAATGTTGAAGGTCATGGTCATTATGACCCAAACAAAAAATATGCTCTCACAATTGCTTTACCAAACATTGAGTAAGAAAGAAACTTTCAGATTTGAAGTTCTTTGGGTCAGAGGTTAGTTTCATGGCAAGTCTAACAAGAAAATAATTGTTTATGTACAGTAGATTTAGTTTACATATAATGTGCTATTAACAGTGGTTATGTTATTATTTTTTGGTAGTATAAACAAGTGATATTAAAAATATTATTCACAATTTTCAGCTATTTTTATGCATACATATTTGTAATATTATTAATTAGAATTTCTTTTGAAAAATTAAAAGATATAACATATTTATGATTTATGTGTAATGTCTACAAAACAATTGAGGGTTCAGTAATACCAAATGTACATGCTTACAAGACAAGTCCAACTGGAAGAAACATAGACCCTGATCTACTATTACCGTATGTACTAGCATATTAGTGTTTGTGTTGTTTGTTCTACTCTGATGATTCCTTAGTTCATGTATAGTCCTAGATTAAATTTTTGGAGATTTCAAAGCATGCATGATGGCCAACTCAGTGTTTTATGTTTTCTAAGGCATAATTTCTTCCCAAGTTTATTTTTGAACAAGAATGGTTTATGTAGTTTTTCAAAAGGACTAGAAGATGTAGTGTCTTCATAAGCATCAATCCAGTACTTTTAACTTTGGGGTTTTAAATATATATTTTGACCCTAAAACAATTTTAAAAAATGAACAAACAATAAAAAAGTATACAATCTTCTTGTTGATCTGTTTCTCAATAACTGATTCAGTATATTGCAAAAATTTGTTTTCTGTGTGTATATATATATATATATATATATATATATATATATATATATATATATATATATATATATATATATATATATATATATATATATATATATATATATATTCTTTTCGTGTATCCTTGTTGCAGTAACTGATAAATGAAGATTCTACTTCGTAGGATTTGCAAGTGGTTTGATTTTTGTTTCTGATTACAATTACAGATAGTGCAGTTATTGGGCCATGTTCTGGTGGGGAACTTGCAGGGTGCCACATTCCGTTACCTGTTATTGATGTGTGATTTCATTTGTGCAGTAGACTGGAAAGAAGTGGAGGACTTCAGAGCTTTTGCTGCAGTTGTCTACCCCTTCCTAGGGGTAAGCAGGGAAATAATAAATATGAATTTTTGGTCTCAGTATGTTTATCAGAAAAGATCATAGTATCATAGTGCATTGATTAAAGAGAATAATCTCTTTTTGAATATTCATACTTTTTACAGGATATTACTGTATTGTACATCAAAGTAGTCCTGAGTTTGGCAGTTTTTGTGTTCTTACCGTATTTACCGTATGTTTTCGGACTGCAACAAATAATTACTTTTTTTGTTGTCCGAATACATATTAAATTCTTTGATTAGGTGTCCGAAAACATACAAGTGAAGATAGAATTATGCCGCCCCCCCCCCCCCCTTACCCGTCCGTAACGAAGTTACCGTTAGCTCACATGACAACGTGCTGCCATGAAGTAAAACAAGTATTTTGTCTAACACCACGGAAAGGATAATTAATGAAAAATTGGCATTACTTGCCTATTTTGTCAATTTGATACATGTCCATCCACCAGAAAACAAAGCCATACATGTATTAGAGCCACGATTGTGTACGTATTTTCCGAAAGAACCGCCATATTAACTTAGTAATCTTGCAATCCAGTTTAACCTTCTGCTAATGATCATTAAAATCTACATTACAAACGCACACAAGCTTTATTTCTGTGTAATTAAGATATTAATACAAACTAAATAAAAAGATTTTGGAGTTGTAATTCTTAAGATATTTTGGGCAGAAACATTTTAGTATCGCGAGTCGAAACACCGGTACATGTATGATGGCTATTCTTAGAGCACCAAGGGTGAGAGGCTCCAAATGGGGTGAGTGTTGTTTGTACGCCTACGAAGGGTAAAAATAAAAAGCAATTTGCAATATACGAGTCGGCGTGATTAATATGTTGATATTTGTTTTAAATAAAGGGGATGCATTTGTTGTGGTTCTCTCTTCTTTTTTTTCCCACCTAGCCGAGGGTAGATTAAAATGAGCAAAGCTTGCCGGCTGGAAACGATCTACTGCTCGAAGATTGTAGTGATGCATGTCAGAGATTTCAAAGTGTCTGGGTGTTAATTGTTAATAGTATAACTGTTGGGATTTCTTTGACAGATGTGTTCGGAAATAAAAGGCAGCCATCTGGATTTTATTAAAAGAGCACACGATGTACCTAACATTTAGCACCCACAATCAAATATATCGTCTACCAAGAGGTTTATTACCTGTAGAACAATAACTATGTTTAAACCTTTGTATATAATGCCTCAGGGATAAGGGGTTTGTTTTGTTGGACAATGCCAATGAATTTTACTAATCCATACCGACTCTGATGTATTGTTTAATGATATAAAGCAGGGGTCATGGTTTCTAATCAAAGCCATAACTGTCACACCTGTATGAAGTGGTTTCGTGTGTAACAATGTCTATACTGACAACCAATCATATTTTTGTTAGCTGAATCAAACTATTAAAATAAAAAGTATAAATAAAATACCCACCACATACAAAAGTTATTATACTGGATAGCTATCGTTGTGAAACATAATATTGTTAGTACTGTAATAAATTTGATGAATAAGTTTATCATACGTTATGCAACAAGTGAGGAGGCACTGCCTAGTTCTTGGAGGGACTCACCCTTGCCAAAATCATCTCCAAAGAGACCAGTAGGCCGTCCACAGAAGCGACTTCGAATTAATGATTCTGAGGAAGCATCACAAAAACAACCGCCTACGAAGAAAGCTGCTCTAGATGACGAGTCTGATCAAAATAAAATAGCACGCGTGTATCATCGTATGTTGTCATATATGTGACGCGATAAAAATGTCGATACCAGGCTGCAAATATCACAATATGATTTGAGAAATCTATATCCGATCTGTTACTTTTCGTTGGAACATCTTGATTTAACAAGACAATCCGTTGTTGATATACACTTTAGAGCTCGTGTAACACGTCCGACTAATGCAACAGGTGTTGTCACTATCCCGAATTACATGTAATTAATAATTTTAAATTATATTAGTTCATGGACGTTCATGATCGCATTAAATAATTGGCGACCAAATGAAGCGAACTTTGTATCAGTTAAATTAACGGCAAACACGCTGTAAATTTTACATTAAAACGACGAAGCAGATCATCCAAGATTGTGTCCGAAAACATAAATTGTAGAAACAATTATAGCGGAGCAACGTCCGAAAACTTACAAGGCATTTAAATATGATTTTTCCCCGAAAAAAACGGTGTCCGAAAACATACAGTGTCCGAAAACATACGGTAAATACGGTACATTAACATTTATGAGTAACCAGAGTGATTTATTATTATTATTATTATTATTATTATTATTATTATTATTGTTGTTGTTGTTGTTGTTATTGTTGTTGTTGTTGTTATTAGTAACTTAGTTATTGTAAGTTTTCATGCCTCTTTTGTCTTATGCTTTGAAACTATATGGTGTTTAAATATTGTGCCTTACAATTTTTATCAATGTCTCTTGGGACAAAAGATCCAAAAATGGCTATGTTTGCTGGAAATGATGGACAAATGACCTCCAGTGATTGTTAACTGTTCATGAGGTGCCCATAATTAGCCCATGCAGTTGTTTGGTCATTATGTTTTTCCTCTTGTTTAAACACTCTTTGTCCACATAGTACAAGACAAAAAAATATTTGAAAAGTTATCTTATGGAAAATGTATGTTTGAAGGATTGTTACAGACCTCAGACTCAATATCTTTTACTATCAGCTTTTAAGGAGCTCACATTGTTACTGATAGCATCTAGGGCACGAGGACCAAAACAAGTAATTTTACTGGATTCATTATTTGGACATAAACATTATTTCAAAGCATTAAAAGACATGCTACATTTAGTATCATGTTCAAGATTGTTCTACAAGGCCACGTTTGAGGGTATATAAGATGACAATATAGAAGTTACCGGTAACCTTAGATGCAAGTTCTGTAAGTTGAAAACCGTGAAGAAACAAGGAAGGAATCTTGATTGATATTTTTTTAAAGTGTTGTCAAAATGAATTATACACTTATTTAAAAATGTATTTTTCAGCAATGTGATTAGTCTATAATTATAAACCTTGTGAAAATCACCGTTTTTTTTGTAATGGCACAAGTTTTCATTTATCTGGAAATTTGTTTTCCTTCTGCTACAGATTAAAATTTTTTAGTGCTTCTTCTGTCACTTCACTGATGCCTTTAAGCTTTCGGTGACTTATACCATCAGGCCCAATGGTTTTTTTTTTTTATTATAAAAAAATGGATTTAATATTTATTATTTATTTTACAGAGCATTTTTTTCTTAAAATTGAGAGAAAATTATTACTATTGTCAGTAGTTGAAATCAAAGTAAATTAAATTTTTCTTGGATGCTCTTAATATTGGGTGTAGACTAAAGACCTTGTCCTTACAGAACACTCACATCTCATGAAATCTCACCTCAGCCAAACTTGTGTGTGTGTGAGAAAACTTGCCAGTAGCTTCCTGTGTGTTGATGGTCTTTCCAGTGTTCTTCCTCCATCAAATAAACTGGATGCCATGTAGACCTTATCATATGCTAAAATTAAAACCACAAAGCCCCTAATCCAAATATTTAAATGAAGTACAGAAATTTCATTATCCTTGTTAGACCCCAGTTCTTTGTCAATATTCCCAAAAAGAGTTAAAAAAGGGATGTCAATAAAAGGAATGGAATAGTTTTGATGAATGGCAATACAGCAACAGTGTACCAGTGCATAGAAACATTACTGAAGACTTTAATATTCATTTTCATCCCATTACCATTTAAGAAAAGAACAATGGTTGAATATTCCAATGTAAAATCTGTACTGCATTATGAGGCTATCTATAATCATTGTGAATTTTCTTATATAGGGTCATTTTTTAATTGGGGGTATTCCCTTTGAAAACAAAATGTGCAAAAACTATACTGAAATTGTACTCGGAGGATGAGAAGATAAATATAGAGCAAAAGATAACAAAACAATAGAGAAGAACATTGATACAAGTTTTTCATAACCGAGATAATTGGCTGGTTAATTTAGCAGATGTAATGACTTTAATGTTGAAAAAATAATCTTATACATGATACATAAACGGTATACTGAAAACTCTGAATACTGATTGACGAAACATGGAATTCTCCTTTGAGATTTAATCATAATATAACGTATATTAATTTTGATGATATTCCTTGTTTTTAAGTACAATGATTATGTTATAAAATGATATTGATATCAGAACTAGGTCATATTTGTACATATTGTTCTAGTTGGACTTCTCACCAGTATTAGTACATAGCATGTGATGAAATGTAACTAGATTTCTTAATTTGTAAAAGAACATTGAAATATGAACATGCCAGTTATCTTTATTTGCAAAAAAAGATACATCACAGCATAGTTTACCTTCCTAGCCTACTTCCGACCAGCATTGCACTTGCATCAATATACAATCTTGAAAATAAATTGCCCAAACAAAATATTTTGGTAAAATTGGTAATTTGCATTAATACATGAATTATCTGAAGAGTAAAGTAAAGTAAAATATTTTTTTCAACATATGGTGTTAATGACAGCAGTAAGACTGCTTGCTGATAGTTAATAATTATAATTTTTAAACATAGCTGAATAAACTACTGTTATTAGACTAAATTCTTTCGAATATTTTTCAGGCACATTTAATTATGCAATATGCATGCATCAGTATTTTACTTTTCTGCTAAGACTTATAATAGCTTTTGTGGGTGTTTTTTTTTTTGTTAAAATTGACCAACATCTTTCTGTCTTAATTAAATGTCTGGGGTCATTTCTTGGAACATATCAACAATATATCAATAGTGATTAGGAATAAGATCCTTAAAGTGAAATTGATGTCCAAATAGTTTGTTTATCTAAAGTAAAAGATTTATTCTTCATCAAGCAGGAAGTACCTAGAGTTTCATTTTTAAAAATGTAAATTATTGTATCATTTGGAAGGGTTTTTATTTGCAGGAGGATGACCTTGAGACACTACAGATGAGCTATACATCCTTTAGTGAAAACAAGATCTCATGCCAGCTGGTGGCCCATTTTCTCATACATCTCATCCTCAAGTACAGAGAACCCAGATTCCTGGATGTGAGATGCAGTTTCATTCTTATTTCATCAATTTCAGCACATTGTTTCATTATCTGTTTGTACATTTCATATGTCTCAAACAACTTTAATGGAAAATGTTTTCTTCATTTCCTTGCTATCTATATATCTGCCTGTTATCTATCTATCTGTCTGTCTGTCTACCTACCTACCTACCTACCAGTCTGCCTGTATGTCTGAAAGCATCATTGTCATCTATTCATCTTCTTGAAGTATCAAACATGACCGTCATGCTTCGATCATTGTAGATGAACTTGTTACAAGAAAGGGTCCACATTATCTTTGAAAATATGACCTTTCTGCCCTCTCCCTTCTACCCTTGGGTTTACATCCTAACCAGAAATCTTTGCTGTTGTTTACTAATTAACATGAAACATAAAGCCAAATATGATGACCCTGCTTAATCATTGTTGATGAAGTTGACATTACAAAATAAAATGAGTTTCCATTAAATAACCATCAATAGTGTTCTTTATAAGGAAGTGTTTGCTAAGACAGGTTTCAATGAATTTTAATATAAAGATCTTTGATTTTTTTTAATAGATTTTTCTACATTTTATGTCTTCTACAGATGGAGAATCGACTGATCCCTTTCCAGAGTGCTGATTCTCAGCAACCAGCTATGTCTGAAAAGGAGTTCAAGGATGCTGTCGACAATATTCTTCCACTGGCCAATGACAAGTTGAGGCGTAAACTATTTTTTGAAGCTGAGAAACTCCTCAGGTTGGAGGGCTTTGCCAACTGTGTGCCAATCATGAAGTTAGCACGTATCCTTTGTCATAGTGTTGGAACTTGTGCCTATCTTTCAAGCTGAAATCAGTTTGCATTGGAATTCTGTTAATTTTCATGAGCATCAATTTTGGTTGTTTGGGCAAAAATGACATAATTAGTCTGAAGGGCAGAATGTCAGAATCCAGCTGTGACTCATGCTTGGATAAGCCATCTACAAAGTAAGTCAAGCAAAACTAAATTTCAGAACTCATTGTAGATGGAGTTTGATTTTGTGAAGTGCAGTAACAAGAGGGGGGGGGGGCAATTTATTCTTTGCATATGCTGCAAACACCATATCAACATGGGCAACTGTGAGCTACCTTCAGGAAAACGTAGATTTCACATTCTGATATGGCCATTGCATATTTGATGTACCTTTATAGCAGGAGGATTATTTTTAATGCAGAGAGTAATTTAACAAAAGTTTTTAATACATGTACATATGAACAATAATGACACATAATCTTCAAACTCTCCACTGAACTGTTGAGAGCAGCAAACTTTGGAACTTGCTAAAGACTATTCCACTGTCCAATGGATTTTACAGACAGAAACATTGTATTATTGTTATTTACTATCATTGTGATTATTATTATATGTGTCTACACACGTGTTGATGTATGTGGTGATGTTACAAGACAATTTTAAGCCTACTTTCTTCATTTAAGAGGGCATTAAAGAAAAGCAGATATTTTTTCTTTTATTTAAATTTTGAATTTTCATAAAATTTTTATACAATTGTATGGGTCAGTAACTTATTCTCAAATGCATGAAATCAGTTTTATTGGTCACACACACACACACACACACACACACACACACACATTGGAACCTGAAAACACACTCTTTGAGTCTTAAAACCCATAAACATTGGCTGGATGGTGGGAAGATGTTGGAGTGGTCTTTCAAGACAGGTTCTACTGTTATACAATTTATTGTTTTGTAAAGTCTGACATATTGCCAGCTGTCTGATATGTCCGTTTATGATGGAATTCACAAACTTACCATACAGCTATACAATCCATATTTGTTAACATTCAAAATAGAAAGAAAATCAACAACTTAATGAATAGTCCATATGAAATGGAATAAAAAGTAAAGATACTTAATTTTGTATGGAATTGTTTCTTATTTCATACATTGCATGCAATACTGAGAATTTTAGAGCATTGACAGTAATTTTGAATCTTCTGAGAAATTGGCATTAACTTTAGCCATCTGCATTTGTGCAACTGTGATGAAATAATTGACAACTAATCTTGACTTGAAGACAAGGTAATGAGAAACTCTTGCTTATAGGTTCAGTAACATCCATCTGAAGTTCATACTGGTCAAATTAGCCAATCATGGTAATTTCAATTAAATTAAGTTACTTCTGTGTGTCAATGTTGCCCTTCCCAGACACACACACACACACACACACACACACACATTTGAGATGATAATATTTTGCATCAAACTGATTTTAAATTTTAGAACATAGATTTTTTTTCACATTTGTATCTTACTTTACCACCTCAAATATGAAGACCAGATTTATACTTCTTGACAATATCCAGAGATAATCAGTTACCTGGCTCTATTGCAAATCGCAGCTGTCATTAAAGAGACAATACAGAAGCGAGTAAAAGAATGGAGAGAGCGACCCAGCAGCTCAGGATCAAGTAAGTTTGTTAATGAAAACATTCTTATTGGCATACATCTTTGAAAAATTTAGGAAGACAACTGAATTTGTAAATCTATAATGGCACTATTTTTTCAATATATGTAATTCCAAATTAAAAATTAAAAAATGCCTTTTGCAGCTGTGATCAGTTTGTTGAATTCACACAAATTGTTTCAGCACCAAAAATTTTATAATTTAAAGTACTTGTATGTTTTGTCTATATGAACAAGAATATTTTCTTTTTCTTCTATTTCAGCACGAGTTGTTCATGAACATGAAGTCCAGGTTGTACAGAGTGATGAAAGATTGATTACAATGTCTACCATCAGAATCTTGACCACAAATATAACAAGGTAATACTTATGAATATTATTTACCTGTGTGTAAAACATACTTATGAATATTATTTACCTGTGTGTAAAACATACCCAGCTGTGAATTTGTAATCCAGACCCTCAGATTGTGGATTTTCATTATGATATACTTCAGACAATATCAATAGTTGTGTCAGAGGTAGAGATAAGGGAAAGAGTGCAAAGTCGTGGTTTTGTTTTATTAATAAACACCTGTAAAAAAAATTATTTTGAAGAAAAAAAACAAACACATCAGGAATTCCTTAAATTTTAACAAATCTCCAAAATTTCATCAAATTTAAGGTAAAGAAAGAGTCTTATCAGAAAAATTTAACACATTATAACTGTATTGTAATCACTGCTATTAAATATTTTGTGAAACACTTAATTGTTGCTGACCAAGAAGCAAGAACATTACTATTTTTAAAAATAATTTGGTGAATTTTGTTTTAATTTTGGTAGTTTCAATCTGGCCCCAGGATCTGAATCTCTAGACATATCAGATTCTCATCATTAAATTTTGATTGAAATATGTTTTTATTTATTTGCTGACAAAGTTCATTTTATGCACATATCATGGTCACTAAAAAGTATCTTAAATTCACCTATGAATAGTCATGCAATATCTGTGAGGATAATGTGAGGATTTCCTCAAATTTATGAAATCCTGATATTGTGTTTTTTTAAGAATGAAAAAATTTCCATGCGTACCAATTTAAAATTGAAGTATTTTCATCCTTTCTGTTATATCTACATCAGGATATAATCTCGGTATTTAAAAAAAACATTGCAAATCAATGTAAGGAATGAATTTACCAACAATAAAGGAGAAGTTAGTGAAATCAGTGCTTGGTTTCACTAAACTTGTCTAATGAAATCAGGGCCTGGCTTCACAAACCTTTTCCAATGAAATCAGGGCTTGGTTTCACTAAACTTCTCCAATGAAATCAGGGCATGGTTTCACAAAACTCCTGCAACAAAATCAGGGCTTGGTTTCATTAAACTTTTCCAGTGAAATCAGGGCTTGGTTTCACTAAACTTCTCTAATGAAAGCAGGGCCTGATTTCACAAAACTATTCCAATAAAATCAGGGCCTGGTTTCTTCACTAAACTTCTCCAATGAAATCAGTTCCTGGTTTCCTCTCCTCATATTGAATTTTACCTTATCTTACTCAAGACAGAATAAAAAGTTTTTAAGTTTGCTGGTTGTGCAGGGCAAGTGATTTGGCATGTTTACCTGTCGAGCATCAATTTTACTTATTCTACATTGTACATAAAGATGAAACCTGATACAATGCAACTTTTCTTAGCATCTTAAAAAAATGACTTGCCCCTCATCGGTTTCTTCTTATAAATAGGAATGAACATGTGGAATTTTCAAGCCCAGATGAGGCAGAAGTTATTGAATGGATACAAAATCACATTTTAGTTCTAAAATTTAATGCATGAAAACCTTTTTCCTTCATTAATTTTTAAAAAGAAAGCTGTATTTTTCAAATGCAGCAAAATCATGAAAATATCTTCCAATATTTAGCAAGACTATTTATGGAAAGTTAAATATTGTATTACATCATTTTAATCCCTCATTACAATTGGGATTATGCATATGTCTTAAGAAAAAAAATATAAAAAAATAAAGTGCCTGTTTTCTTTCAACCCATATTGTCATACATTTGACAAACCATTTCAAATACAATAACTGTAATAATTTGGTCCTTGACTTCATAATGGTACACATGTTATATCTGGAATTGTATTATATCTGGAAGCATGTTATAAATGGAGAGAGTTTTAATTAATTAATAATATACTTTATTTATTCTCACTAGACCATTGAGTCAAAGGCTTATTTCACAGAGTCATGATGAGTATTATGTATGCCTCCAATAAATTGGCATATAATGCTGTATAACATTTATTAAAAATCATATTTAATCTACAGGATTGTAAGATTGTATTCATCATAACTTATATGATGTTGATAATGACTAAGCCTAAATGATATTTATCACAATGTCATAATGTTGTGTAATATCAACATTATTAGTTTCTTTTCTAACCTTGCTTCACTTTATTGCAGGAGAAACAAACTGAGAGAACAAAGATATGAACTGGCACCAAGTGGTCCAGAATGGTGAACAAGGGACTGTTTGAAAATGTGTACAGCACAAGTTACTGATGGGAAATTATCAGATCTTTGAACAAAGTTTTTCTGTGATAAGAATTTTATATGATTTGACATGAATGCGATTGGACATGGGAATGTTTCACTACTGGCACTTCTTTCTGCAAAACTGGCAGTAATTTTCTACAAAAGTTTGCTGAGCTAAAGAAGAGTTTTCAACACATTTTCATGGCCCATAATTCACAGAGCAAACTTTATTAATTTAAGTGCCATAGTTATCAGTGTAACATTTTCTTTGTACAGATTATATACCGTGTAAAATTGTAACATGTTTTATATTTAATTTCTGAATTGAAGCAAGCAAGCAGATAAATCACTGGTATGGAGTAAATCCATAGATAGTTGATTTAATACAAACAAATGTATTTATAACCTAATAAATTTCATACTTAAACCATCTCAGAGATGAGAATTTCGCTAAGGTGCAGTGCTGTATACAAATATTATTAAATTAAAAAGTTTGTGCTTGGGTACTTTGTGAGTGATTGAGTACAAATTACACTTTAATAAATACCCATCCATGAATCATAATCATTTAATTCGAATTTTCCACGTTTATGCCATCAAATGTTTGGATTTTATCAAAATAAATTCAGTTTTTATATAGCTTGTAGTTTTCCATCTTTATTCTCTTCACAAAGAATCAAATTACCTAGTTCTGTCATTGCTTTTCAAGGGTTATCAATCAACATCAATTATCATTGATGCAGTACCAATTGTACTGATTTATCTTTGGCAGACTAGAATGACCTAGTCCTGTTCAAGATCATGAGAAAAGAGTTAATGACATTGAGGGTCACCATGATTTATTTATTGAATAAATGTATTTCATGCATTTAGTATTTGTTGTTTCTTCTTTCTGGGCAGTTCAGGTTTTTCACCCCAAAAATGTTGAATCCAATTTTACAGTGATCTGCTGCTCTTATGGTAATGACCAGGACACCCATTGAAAACACAAAGTCAAGCAAGCTTTGAGTTCTTTATGAAAGTATATTGGCTCTTAAAAACTACCATTTGCTTGGGAAGGGGCAACAGTGTTGAGAGTTTGGTGGACAGAGGACTTGCAGTCACAATGTATGCACTTCTAATTTTAGGTTTTGTCTGCTGTTCCCAAATTTGATATGGAGCCAGAGTTGTTGGTGTCGAAGGCCTTCTCAAAGTCCATAAAGACCACATAAAGGGATCCATTCCACTCATGGGACTGCTCAAGGATCTGCCTCAGGATGAAGATGTGGTCGACGCAGGATTTGCCCTTCCTAAAGCCTGACTGTTCCTGGCATAAGATGCCGTCCACAACTGTTGTGATGCGTTGGAGAATGATGCGGCTGAAGATCTTCCTGGAGAGAGATAGTAAGGTGATTCCTCATAAGTTGTTGCAGTTCCCCAGATCTCCTTTCTTGGGAAGTTTGATGATCCAGTTTTCCAGTCATTCGGTGCTTCTTCACTATCCCAGATCTTTTGGAGAATCTAGCAAAGAAGCTGCGGTGTCTCTGTGTCTTCTGCCTTCAGCATCTCTGGACATACTCCATCATCGCTAGGTGCCTTCCCATTCTTCAGCTTGTGGATGGCCTGCTTGACCTCCTCAATAGTGATGTTGTTGCAGTTGATGTTGAGGTCATCAGGAATGTCAGCAAGTACTGGTGGGTCTGGGCGATTCAGGATAGACTCAAAGTGTTGCTTCCATCTCTTCAGCTTCTCCTCCTCCACTGTGACATGGGTTCCATCTTCATCTCTCACTGGAAGGTTGTGGTGCTGAATGTAGTCGCCCTTCAGTTTCTTTGCGTTCTGGTACACTGTCTTCATGTCTTTCTGCTCTGCTGCTGCCTCTGCCTCCTTTGCCAGCCTCTGTGTATTCTCTCCTTTCTCTCCTTGCTGATTCCTTCACCACCTTGTCTTTTCCTCTATACTCCTTTGAAAATATCTCTTTCAGTCTTGGTGATTTGGAATCCAAAAGTATCTTCTTAATCTGTCTTCTCTCTTCTGTGCGAGTCCATGTTTCTTCTGATATCCACTCTGTCTTCTTATTATTCCTATAGCCTAAAACTTCTTGTCCTGCTTCCTTCAGTGCTCTGTTGAAATTGTCGATGGTCAGCACTGTCTGATCTTCTTGAGCACTAAACCTATTCCTTAGGGCCAGCCTGAACTTTTAAATTTTTCAGCTTGTCCACATCTAAGCATTTGTTCCTGGAGACCCCTATCCTAACTTTCCTTAGCTTCAAAGTCACCTTGGCCACCAGAAGAAAATGGTCACTGCCGATGTCTGTCTTCCTCATCACTCGCACGTCCTGCAAAGAGTGTTTCCACCGATTGTTGATGATGTGGTCGATCTTGTTCTGAGTTCTGCTGTCTGGTGACGTCCATGTGAGGTTGTGGATGTTCTTGTGCTTGAACAGAGTCCCTCCTATGACCAAGTCATTCTCTTCACAGAAGTTGACCAGCCTTTTTCCATTGTCAGTCATCACACCTACTCCATGGTGCTCCATGGTCCTCTCTCTGTCTTTATTGTTGCAACTGACCCAAGCGTTGAAGTTGCCAAGCAGCATCAGCATGTCATTTCGAGGGATGTCCTCTCAAATGGCTTGAAGAGCGTTGTAGAAGATGTCTTTGTCCTCTTCTTCTGCGTCATCTGTTGGTGCATAGGCCATGACAACAGACAGCATGGCATACTTGGACTTCATCCTGACATACAACAGGTGCTTATTTACTGGTTTCCACTGTAGAACGGTATTGGCCTTGTTCTTGCTGATAATGATGGTCGTTGTCCTTCCTTCCGGACCAGATGATGACTTCTCCAGAGTTCAACTTCTGCTTGCCAGCACCAATCCATCATGCTTCTGTTACACCCATGAGGGTCAGGTTGTATTGATTCAAGTCGCTCACTGCTTGTGCCAATTTTCCAGTCTTGTTGAGCGTTTGCACATTCCAACATCCAACTCTGATCCATGTTTTTGGCGACAGGAGTTCTACTATATTGGGGTGAGGATATCCTAGCAGTTTTGTTCCCCAACTGTCATAAAGCCAGAGAAAAGAAATACCTTCTTTTTTCCCACTTCCTGAGCTAGTCAAACATACCATATATATTCAAGTAGGAGTCTAATCCAACTACAAACTGCAGAGACAAATATCTGCTGTTGCAAAATACATTAGCAGAACAGGTCTAAGCTCTTTGCAGATATGCTGATATATACAATAACCAGAACTGTGATGAAATGACAGTTCCTTAATTTTATTCAACTTAGTTGCTTCGTGTAATCTTAACATCAGAGAGCATTGTTGTGAGTATCAAGTATATCATCTTTCAATATTTAATAAGGGGTCCCATGTAGCTGAGTTGTCTAAAGTGCTCTCCATTACGAATCACTGCCATCTCACTTTTGTAGGTATGTGAGAAAGCTTGCCAGGAGCTTCTTGTGGGTTAGTGGTTCTTTCTGGGGTTTTCCCGGGTTCTTCCTCCACCATTAATACTGGTTGCCATGTATAGCCTATTGTGTGCTGAAAAACTGGGTTAAACACTTCAACAACAACAATATTTAATACATTTCAGATACAGATACCAATCCCTACCATCATGTAAAAGTAACTAAAGATACATGCTATATCAATTTCCTTATCTAACACACATAATTTGTTTATCTTTCAAGATCCACACATTATTTAAGATGTTCCCTATTTCTAACTACAGTAATTTTGGTTTGTCCCAAATTTACTATCATGAAGGTTTTATCACAGAAATTCTAAATACCATTTATTTGATGTTTTAAAACACACCCAGTATCAAACACCAATATATTTTCCCTTGAGTAATGCAAAACCTTCTTCAGTGTTTCCTGAAATAAATTGCATTCAAGTTTTAAATGTAAAATTAATTCATTGATAAATACTGAAAATATTATCATATTCAGACAACAGCCTTGTAATGTACCTATTATGCAATCAAAACAAACAGTTTGGCCCTTAGAAGTATCCAGTTTTGTTATATTTCAATATCTTTCATAACTACATTAAAGTTCATACTCTTGGTTTTTAGTGACATCCATACTCTTTATCATGCTGTACATCATCAAATGTTTTTAGATCACCAAAAATTGCAATTAAATCTACTTTCTTTTTTTTATTATTGAAAAGTAACCTCAAAAGTAAATACTTTCTGCCCATTATTTCAGAAAACTAAACTAGTCAAAACTAACATTAAGGACTGCATTAAGGTTGGATCAAATAAGTTTGTATATACGTTACTAAGATGTTATCAGAATATTATCAGATCCAGATGTTTGGGTGATGCTAAATGTTTAACATCGCTGTTTTGATTTGCTTGTTTTTATCAAACTGTTCATCACCATCAGGATTTTAAAAAACTGTGAATTTCACATTATTGAGAAAACAATTTTAAAAAAATATTTAGTGTCCAGTCAGTAGCTGGATCTAGTTATATAAAAAAACTCTAACTTAATTGCTATGGAAAATATTATATTTTTCTGGGTAAGAAAGCAAGTAATTGTAAATCACTGCTTAACTGTTGTTAGATGTAAAACTCTGTCTTCAAGAAGTGAAAAGAGGTCCCACCAAATATTGTACAAGTTATGCTTTTTCATGGAAATATATAACAAGGTTTTAAAACAGTTTATTTCTGTAAAATCTTTTGATGAGACATGAATATACAGAATCATCGTTGTTGTACTATTCCCTCAAATCATGAACTCATTATATGGAATACAAATCACAATGATTGTCAAGAAATACAATGTTGTTGTTTTTTTTTTTTTATTACACTCCATGAAGACAGTAGTTAGACAAATGTAATGATTAATATCTTTAGCATATTTAAACCATCTGAAATTTTGACATTTTAGTTTATAGTTGTGTAATTAAAACATTAATTTATGCCAGTCTTGAGAATGTGTTTTAAGGGAAGTAACTGTGTTTATTTTTATTCCGCTGAACTTTTCTCACATGTAAGGGTGAGATAAAAGTAATTTTAAAAACAAAAAAACAGAAACTGTGTATTCTCAATTGTGAGTCCAATCCAATTGCCAACTTTAGAGAACCATATTTGCTATTATATAATGCACCGGACTCTCCATGGTTTGTTAGAAATAATCAGGAGAACTTACAAGAAAGACCCTAATAATTGATAGATGTTGTGGGGGCCTAAGGCATGGGTTGGCATTATATAAACCTGAGCCAGATCCAGTCAGTGACATGGTTCTATCTGTTTGAAATCACTGTTTCAGCCTGCAGCCTGGAGGAAGTTGCCCATGCATGACCTAAACCCTTAACCTTCTTTGTATGAATCCAACTCTCTTGCAACCGAGCTGTTCCAATTCCCACTGAGGAAAACTAGGATTTATATAGAAACTCTCTTCTTTATTGTAATGCGTAATGCACAGCTTCTATGTTTCAAAGGGCATCCTTCATTTCAGCCCAATATTTGTTTAAAATGTGTGTGCATCTCAAACTATGATAAATAAATCTAAAATAAAGACTTGTACAAGTTCACATTTTATTTATTCATTAATTCTGCAAATATTAATGTCATGCTGTCATATAAAAATATTGTGATATTGATTATGTATAGTTTTTATAGATGTATTTTCAATAGCAATACCATATATACTCATGTGCAAGACAGATTCAGCTGCAAACTTATATTCTCATGTATTATGTAGTGGCAGGTCACAGTCTATGCAGTTTGCAGTTGATCTAATGAATACATAAATAGAAAAAGAGATATGTGTGTGTTTTGTTGTTGACCACTAAACATTTAGTGATAGTGTTTGTATGTAAGAGTATATGGTGTGATAGTGTTTGTATGTAAGAGTATATGGTGTGATAGTGTTTGTATGTAAGAGTATATTGTGTGATAGTGTTTGTATGTAAGAGTATATGGTGTGATAGTGTTTGTATGTAAGAGAGTATATGGTGTGATAGTGTTTGTATGTAAGAGTATATTGTGTGATAGTGTTTGTATGTAAGAGTATATGGTGTGATAGTGTTTGTATGTAAGAGAGTATATGGTGTGATAGTGTTTGTATGTAAGAGTATATTGTGTGATAGTGTTTGTATGTAAGAGTATATGGTGTGATAGTGTTTGTATGTAAGAGTATATGGTGTGATAGTGTTTGTAAATTGTATGTAAGAGAGTATATGGTGTGATAGTGTTTGCATGTAGGAGTATATGGTGTGATAGTGTTTGTATGTAAGAGTATATGGTGTAATAGTGTTTGTATGTAAGAGTATATGGTGTAATAGTGTTTGTATGTAAGAGTATATGGTGTGATAGTGTTTGTATGTAAGAGTATATGGTGTGATAGTGTTTGTATGTAAGAGTATATGGTGTGGTAGTGTTTGTATGTAAGAGTATATGGTGTAATAGTGTTTGTTTGTAAGAGTATATGGTGTGATAGTGTTTGTATGTAAGAGTATATGGTGTAATAGTGTTTGTATGTAAGAGTATATGGTGTGATAGTGTTTGTATTTAAGAGCATATGGTGTGATAGTGTTTGTATGTAAAAGTATATGGTGTGATAGTGTTTGTATGTAAGAGTATATGGTGTGATAGTGTTTGTATGGTTTGCCTATACAAACCTTATATATATCCTTGCCCTTTCTTATGTGTGATAGTATGTGTGAACAAAAGTGTGTGTCTATTTCATCACGATTCATGTACAACCTACCCCTGCTTTTGTGTGAGAGCATGTTTATGTGAAAGTATGTGTTTCAACACTTCTTGCCCTCTTCATTGGATGGTTGGATAGTAATCAAACTGAGAATTCTAAAATATATGTAATTTGTTTTAAAAGTTACATTTCTCATACGTCAATAATCTATAAGGTTTTCAACCTGGAAACATCCTATAACAATCTCCCATCTGCCCCAGTAATGCCAATCCCATTATATACCTATAGATCCCTTTTTTAAAAAAAGGATTTGATATTTGCTTTAATTGTGACATTCACATGTAACAAGTATACTGAGAATCCAATATTAAAGCTGGTGAAGAAACATTAATTTAGCCAAGTGTCATTAAAATAATAAAGTTATTCAAAACCCCAAAAAGATGCAATTATTAGTAGTTATTATGAACAATTATGTAAATACTACAAACACAAGGTATCTATGCACATGAACAATTTGTATTTTTTCTTACATTTACACAATGCATGTACATTTGTAAATGTATATTCGTAACTATAAAAAATGTATTATTCCCTTTTGCTTAAATGTCAAAATATCAAATATGTAAGTATGGAAATGACACACACACACACACTACATAATGTTGGCACATTAATCATGAGGGGGAAAAAAAACAACACAACACTGCTTATTTATACAAGTTAAAAGTGTTTATTTACTAAATTAATGAACCTACATGCACTTTGTATACTCTGCCTTTATTAAGTATAGCGGGCCAAACAGTGAAAGTGAACATTGTTTTGGTTATGTAACTACATGTATCTTCGAACTACGGGGACAACAACAAAAACAACAACCACAAAAAATTTGGCGGGAATGTGGGAACGAATAAGGTCAGTGTACCAGACTAGCTCTCTGCAAGAGTGTGGGAAAGTACATTCTGTTTCGCAGCCTACCAATATACCAGTCTACGTTATATTCAAAACGTCGTTAGGTTACTTGAAAGATGGTAGGTGTTTAAAAATCAATTATTGGTGATTCTGTTACAGAATAGTACCGTCTTCTCATCTCCAGTATGGGTATATACATTATTGTATCGAGGAATATTATAAGGAAATAAAGAAAAATTGGAATTATGTTCTAGCTTTTGAACGGCCAACATACTGTAATGTATCCCTCCATGAATAGAGGGATTTGGGGGAGGGGAGGTCTAACCTGTAATAATATATTACATATTACATGTTATATTGTTAGGGTTAGACCCCTTCCTCCCTTGATTCACGGACGGATGCTTCAAATTTTCATCGTAACGAGCCTCTGTGCATGGAATGCTTGTTGATTCGACAGGTGCTCGACACGAGCTTGATGATGGGAAAACGATCAATAATTTGAAGGAATAAAATGATAGTGTTACAGAATTGCCTCAGATTAACCACATGACTCATTCTGACACGGGTATCTGTCTGCTATAGCATGATAGACGGGGTCCTATGTCAAAACGGGTCATGTTAGTCCCACTATGTATGTAAATGACGTATCACATTGTTATGTTTTAGTGCTAGTCACACACCCATCCCCCAATAAAAAAAATACCTGGTGACGTGTCTTACATTGTAAATCTAGGGTCATGAGGGCCAGCCTATGACAATTTTGTCACTTGGTATATTGCTCCTTCAAATTGTTGTTTTTTAACATAAAGCTAGTGTCGAGCACCTGTTGCTAATTCGGACCAAATTATGGTCTTATCTGGACGATGCGAAATATTTAACATACTAAGAGAATGAAAAAATGTTGATATGCTACTCTTAAAAGTACATCAGATTGATAGCTCAAATCAGAATAAATAGATATGAATTTATGAATGTATAAATAAAGAAAATATAAAGGTATTGTTTCATAAATCAGGCCATTATCAATACTGTGAAACAATATTGCATATAATCCATGGAACTTGCCCCAATTTTACCTCTAAACACATTTCTTCTTGCACCTGCAAAACTTAATAACTGACCACTATATCTATGCTGCCCCCCCCCTCCAATTTCTTTGCATGTCCTTGATATAAACTGACCCAAATACATTCATTTCTGATACAAATCGTACTTTCTTTGCATTATATTTACCCAGAAAAATAGTATTTTGTTGAATAAACCAAAAGCAACTCACCCAAAATGATATTGTGTTTGTACATGGACATTGTAATGCAAAGGTAGGAGTTGACTCTTGAGACCAATTGGCAAAGCACTTGCAGATCAGTGTGCAACTCGGAAACAAATGAAAGAGGACTAAGGGTATTTGGAATTGCCTCCTGCGATGACCTAGTGCTAGTCAGTACTCAGTCCCCACAATGCATCTAGATGAACCTGATAAAGTCCAGATAAAAGATGTCACAATGAGATTGATTACATATTGGCACTGGCATACCAAATGGGGCAATTGGAGCAAATTACCATGGGGGTGACAAAAAAGGAAACAAAATACAAAAGGAAAGAGGAAAAAAGAAAGAAAAGGAAAAGAATATTGGTAAAGGAGTATAATATTTAGAAAATTTGGGGATGCTGCCCAAGATAAATAGCATGGATATAAATAAATAAAATAAGTGGCAGAGGGTGGCATCTCAGACATAGCCCTAGTCAGCATTTTAGATCAGTATGCCACTGCATATTGGTGAAAATACAATTTGAGAGCAGTTTCTTTCTTTTATTGCAGCAAAGTTAAAACCAACAAAATCTGCATTTGTCTCTGCAAATTTATTGAATTCTTTGTTGTGAAGAATGTCTTGGGTCATAATGTGTTCTCCAGATATCTTGTGGTGAACAAGGGAAGATTTTTAACAATTCTACACCCAGTATAGTACCCAGCTGCAATTGTACAAATCTATAGAAGTTAATTTTTTATTTGGATGAAGGTGAAGATACCTCAAGCTGGGTTCAATTTTTTTCCAAACACAGGCAGTGGGCAAGGGATGTTTTTATAAAAATCACAAACCTTCACCGAAATTCCATTTGCGCTATTTCCATTTTCATGTGCTCTATTGTTTTGGCCAGATATTGATATTGAATATAAAAATTTAAAAATTAATATCAAAATGACTCTCGTTTTTTTTTTCCTCAACAAGTACTTCACATAAAGCAGTTTTCCTTGGGGGCCTGATGTCAGACTTTTTACAATTGCTCCAGTGTTCATAGTCCTACAGTGTAAGACATTTCCCCTGATATTTTTGATGTTTCAGAAAACATCTTCCAGAATAAATGACAGTGTTGTGCAGCATGTTTTCTGATTAACTGCTTGGGGAAATAGAGGCCAAATTTTCATGAATATTTCACACACTTGAGAGCCTATATTGGCACTTTCAACAAATTAAAGTATAATTGCGTTAGACTTTACTTGCTCTGGTGTCGTTTTCCTGATAGAATCATTTCTGACACAAGCATGTGCGTGTGATTTTAAAGTTTTTATGACATATTTCATTTGTTTGAATTGCAATGGTAGTTGAGGTATGTCCGAGTCAGTTAAAGGAGGGATAAGCTACTTTAATGAATGAAGCTATGTAATCGTTTTTGTATACTCCGACTTAATTGACTCCTGAGGTCATTAATGGTTTTAAACAGACAAATATAACTGGCTACTGCTAAACTTTGTTTTCATTATACAAGTCTTCACCAACAGTTACAAACTGATGATAATAGCTTTAATATTAGTAGTGTTTCTAATGGAAAAATTTAGACCTATTGGTGTGCAGAAATTCAGTATGTTTTATTGGATTTATTTATAGTTATCCAGAAGAAGAAGAAGCACACGAGGGAGGCGAAGGAGAAATGCAATAGATCAATCAGCAAATGACAGTACTGATATAGTAGTTGTGGGTATAGAAGAAGGTTGGTATATTACAGTTCTACAGTGTGATGACAAAAGTAAGCAACAGCTGTACTAGAGTGTAAAGTTATGTTAGACCCTACTGCATAGCACTATATTGATTGGCAGAGCTGTAATGTTTATGTACGCGAATAGTGTTAACACTAATAAGATTATCAGGAAGTAAGTTGTGTTGAAACTATCAGGAAATTATGCTGGCAATAAAAGCAACATACTGTGGTATAAGACAAAATGTTTAAGAAATTCATTGCAATATGTTCAGATGAAAATCAACCCAGAAGTGGCTGGTCACATAAATTTGATATTGGTGGCATTGGGTAAGTTTGGGTCTTAAAGATAAATACGCAGAGTTTTGGACATCTAGCATTGGAATTAATCAAAAGCGGCTCATCAGTGTGCATGTCGACAAATTACTGCTCTTGTATTTCTTTGCTTACCTTTGCAAAGTAGAGGAAAGTTATGTGATGACATTGGCATCAGCACAAAAGAAACAATTCTCAGGGATTTACAAATCCACTTGCTCAACTATTGGGACAAATGCAAATTTGGGTTGGGGCAAGTATAGCTTGCAAGACACATGACTGCAGGTATGTCCAAAAAATTTAGATAGGGATAGAAGGTACAATGAATTTTATTTAATGTTAGTGGTAAAATAGAATAATTACATGCAAGCTATTTTACCAAAAAGGGGTATTGTTCATGTTCCTAATGGTTTACATGTTTTATTCCCTGTGATCTTGCCACAATACAGTGTATTTAGTTTGCATTTATTTGTAGCATATTCTTCAGCATACATGGCTACAGCTTCATTCACTTATTTTGGTCATGGTCAGCCATGCATACAAATGTGACAGTGTGAATATTTAATATTTTTTTAAAAAATTGGCAGTAAGAAGGAATAAGTATTAAACTTATCAGATACATTGTAATTGTAATATATTTGTGTAGCATGAACTCTGCGACTTTTCAGTCAATAGTTAGTCTGGTGATTTGTCAAATTGCCAACTTTAAACAGTTCAAAGATTGTTTTGATGCATGTCATCAAATTTAATGGCAAGCCAGTGTTAATTGTTACAATTGTTGATAATTTTTTGATAGGTTTCTGTTTGGAAGAAAAGGCACTCGACTTACATGAGTATTTCTTTCAAAGTGTGAATGCTGTTAAAAAGTATGGCACTCACAAACTGTTTTAAGATGTTTCGTTTACATGATAAATTCAGTATCTGCACTTTGGCAAACAATTACACAACTCTCTCGATAACTGGTGCCCTGATAACTTGCTAACCCGTTTATAACACGGTGTCTGGCGTGAATCCTGATTTTTCCCCAAAGAAAAAATATTTTTTTAAAAATCTTTTAAAAATTGCTGAACATAAAAAAATTTTACGATAAGAATTGGTAAATTTATACATTTCTCATTTATCATACAAAAAATTGCGATTAATGCCTATAAAGATCGATTCCATATTGTGAAATTTGCAGATTCTAAATAAGATATCACATATTTCGTTAGGGATTATTTGTTGATACACCATCATCAATACTCCGTAAATATACGGTCTGGTTAAATAGCGATCAATAAAATCGTCTGATAAATGTTAGCAGGTGGCAACAGATAATGAAATAAACAGCCGTTAAATATCTTGCTGTTTGAAAACCACATTCTAATCCTTTTTTCCGTTTCAATGTAAACATTATAATTGCAACATATTCTAATCTATGAAAACATGAAAAGAGTCAATCAACCGTCACATCGAAACCCGTGAGTACTTAACATGAGAACCTACTTACCTGCCAGCTTTGTTTTTATCAACAAACTTGGCGAAGTATTTGTTGCACTAAAAGAGACCTGTGTTGTTTTATCACATCTTGTGCATCGAATCAATCAAGGGACAATTTTGCTAGACGGCAGCGAAATCAGGGAGTAACAAAAAAAATTAACTGCTTTTTTAAACAAAAAGTCTAGTCATTTGTCCAGCGTATCACAACTGGCATCGTGTTCTAATTTACATTGTTTTAAATTTTTCATTTTACTTCTTCCGCAATCAAATATTTACACTGTATATCAATCGATCGGTCGGCATTGTTTCTTGAAGAGTCTAGACAAATACGTCTAATTTGGATCAAACAATAAAACGAATTTATCCAATTCAGCACAAAAATTAGTGACCACATGGAATAATGTTTTCAATTAACTCCTCAATAAACAGACTTTATCCTGAAATTAATGTTACTCTATGAGGAAAAAATAAACCACCGTTATGAAGAGATATTTATTAACAGTTAATCACATCACGATTATAAAGTGAGTATTCAAAACTATAAAATCTGCCACCCACCCACCATTTTGCCTTTGTATCGATCCTTTTATTGTTTTTTTCTATTATTATTTTAGGTCCCTTGATAACTCGCGCCTCACTTATAGTGTGGTTGATGTTTTTGGACCCAGATGTGCACGAGTTATCGAGGGAGTGGTGTAAATGGGTAAATATAAGTTCTCAGATCTTTCTCAAAAGTCTGATTTTCAAATATTATGATGCATGTTACCAATTTGAAAGTGACTAGATGATAAATGTTAAATAAATCAATAACATAAGTGTTCTAACTCCTTTTTTGTGAGGAGAAAAAAAAATCATAAATTGTGAAGCTTTCATTCTCATTCTGTTTCACTCACATAGAAATAAATGTAGCCATGTTTAAAATCATTTCTTCAAATCCCTGTATTGCCTACATGCAATTATATCTGCATTCTAAATATTCATAACTATTCCCTGACCCAGTGGTCAACCTATTACGGGGATTAAAATTTTTAAAAACAAATAAACAAAAAACAAACTATTCCTAAACTACATATCTATCCACATGTATTAATTTACACACACACACACACACACACACACACGGTATTAAGATACCAAAAGATATATAAAGAACACAAAAGTTTCAAAACATACAATGCAATTTCCTTTTTTTTAAAAATACCTCGTTTTATCTTATTGGTTTACTCATATTGGGATACAATCTTTGGGACAAGCTCATATTTTCTAAGGGGATTTTAAATTTTTCAGTAATCTTGCCTTAGGCTGACATATATAAAATTTGTAAATCCTTATACATAATGTACTTCCTTACTGAATGTCAGGTTTTGTATCTACCTACATCATGTTTTGGAGTGGGTTTTCTAGCACCTATCCCATGTTCTGGGGCTCTCTTTGCGCATATATATACACACACACACACACACACATTGGTTGTACATTCTTGGCCAAGTTTTTCCAATTAGCTCAGTTTTTTGCACACTACAAAATACTGTTGTATGTGGAATTTTGAAATTTGATGGGAGGGGTGCATATTGATGACTTCTAAGACACTTGACTTGTATTCATGCTTTATTGCCTTAGTTATATTTTTTATCCTTATTTCTCAAACCCTGTTTATACTATAATTATCAAAATAGATAAGTATGTGCGCCACTTTTATTACTGCACCTTTTCCACAAAAGAAGGTCACTTGGACCATCATTCACTCATTTTCTGGCATAGTTGAAAGTTTTGCAATTGCTCATGAGCCAAATATGATGTTGTGATTTTGCTATACCTAGTTTAATGAAACGTTGTGATGGCATTCATCTTTTGGAATATTACACACACATAGCAAAAGTAGGTCACTATAACACATTTTATGCTTCACTGACCCTGCTTCTGTCTCAGCATTCCATAATCAGCATATTAGATGATTTTATACATTTCTATTAGTAAAACAAAGGAATATCGTTTTGATCTAAATTTCATATCTTGCTGGCTTGTGTTAAGTGTCTACATTTAGCTCATGGCTAATGTCATATTTTTAAACCCTGTATATTCGTCTAGCATGGCTTACAATTAGTTTTTTTTTTTTTTCCCAAACAAACTGGATCACCAAAATACATTTTTACTGGTCCTTTCCAATTCAACATTTGTTATTCATTAAGACCTCAAAACAGGTGTTGATTTCAAGTAGAGGTACACTAATGAATTGAAAAGTCAGAGATGATTGTTTTTGTACTTTGTGAATTTTTTTGTCTTTTATGTATGTCACAGTAGGTAGGTTACACCTACTAAGGTAGGTGTATTATTGGGTGGGAAGATAGAGCAGGTAAGTAGGTGGTTTTATAGGTATGTCTGCATAATACTGGTGTAGAGTAAATGGGAAAATTTTATATTTTTAAACCATTAAATGTTAAAAAGGTTAGGTCTAAAGATTGAATTCAATTTCCGTATAATAACGTTCAGTTGCTACTGGAGACTGGTACAGTATTTAGATTTTTTTGGGGGGGATATAACTGCGATATGAACACATCACTGGCTATCATGCTGAAGAAATGGGAATGGGAGCTAAGAGCATTTCTTATGGACATCCCAAGGCAGCCAACTTGCCTGACCTGAGCAGGTATCAAACTAGTGACTCTTGGATTATGATTTGTTGTGCTACCAACTGAACAACCACTTTACCCTAGAGACTAGTACAAGAACTTTAGTTGTGGGCTCCATAATTGATTGTTGATTGCATTCTAATTGTAAGGGTTAATATCTGTTTTCATTGCATGCAAAGTATGACAATGTTCTCAATGCAACTACTAAACAGCTTTTAGTGGATTGCTGTGTACTTGGTATATATTATAATAGTCATTCATCAGAAGTCGTGCATTGTGCTTTTTTTAATGAATTAAACCCCATTTTGCCTCTGTATTCATCTTCATCATGGAGTAGAGGTGTGATGTGGGAGAGGCAGGGGTATATCTGCATAGGTAAATTTCTCACCATTCCTGTTCCTATTATTGTAAAGCAAGTATTATTATTTTTAATATTATTATTATTATTATTATTATTATTATTATTACTGTTCTTGTAGGTCCGACCTGTATTGATTTAACTGAAGATGGAGACCTTGACAATTTTGTCGATCTTACTTCTAGCCAGGGAGTCAATGATGCTTCAGTTATAGTAAGCATTCCTTGTTGCTCAGATGAGTATTTACTGTACCCTATAAATGGAAATCTATCTCTGCAAACTTGTCAGTGTAAAATTAAAAAGACCAACAAAATTTCTATTATTTAACTTTAGTGCCACACAGACAGGGAATTCATTTTCCAAAGACAAAATGGTGTTATCAAACAAACTTTTGGTTAACAGGGAAAAATAGAAGTAATTATCCTTAACATTAATTTGAGTGCAAAGTTTTAAAATCAAGAAAATGTAAAATTTCTGAGAAAAGAAATATGTTGACAATACTTATTCAAAAAATGTGGCCTTTCTACAAATACTAAATCCCACATGTGAATGTTGCAAATTAAGAATGTTCCTTTCCTTACAGATGCTATCTCCATCTACATCTGGTAAGTAAATGTTACATAATGTTCCTTTCCTTACAGGTGTTATCTCCATCTGGTAAGTATTTCAAGTTATTTAATGAACCTGTAGATCATATTTTGTGAATTTGGTCTCGAAAATACTTGGATGATTGCCATGAAACTTTACACATACATTCATCCTAATGTTTATTTGGTCTGAAATTAAAATGGTACCATATGGACACCTCACATGGCTGTCAGTGGGCATCTTAAAAATCTTTAAATCACTACATCCCATTGAATGGATGTTCGCATGATCATGAAGATTCCACCAGGAGACTTTTTATGATTTGATCCTGAATGAAAAAATGGGACATCCAGGATATCTGTCAGTGCTACTGTTGTTAAAATATTTTTATCACAACTCCTGATTGAAGTGTTCCAGCTTGGATTTCATATGACATGGGTGCAGACCAGGGCACATTGAGCACAGTCACACAGTGTTTAAATATATGGGCACTTCATATGTGAATGGATGTCATATAGTAACCAATAAATAATTTTAAAAAAGAGACAAAATAAGTAATTTTGACTCAACACCATTTATTTCTAAAAATGAAACACTTTTTCTATACATGCCAATCATTATGCTTTTTTCCACTAAATTGCGTGTAAACGTATATGGATTACGCTTTTTCGATATATACACCTTTCCAAAAAATCAATTATTTGTTTTCTCGTTTTCTTATTTAATATTCAATTAATCCCACAGACCATATTGTAGAAAAGATGGCTTCTACGTAAGTACAATATAAGAGTACGCTTGTCTGTGGACTTTGGTGCACTTTCCTAACAGTATCATGTTCTATTTTTAGAAACTTTTGATCATGTATTCTATTTATAGCAGCTGTATCGCTTAGTGAGGAGAGAACAGACTGGTTTTCTATTTTAACCTTTATGCACATATTCTCTTGTTCTAATTCATATTTGGTGGATAACCAGTCTAAAAGTATTTGGCACTAAAAAGTATTTTTTATTTAGTTGATGTGTATATGAGAGCAAAAATATATCCTTTCGAATAATTTCACAGATGGATTAGAAAAAGGAAAAAATAAACTACACAATAAATAGCAGAATCTTTCAAATATGCAGATATGAAGGCAGCATCACATGATGTCTATTACAGACCGTGTGGAAAGAATTTTAATAGTTGGCACTAAAAGTCTTCATATGGATTTTAGTCAATGTGTGTGTAAAGCGAAAAGTGTCACATATGAAAACTTTAAGCAGTAAAGGATGTTAAAAGACAAGAGGGACAAATAAATCATTCATTAAAAGTTTGCATGTTATATCAGGATTACGCTTTTTCTGCCTGGATTCCGCTCTTTGACCTCTTGGATAATGCTTTTTCCTCGTCAAGGGTTGGCATGTACGTATTTCAAACAATGTGTAACTAAAATCTAGATTCTTCTTTATTATTGGTTTTGGGTCTTTTGCCATTTTATCTGACCTGGTTTCAGTGGTAGGTTCATTTTGAGGGAATCTAAACCAAATACAAATGGTCATTTTACTCTTCATGCTCCAATAATAGTTGTATAATTTGAGGTTTCAGATTTGTAATTAAAATAATAACAAAACAGCAACAGTAATAAAGGACCTTGTGGTGCACACTATATACAATAATTATAAAATTAATATCATAAAAAATAAAGCCATGAAACTTAAAGTATAATTACTTTCTCTCTCTGTATGATATAAAGAATATATACTATTTTAAATAGTTACTTTATTGTTGAAACATCATTCTCGTAATTGTCAGATATGTTGATTTCTTTATAAAGGTATATTAATGTTAATATTCCATTTCATCACTGTACTGATTAGAAAGAAAATTGTCCACATATCCTGTGTTATGAAAAAATTGAGAGTTAATTGTATAATTAATTGGCATGGAATATAAATGAGAGAAGAAAAAAAGAATAAATTAAATTGAGGGCTACTGCCTATCAGTAATTACTTCATTACACACACATAAGTGGGGTCCAGAGTGGTCTAAAACAATCACTGTTACGGATTACTACCAACTCACCTCTGAGTCAGTTCAAGTTTTAGAATCGGCCAATGTGGGTATGTGAGAAAGCTTGTCAGTAGCTTCTCATGGGCCGGTGGTTCTTTCAGAAGCTTTTACAAATTTAATTGGGGGCCCCGAGTGGTCAAAAGCGCTCTACGTTACGGATCAATGCCATCTCACCTCTATCTGCGTGAGTTCGAGTCTAAGATTCGGCTAATGTAGTTATGTGAGAAAAATGCCAGTAGCTTCTCGTGGGTCGGTGGTTCTTTCCGGGCTTTTTCCCGGGTTCTTCCTCCACCATTAATACCGGTCGCCATGTATAGCCTGTCGTGTGCTGAAAAATGGCGTTAAAAACCCTACAACACACACACATATGAGTATATGGACAAAATAGAAATATTTTTAGTTTAACAGAACAAGTCTTGATGACGGTGCAAGGATAGGGGCATCAAATATGAATAAAATAAATATTTCGGACTCGTGAATAAATTGAATATAAAATGCAATTACTGAAATTATTCTGCCACTTTCTGCTTGTGCTTAGATCTCAGTATGGTAGGCATACTCTGAGATTATTGCAATTGCATTGATAATGAGCCTTAAAGATAAAAACTGACGTTAAACAATGGTGCAGCTGTGGCAAAATCAGTCAGGCACGTGTTGCCAAAACACAATTAAATTTGGAAATGAGTTATCGGGGCAATTTTAAATTTGATAGGGGTTTTCTAAAGCATCATAAAATTAAAAGGGCGCTAGAAAAGCTGGACAGGGCTTGGTGCACTTCTGATTATGCTTAGCTGGAACACTGTGATTGAAAAGTCATATTGTCAAGTGACTATCGCCAAAAGACTTTTATGGTGTTAGTTAGTCCTAAATGAAATGGTGCCGCAGACCTGACCTCCAATATGGTTGTTATGATAACCATCTTGATAATCTTAATATTGCTACTCCTGTTTGATGGATTCACATGACTGCATGTTGTTGTTTTTTTTACAAGACTTATGATGTCTGGTTTATTCTCAATTAAATTGGTGCCTATTTTGGATCCAACATGTCCACCACAGTTGCTGATTTTAAATTATTATCATTGCTCAAGTATGGTACAGGTTTAAACATTCAGCAGTTGAAAAGAAGAAAGTCTTGGATTCCTTGAAATTCTTTTTGGATAGTAGAGATTCAATCCCTTCAATGGATTATTATTACAGAATGTTATCAAATAATATCAAATCTGAAGAAAAAAAAATAATAACAATTATATGAAGAAATCACTGTTCTCCAACAGTTTTTGTCATGGTTATTGCTCTTTGCAGCTGAATGCACATGGTAAGACAGAACCTGCCGCTCCATTGGTTTTGCAGTTAGCTCTTTGTCACTCTTTCTTCCAGTTTGCATCTTGCTAGATATTATGATCATCAGCAATGATGCACATGTTGATTCCCTGCAATTTATGTAAGATTTATTGAACTTTTTCACTCAGAGCTGAATAAAAATATGACAGAATCGGGTGATTAACTTTTCATTTAGTTTTCATTGCCAAACATGGTATATATTGCAGTCATTATCATCAAATGTTTATGTAGACCTGTAATTATATTCACATAATTTTCAGAACAATTAAGCACTTTTTATACACCCAGCATAAGATCACATGTTATGTTGAGATGTTGTTCACCTGTCTTTTAATATATTTACTGATTTTCTTTCCACATAATAGCTCAAGTAGTCCATATTCAACAACTACCAAACTTTGCAGTTGGGGGTAAAGAAGAACCTTATTGTCAGAAGCTCCAGAGCTGCAGGTCACTGTGACTGGAAGAGAAGATATGACATCTGCACAATAACTCAAGTTCTCCACCATTTGCATTTACCAAATTGTTTTTTAAAGGCCTTTGCATGGAGTATGGAAAAACCCTATCTATTTTGGGATGAAAAGATCAAAGACTGGGGTTGGAGTGAATGAACCAAGAAAAATGGTTCCTGACAAATACACTAGTTTTTATATTACAGACCTAGATCAAATTTTGTGGAAGGCTTACCCTTGGGATAAGGTGTGAGTCTTTCAGTTTTGAGTTCGCAAAGTTGAAAGTCAAGGTCACTGACTGAAAGAATATTTACCGCTGGGTAGGAGTATAATCTGCTGTTCATGGTACATGTGTTGAAATGTAGATTTTTTTTATATTGGGTGGTAGGTGTAGGGCAAGTAGGATTATTGTTATGTGAGCAAATTGATCACTATTCCTCTAGTTTTAAGCTCTATTCTTATTTACCTTTGTTATGCAGTTACAAGTTTACTTGGCACCATAATTATGATTACTGATCTTTTGCTGTTGACAACTTGTTTCAGATCAGACATAGAGCAGGCTATAAAAAATACACCAGCAACAGAGTGTGTGTTAAATTTGCAACAGTTAATTTAGGATGGTTGTAAATGTTAATTTTAGACTATTACCACATTGAAAAAGTTTTCTCATCTCACTTGAGTACTGTTGAAAATCGATGATGGTTGACATAAAATTTTAAAAAATGCCGTTCAAGTAGGATTATGTACAACATAGATCATATTAAAGTTTTGTGTGAGAAATTAACATGGAAAATTCATAGCCTTCATTAATTATTGCTATCCAAAATTATTTTCATGAAATTTTTTTGTGTAATAATAATAACAGTAGCAGTAGTAGTACATGTAGTAGTAATAATAATATAATGATGACATGTTATCATACATGCCAACCATTACGCTTTTGACGTAATCATTACGCTTTTTGTCATTAAATTACACGTTACGCTTAAACGTATATGGATTACGCTTTTTCTTTATATCCACCTCCCAAAAAAAATAAATTATTTGTTTTCTCGTTATTATTAAAATTCCATTAATCCCACAGACCGTATTTTAGAAAAGACGGCTTTTACGTAAGTTCAATATAAGAGTACGCTAGACCGTGAACTTTCGTAACAGTATCATGTTCTATTTATAGCTAACCTGGTTCTACTGTTGACCTCGATTATATTTATAGAATCAGCATTAGTATTGAGGAGATAGCAGACTGGTTTTCCAAATTTAACCTTTACTCGCAGATTCCATATTCTAATTCATATTTCTTGCAGAACCAGTCTAAATATATTTTAGCGCTTAAAAAGTATATTTTATTTTACTCTATGCATTTATGTGAGCAAAAATATCCCTTTCAAAAATTTCCCAGATAAATTAGAAAAAGGCAACCGAAAACCCCGAAACAAATATAACAGAATCCTCTAAATATTAAGAAATAGAGTACAGCATCAAGTGACATCTATTTCTGGCCGTGTCGAAAGAATTTTAAAATTTAGCGCTAAACGTCTTAAGAAGGTTTCTAGTCGATGTGTGTAAAGCTAAAAGTGCTACATATGAAAACTTGAAACAGTAAAGGATGAGAAGGGAAAATAATCGTTGTTTATTGAAATTTTAGCATGTTATATTTGGATTACGCTTTTTCTGCCTGGATTCCGTTTTTTGACCATTTGGATTACGGCATTTGCTCGTCAGGGGTTGGCATGTATGTGTTATCTTAATAATAATATAATGATGACAGGTTATGTTAATAATAATATAATGATGACAGGTCATCTTAATAATGATATAATGATAATAGCAAGTTATAGTAATAAAAATATAAAGATGACAGGTTATAGTAATAATAAAATAATGACGAGGACAAGTTACAACAATATAATAATGATCACAAGTTACATTGATAATGATATGATGAGGACAAATTATAATAATAATGAGGATGACAAGTTACAGTAATACTGATGTAATGATGACAAGTTGCAGTTATTGTTATAGGGTTTAATGCCATTTTTCAGCACAAGATAGGCTACACATGGCAGACAGTGTTAATGGTGGAGAAAGAACCCGGGAAAACACTGGAAAGAACCATTGACAATCCTTCTCACATACTCGCATTGCCTGAGCCTGAGACTCAAACCCATGCAGCCAGAGGTGAGATGGCAGTGATCTGTAATGGTGATCGCTTTAGACCACTCGGTTTCTTGGGGCCCCACAAGTTATAATAATAATAATATAATAATGATATCAAGTTATAGTATAATAATATAATGATGATGATAAGTTACATTAATAATAATATAATAATGATGACAAGTTACAGTAATAATAATATAAATATGATGACAAGTTACAGTAATAATAATATGATGATAATAACAAGTTACACTAATAATAATATAATAATCATGACACAAGAGTAATGCTGATTACTCTACTTTAAAACACATATATTAAATAATAACCTAACCTAGCCAGTGTCAAGGTTTCTTTAGATGAAATATCAAATTAACTAAGAGGGTCTGCACGTTCTAGTGCATATATATATACGGCAGTCAAAACATCATTTTTGGTGGTGTGAGGTGGCTGTGTTAGTATGAGTGCTGGAACGTGTGGGCTGGCAGTTAAGGTGCCTTATCTTAGCATGTGGGGTCCCGGGGTCAAAACCAAATGACCTCCAAATATTATCCATCAAGAGTAATTCTCCTTAGGCCTGTGCACAGAGTGATGCCGATTACTTTACTTTAAAACACATATATTAAAAAATAATATAATAATGATGACAAGTTACAGTAGTAATATAAATGTGATATCAAGTTATAGTAATAATAATATAATGATGATGACAACTTACAATAATAATAATATAAATGTGATATCAAGTTACAGTAATAATAATATAATGATGACAAGTTACAGTAATAATAATATAAATGATATCAAGTTATAGTAATAATAATATAATGATGATAACAAGTTACAGTAATAATAATATAAATGTGATATCAGGTTATAGTAATAATAATAATATAATGATGATAACAGGTTACAGTAATAATAATATAATAATGATGACAAGTTTCAAATGTTCATAAGCAGTGTTGTAGTTGTTGAGATTAATGTTAATGTTTTTTGGAGTCGGGAGTGCAGTGTTAAAGTTATTTGAGTTAAAGATGTAATGGTAAAGTGGTTTGCTTTGTAGCTAAATTAAAGGTTGGCTCAACAAAACAATAGTCTTTTGCTTTATGTTTATTAAACAACATCTAACTTTTAATGAAAACTCAGTGACTTAGATGTAGAATTGAACTGGTCATTCAAGTGTATTGAATACTCTCAATGTCTTATGTAGAGGTGAAACTGTCATTTCAAGTGTATTGAATACTCTCAATGACTGATGTAGAGGTGAAGCGGTCGTTCAAGTGTATTGAATACTCTCAATGACTGATGTAGAGGTGAAGCGGTCGTTCAAGTGTATTGAATACTCTCAATGACTGATGTAGAGGTGAAGCAATCATTCAAGTGTATTGAATACTCTCAGTGACTGATATAGAGGTGAAGCGGTCATTCAAGTGTAATGAATGCTCTCAGTGACTTACAGTAAAGGTGATGTCATTCAGTTTTATGGAATACTCACATTGACTTAGTATATGAGAAGTGGTAATTCAGGGCGTGTGTTGGGTGGTGTTGAAACCCTTTAAGTAAAAGATTGGCCTTGTATGGATAACATATCGCCAGAAATGGACACCATTACATTAAATGGGCCCCAATATATGATATTGTACTTTAAGCATTTTGATCCTACTTGCATTTCAGAATATTCTTCTAGAAACCATAGACGAGGTTCTGTAAGAAATACTCGTTTACTCCCAGATATAGACGATGATCTACCTCCTGTTCCATTTCCAGTTGGGTTATCTTCACAGCCGTGAGTTATACAACATAATTGTGGATTTTTTCTAAGCATGTTATAGGGTTTAACACCATTTTTCAGCAAACGATAGGCTATACATGGTGGCCAGTATTAATTGTGAAGGAAGAACCCGGGGAAAACCCCGGAAAAGAACCACTGACCCACGAGAAGCTACTGGCAAGCTTTCTCACATACCCACATTGGCCGAATCTGAGACTTGAACCCCACAAAGACAGGTGAGATGGCAGTGGTCTGTAATGGAGAGTGCTTTTGGCCATTCTGAGCCCCATTCTAAACATGTGTTATTGGAGGGCAATCCATAGCTGTATTAATGTCTAGTGGTCTTATCAGTGATGCTGTAAGCATTTGCAGTATTTAATTTAACTGAGGGGCACAGAATTTTATTGCATGTCTGTCCATCACAATTTTTGTTTAGCCTTTTTGGAGGAGTTGGTTTGTGTTTTGTACAAATAGTTAAAGCCTTTGGTTTAAATTTTTTACAACTTTGCATATTAATAAAACTATCATTAATCACATTATATTGACAGTAGTGTCATTGACATATAGAGACAGTCTAATTTAAAAGTGAAATGCATACCTGAGTCTGGTTTAATGCTTCATTGATCACCATTACTGACAGAAGGAGTTTCATTCAAGCTTTGTGGATGCAAAATTACAAATACATTATTTGCTGTTTCATTTTGACAAGAACTCTCCCTCACCCCTATATATGGCTGCATCTATTGAAAAATGAGAGTATTGCAAATTAATTTGACAACGAATTTCATTAGCTGGCAGAGTAGATTTGTTGTGGTCAGTGGTCACAGTTTTGACTGTCTGTGTCATTACAAGTAAGACTATCAGATTTTCTTGATTAAATTGTGAAAGAAGCTGTACCCTTTCATTACATTTGTATAGTTGATGGCAGTAATTTGATAGCCATATTACAATCAAAATTTTGCATATTGTGTTCATGTTATTTATCTGTATGCCCTGATATTAGACCATTCGATTGTGAATTTTTAAAAATCTTGGATTGAAAGTCTGCTGTTTCTGCAGAAATGACCCATTTATAACAAATGCATAAGACATACATGTCTTTCATGTGTAATAATAAAATGCATAAGACATACATGTCTTTCATGTGTAATAATAAAATGCATAAGACATACATGTCTTTCATGTGTAATAATAAAATGCATAAGACATACATGTCTTTCATGTGTAATAATAAAATGCATAAGACATACATGTCTTTCATGTGTAATAATAAAATGCATAAGACATACATGTCTTTCATGTGTAATAATAAAATGCATAAGACATACATGTCTTTCATGTGTAATAATAAAATGCATAAGACATACATGTCTTTCATGTGTAATAATAAAATAGTCAAGTCATTAATGAAATCTTTGTTTTTTTTTGCATGAATCACAATACTGAGGTGAAAAATAAAAAAGAAACTAGAATTAGGTAGTGTTATGCCTTCATATATCCCTCCACTTCCTAGCTATGACACTATGAACCTGGCCTTGTCCAGGTCTTGTATGTCCAGGTAGTGTATACTATATTATGTTATTTTTCATACCATTTAAAAAAAATTACACCATCAAGCCATACAAATAGTAAAATAATAATTAATTAAATCTTACCATATTTTTTTGGTACAAAAATTTAATATTTTTTGGTTCTCCTATTATTTTTTTGACATAAAATGATCTGTGAAGCTTTACTTTTGCCAAAGTGATATATATATATATATATATATTTTAAAAAAGTACTTTACGTTATATAGCTAAGAATAAGAGATAAAATCATTGATATTATTTATATATTATTTTTTATTTCATTTTCTTAAAATTTAGTAACTGTTGCATAACTGACCCTTGAACCATAACTGAAGAGCTGCTTAAATGCAGAAATGTGCGCTGGTGTGTTACTAACACCTTTGTCTGCACCAATTACATGATTTTATGAATAGGTGAGATAGCCTGCAATCTGTCCATCAGTAATGGATTGGGGGCTGACTTATCAGATATTAGCTGACCATCAGTAATGATTTGGGGCTGACTTATCAGATTAGCTGTCCATCAGTAATGGTTTGGGGGCTGACTTATCAGATTAGCTGTCCATCAGTAATGGATTGGGGGCTGACTTATCAGATTAGCTGTCCATCAGTAATGGTTTGGGGGCTGACTTATCAGATTAGCTGTCCATCAGTAATGGATTGGGGGCTGACTTATCAGATTAGCTGTCCATCAGTAATGGTTTGGGGGCTGACTTATCAGATTAGCTGTCCATCAGTAATGGTTTGGGGGCTGACTTATCAGATATTAGCTGTCCATCAGTAATGGATTGGGGGCTGACTTATCAGATTAGCTGTCCATCAGTAATGGTTTGGGGGCTGACTTATCAGATTAGCTGTCCATCAGTAATGGATTGGGGGCTGACTTATCAGATTAGCTGTCCATCAGTAATGGTTTGGGGGCTGACTTATCAGATTAGCTGTCCATCAGTAATGGTTTGGGGCTGACTTATCAGATTAGCTGTCCATCAGTAATGGTTTGGGGCTGACTTGTCAGATATTAGCTGTCCATCAGTAACGGTTTGGGGCTGACTTATCAGATTAGCCATCATGGACCCCTTGTTAGGTTTGAATCATATTTTCCATTCTGCTATATAGTTTGAGAGCTAACAAATTTATGAAACTTGCTGGATGTTTTGCAATCCTTTTTTTTTGGGTCCTCATCTTCAAGAGTAATTTGGGCACGTATTAATATTTTATGATTTCTTTTTGTTTTATATTTGAGGTACAGCCACATTGTACTTAAAGTTTCTTTGATTGCATCTCATTTTTTGTAAGGTCAAGGTCACTAATAATTTTTCCCCCATATTCTGTACCTTTACTCTAAGAAAGCACCATGAAACTTTGATTTGATATCTGTCAATAACTTTACAGCTTGACTGCAATGATGACTGAAATTTCATTTTTGTATATTTTTGTTAACATCACTGATTTAGTCAGGCGACAAAAATAGACTGGTTATTATTTATTGCAACAATGGCTCCATAATGTGTTTTAAAATATCTAATATAACTGTATATTTTACTTCATTTAAATATGCTTTCTTTGCAGATCGTTAGATCCTACCTCCCCTATGGGAACAAAAATAAATTGCCCTGTTTGTATGGATGATCATAAAGAGGTGAGTTATAATGAAGGAACTTTATTTTTGTCTTTTGACAAAATATCTTTATATTTTCACAGTTGTATTATGTCATGGAATTTGTGGTAAAAATCATATTAAGTTGAGCATGTTTATTTTAGGTAAACACACAAATTACTGGGCATCTCTTAGATCATTCATGATCCTGATAACACAAGAGCTTTTTTATTGTGAGCGAGGTGTATACTGCTTTCTCACCGCACTGGTAAAAAGTTACATTCAAAAATATTTTCTACGTACATACCTTGTCTAGATATTGATAAACTGCGTTGTCAAGTATTTTAGAGTTAGAAATGTTGCGTCAACTTCCTCCTTGCTTGACTTCACACATCTGATGATTTTTTTCATGTAGCCAAAAAAGCTACCTAGGATCATTACTGTTTTTCTATACAAACCTCACCCTTTGGCTATCCACTTCTATTAAGTTGTTCAGTTAAGGAATTGTTTCAGCAAGAGGTATCAGGGTTGCTCCTTAACTTTCAGTGCATTCTCCTATCTCTGCACTGTTAGGGAACAAACGAGATTGGACGCTTGTCACATGAGATTGAACTGTAAGTTTTTTCATTATTTCTGTTTGCCAAGCAAATTATATATGGACTTAAACCCTGTTTTTCACAGGCAGGAAGGCAGTTGGGGATAAATTAATTCTTCCCCAGACCTTTCATGAATCTTCATTGATGCACTGTCACTTACACTCTCTTGCTAACAATATGCAGTGCCAGACTTGGACTACCATATGTACTTGATTATAAGTCGAGTCCAGCTGCAAGCTTCACAGACCCAGATCTGCTGATGCATTATTTGATGGCATATCTGGGACAGTGAAGTATGTTAGGAGTTATCCGTAGAACAAACAACAATAACCTTGATCTGCAGGCACATTATGCTATAGCAGATCAGGAAATTTGTTGCTTGCAGTATGACTAGGCTTGTAATAGAGTACATATGGTAACCATTCTCACAAAATAATGAGTGGTCTGAACTGTGTCAGAGGGTATCTAGATTTTGTTTAGGTGAGGAAGTTTCTTAGAGATCATAGGCATATTCATTGAGGACCCAGTTTACTACTGGACTTGAAATGGTCAGTGGCTTATTGATTCTGAAAGAGAAATCTCTTATCAACTTTTAGGAAAAGAAAACCATTATCCCATACATCCATGTAAGCACGGTCCTAACGATGTTAGACAGTTTGTTTTTGGTGACATACTTCTGTAATTGGTGGATCAATCATCAGACCTTTGCTTCAAATTTGGGGACTGCCTTAATGGGTACTCCTAATTATGGTTCATATTCAAGTCTGACACATTCTGTCTGGCTTTATGTCCTGATTCCAAGTGAGGCTTAAGAAAATTAACAAGCCAAAGAAAATCAGGCTCAAATTCAACCTTGAACAACTGAAGGACCCTTACATCTGCAAGCCATTCCAAGCCACAATTGGAGGAAAATTTGCTCCTTTCCTTGTGATGGATGTTGATGTTAAAGTGATAACAGACACTTTCAACACAGTCATAACAACATCTGCCAAGGACATTATCGCCCAAAGAAAAACCCTTGTTTACAGAAGAGATTCTGAATCTGTGTAATGCCCAAAGAGACCTCAAAAACACCAGGCAAACAACAGGGGCAATGGAGTATCGAGAAATAAACAAGAATATCAGAAAAAACGTGAAGAAAGCAAAATATTTGATTGGACAAAAGTGCACAGAAATAGAGCACAGTCTGATAAAGAATAACAGCAAAAAGTGATTCCAAATTGTGAAAGACCTCACCGTACAGAAGCAACCAAGAGTCAGTACCATTCAAGACGAAAATGGAAAATGCCACACAGAAGCATGTGACTTTGCAGAACGATGGACTGAGAATTGTAAAGAACTCTACAACCATCCATCCACAGGAGACCCAGAGATGCTTGAAGTTCCAAACTCCACAAATGATCATAATATCCCCATTCTCAAAGAAGAGGTGGACTCAGCAATAAGAGCATGGGAAGGCAGCTGGAGTAGACAACATCCTAGCTGAACTTATCAAGAATGGTGGGGAATAAGTGATCGAGCTACTAACAAAAATCTGCAACAAGATCTGGCAGACAAGCGAATGGCCAACACAGTGGACCCAGTCACTGATTATAACACTCTACAAAAAAGGCAATCTCCAGCTGTGCCAAAATTACAGAACTATCAATTTGATCAGCCTTGCTAGTAAGGTGACACAGAAGATCCTTTTGAACAGACTGAACCCACAATCAGAAGAAATAATCGCTGAAGGACAGGCAGTGTTCTGGAGTGGAAGAAGCACAACAGAACAAATATTAAATCTTAGGGTTCTGTGTGAAAAATACTCGCAACATCAAAAAGACATCTATCATGTGTTCATAGAATTCATAAATGCTTTCGACAGGGTGGCATGAGGCATAGTAGGCCACAATGAAGAAGTACAACATGAGTCAAAAGTTTACCAATACCATCAAGCAGCTGTATGCCAAAGCTACCAGTGCAGTAATTGCTCAAGGTTCTGTGGGGGACTGGTTCAAGACAACAGTTGGAGTATGTCATGGCTGTCTTCTGTCACCCACGCTTTTCAACATCTACTTAGAGCACATCGTGAGCGAAACCCTGGAAAACCACTGTGGGACAGTCAGCATTGGAGGATGTAACATCACTAACCTACACTTTGCAGACGACATTGATGGGCTTGTAGGCTATCAAGACGAGTTTGCCACCTTAGTGAAGAACCTGAATGAAACATCTTCCAGATTTGACATGGAGATAAGCGCTGAGAAGACAAAGCTGATGACAAAATTAAAGTCAGAGGATAGGAACTAGAAATGGTGAACCAGTTAAATAGCTTGGTTCCATAATCATCAAAGAGGGAAAAAGAGCAGAAATTTTGTCACAAGCAGCACAAACAACAGCTGCTATGTCAAAGCTAAGACCCATCTGGAGAGACAAGAATATCTGTCCGAAAACTAAAGTCAGACTATTGAGAACACTAGTCATCTGAATCTTTTTGTATTCATTTGAGGCCTGGACCCTGACAGCAGAATTACAACGAAGAATTCAGGAACATGAAATGAGATGCTACAGAACCATTCTTGGCATCTCTTACACATAGACCACATCACAAGTGAAGAAGTGCTTAACACCATCAGGCACAAAGTAGTCCATTATGAAGACCTCCTCACCACTGTCAAAAAGAGAAAGCTGAAATTGTATGGCCATATCACTAGAGCCAACAGTCTATCCACATCAGTGCTGCAGGGCAGTGTCCAGGGTGGCAGAAGGAGAGGTTGACAAGAGAAAAAATGGACTGACAACATTTCATTTTTCCATGATCCCAGATTTCATTTTGCTTTTCACGCTTCTTTAAGGAGCTGGAAGGTAATGGGGGCATTCACCTTCCCACCATTTTTGAAAATGGTTAGTAGTTGAGGGGCACAGACTGCAGTTGCTCTGATGCTAACATGAAATACTTTGAATCAACAATCTGCTCAGTGTTGTGACTGACATACCCAGGCAAGTTATAGTGACCTCCATTGCTCAGCGTAGTGACTGACGTACCCAGGCAAGTTATAGTGACCTCCATTGTGCTTAAGCAGTCATGAGGATTGCAAAAGCTAAAAGACTATTGTCACAAAAATGAAGTTTCATCATTTTCAGCATCCATTCCCTTGTGGCGAACTTCTTTCTTTTTGAAGACAAGAAGTTAGCAGCTATCTTATAAGATACTGTTTCATCATCTCCAACACATTCAGAATTTTTTGAAGAGATAGTTTTGGCAGCAGAAAGGTAATCTCTGACTTTTGGTCCAGTTCTGACTTATCCATGCACACACTCTGAAGCAGCTGTCATACAGCTGTGATAATGATAACTTCAACCTGCAGAATGAGTTACCTATGATATCAATTGATCCAAATGGCATCCAGTTCCATTCTGATGGTGCAGTTGTTATAATGACATAGCAAGGTTCTTTCCTACGAACAGTGTACTCTGAACTATCACAGGATCGGGCAAACGAATGAGGATTTTAGTTTTCGAAGTATGAGCAATTCCATGAGCCTGGCTTTGAATGTAACATCTCAGTTCATGACATAGGAGAGTCGCCTGACATGTACAGCCAGTTTTTGTCTTCTCAATTGTGTACTTGTATGAAATGGTCTTACTAAGAACTGTTAATCCATTTTATCCTGTTTACCAATTTCAACTGCAGTGCCTGATTCCTGAGAAGTAATTATAAATGCATTGTGGTAAAACGGAGCATCATATAGCAGCAACAGAAATTATGATGACCTTCACCATGTTTACTTAAAAATTTGTAACATTGTTATTTCATTTTTAAAGTATATAAAATTATGTATCTCTCAAAAGGTAATAAAATTTGCAACACAGTGGTATGTTTTGTTATCATTTACCAATGTACATGCTCACAACTGTGTTTTGAATATGACTTGAAAGAAGAAGGAAAAAATATTAAAAAACTTACTATGATGTTCAGTGAATCTTTTTGTTCATAAAAATGAAGGAAATGCTCGTAATAGTATGTGAATAAAATAAAGACAATTCTATTTCTAGTATTTTGGTCCAAATTTGAAGTTTCGTAGCACTGATAGTTCAAAAGTTATAATAATTTTAATAAAATATGACAACAAAACAACTGGAACAATTTGTTTACTTCACAATCAAGAACATGTACTTCAGCATGCAGCTTCTCATGAAATCTTGTCACACATTAATCCTATAAATTTTCAGTAAGATAAAGGTAATTAATTAGTATAATTTCTGTCCAAAGTTTGAAGTCCACATCATCACCGTGTCAGTAATAACCAATTTAAATCGTGGCAGCAACCGAGGTGAAAAGTCGTCCCAGACCCATTCCTCTTGCAAAAAAGTCCGCTTATTTTCTGAATCACTGTCAAAAAGTGCATGAAGCCATGCATCATCTCTTTCATCAACTTGATTCAATTCTAACTCATCGTTTAAGTCAATATTATCATCAGAATCATCCAAATTGTCAAATTCATTGTCGCTACCCTTGCTATCTACATCTATGTTTACATCTGAGTTGTCATCCATCATTTTTCGATCAATTTTCAAACCAGTACTTTCTTTTCCATCCACATTTTTTAAAATAATTTTATTGCACATGTGTGCTTTAACCATTTTCGGTGTTGTTGAAGAAGTACACAAATATTTGTGATGTATAAAACATGTTTCTATAGACAATACACACATATGTAGTAGAGTAAGACCATAGTCATATTCCAGATAAAATGGGTTAATTTACCATTTTACTCAGAATAACAACTAATTTTTATTGATCAGATTATCAATTGTTAAAAAAAATGTTTCTTATCTCTAGTGCCGGGCCACCACCCAACCCACCCCTTTAAAGACGGAGGACACCTTATTCTAATTTGACATTCAATTTTTGCTCAATAAACAGGACCAATACATATCTAGCCACAAATAATCAATTTAGTACATGTAATGAAGCTGGTTTTTATTTTCTTCTCAAAATGAAACTGTTAATTGTGGAACATGCATGCCTCAGACATCTACGCCAGCCTAAACTCTTTCTAGGTTTTGGATGCTCAATATCATGTTTAAATGACAGTTCACATAAATTCTGGACTTTTGTATATGCTTTAGAAGACTTGGAAATTGCTCAGGTATAAGAACGTTATTAACTTTTCCAAAACTCTAAATAAAATTTACACAAAGAGACTATACATCAGAGACTTTTAATATTGAATCTCCAACATGGGATAAACTCATTGATTGCCAATACATGTACTATCTACCTGCAATTTAGAAGAAATTTTCTGTTTTTAGTTTGATGTCATGTGGTAAAGTAACATGTTAAATGTCATATCATGTCGAGCTGTATCTTGCTGAAGGACACATGGTATATGATCTGGTGTGAATCTGTTGGTTGTAAATGAAAACTGCACATTATTGTCATTAGTTGTGACTGAGCATAAATCTAACCCTAAATGATACTCACTAATTATAGGATGATTTATCTGCCCTTTGGTTAAGCATTATCTGTCCTTTGGTTAAGCATTATCTGTCCTTTGGTTAAGCATTTATTGCATTCCAACGTCAATAAATTGGGTAACATTTTATCTCAAAAGCTATTTTCACAAGTGTTTGGATAATCACATTTCAGAATGCCATTTTGCCAATAGTAAATAGTCTTTTCTGGATTGCAGGATAATAATACAGTTAAGAGGGAAAAATGCTTATGTGGAAGAGAATGATTCTAGAGACAAATGTGCATACATTTTGCAATGAAATTTATTCTTCAAACAGAGATTAAACTCTTGTTCTGACAATAAAGTCTAGCAATCCTGGACATCTGGTTGTCCAGTTTGTATGACGGTAGAATTTACAAATATTTTCCACTTCATTTTGTTTCAGATTAAGCTAACAGGACGACAGCTATATAGCACTAACTGTGGACATGTGTTCTGTGGAGATTGTATTATAGAAGCGGTGCGTGCAAATCGCTCATGTCCGACATGCAGGCAAAAATTGACTCGAAAACAAGTTCATCCACTGTTTATATGATGCACTGGGTAGAGAGCTAGATGTGATTACTTGGCAATTGTAATTAATGGTCTTAGAAGAAAAGATGTGCAGATGGACAATTCTGAACAAATATACCAAAACAGTTTGATGTTCTCAAATGAAGTACAAAGTTTAAAGGATTTAGAATTTACATGAATCAGGATTAGTCAGTATTCAGAGGAAGGAATATCTGAGTCAGGTGAAAACCAAAATATGACAAGTATGAAAATATGTGAGTCAAAATAAAGACGTCATTAGTAGTTTCTTGTGTATTTTCATATGCCTTATTTTAAGCCGGACATATTATGTTAACTTTTATCCATCCATTCATTTATTCGTTTAAGCTTGCTTCTTCCATAAATTCATTTCGTTTTTGCAAGTTAGGCCCTACTGAGACTTAGACCAAGTAAATTTTTTCCCCAAGTGTAGAAACATCAACTTGTAAAATTCTTTTCCTTCTTGAATTTTTTTACCAGTTACTTTTTTTTTGGTTTAGTTTACCTCTAGTGAATTACTGTTTCCTCAAATGTATTTGAGTTCTTAAGGAATTAGAAGTAACTTAAATACATTATATCAGAGTCATGTTAATTTTTATTATACACTGTTATACGGCAGAGAATATTATGTTATAATGTTGTCTGTCTAGAATCAGTCAGTCCATACATCCATCTGTCTGTTACCTATTTTATTTCTGCGTGATAATTTGATTTGACAGTCATCTGTAATTAACAAACTTTGTGGATGACTTGCATTTGGGCATACAGAAGAACCCTAATGACTTTAAGGTCAAAGAGAGGGGCCCCGAGTGGTCTAAAGCGCTCTCAGTTACGGATCACTGCCATCTCACCTCTGTCTGCGTAGGTTTGAGTCTCAGATTCGGCCAATGTGGGTATGTGAGAAAGCTTGCCAGTAGCTTCTCATGGGTCGGTCGTTCTTTCCAGGGAATTCACCGGGTTCTTCCTCCACCATTAATACTGGCCACCATATATAGCCTATCTTGTGCTGAAAATGGCACTAAACACTACTACTACTACTACTACTACTATAAGGTCAAAGAGTCAAATGTTAGGATCACTAGCACAAAAAAAATTGGTTTCTGCACAGTGACTTTAGTTCAACATCACAGATCAATCTTTGTGGTAGGCTTGTACTTAAAGTAAAGAAATTACCTATTGATTAGGAATTCAGAGGTCAAAGGTCATAATGCTCTTCTACATCACAAACCTGAACCAAACTTTGTGGACAGCTTGCATTTAGGGAAGGGAATGTCATTAGCTGAAAGAAAATGATTTCTGCATAGTCATTTTAGTTGCTGACAACTTTGACCATAGTTTTTGATGGGCTTCTGATTATAGTATGGAAAAGGCCTGTTCATTCATGGTCATTGTGGCTTGGCAGTATAACCATTTGTTCTTGAGTAAATTACTTTTCTAAACTTTGTGGATGGCATGCATATAGGTTAGGAATAAGTCTTTAGATTCCATGTCCTAGAGGTCATGGTTACAGTATGTCTAAAACACAAAAGCCAAGCTGATGGAAACTGGTTGGCATTAGTCAAATATGCCCTATCAAGGATGTGCACTTGTGAGAATTCAGCTAAATTTAATACATATTTGTGCAATGTTTTAATCTGTGGAGGCAAAATCACACAGAAACGTAGGATTGGGTACAAGTTTTCATGAATCCTGCTTGCTTCATTTCCATTAAATGAAGAAATTTCCATATTTGTACACTGTGGCTGTTGTGAACTGGTAAATTCCATTGTTGATCGCTGTGTGTCACAAGCTCTGTTTGGGTATTACACAGCAATTTTGATTGCTTTATTTGTACTATACTTACCATGATGCTTATGTAGATCAATCAAGGCACAATTAAATTGTTTCAAGATCTATGGTAGCGGTTGATTGCCTGAGTAGGCCGAGTTAATGGCCGAGTTTCTCAAGAGAAATGAATACATCAAATCCCATTTGGCTGACTGATGAAAAATATTTGCTTTATTAAAGAAAATACACCCAAAGTTAGTGGTATTCCTTAGCAGCCATCACTCTTCAGCCTCCTGAAGTGGTAGTCAACAGAGTTTGAAAACATCAACCATTTGATTGTGCCACGAATAATAGCAATTAGACTCGAAGCTTTGCATTGTCATTATGGGCTGCAAACTATGCTAGATATTGTTCATTATACGGCAACTATTTTCCTGTCCATGTTGGTAGAACAGCGCTACACAGCACTGATTGTTATGGCAGTAAGACATCAGCTACACATGCACACCAACACCGTTTTATAATATATATCGGGTCAACGTCTTTCACTATAGGATTATGATTGGCATGGAAGCATGATCGTAAAGTCTGTGCACCATGCAGTAACAGATCTTGGTATGTTTTCAAAGTTTGGCTGTTCCTGTTTACAAAATAGAAGGCACATTGAACTCTGCCGTGGATGAACACCATTTTATTGTGCATTTTATTGTCATTCATTTGATTCATCTTGGATAATATCAACACCTTGTGTAATAATTTAATTACATCAGTGTTATTGTGGATGGGTGATTGTACATGTGTGTATCTGTATGGTGGAGACAGTGTTGAAATTTATGCAAGATTTTGTCTCTGCATTGTGACCAAAGTTTCTTGTATATTTATTTTATTTTTGTCTTAACCTTCAGAAAGACTAGTATACAGATAGTAAAGGACGGGGGTAGGCATTCTTTCAAAACTGGATAATTTTATATTGTCACTTCAAGATAATAAAAAAAAAAGTTCTTAATGGAAATAATTAGTTATTTTTATCTGCAAATAAGAGAGAGAATATTTTTGTCAAACTATTGTGCTTTAATATTTTACCCCATAAAACAGGCACCCTCCCTCCCAAATAGTTAAATGATCAGATCCACATATTGGGTGGCCTTTTTATATGCACACATCCTTACCTCATTGGATTAGATCAAGGTAAAGTTTTAACTTTTGCTGTCATAAATTGTGCTCTAACTTTATTAGTGTCATTAGACACTAATACATCTCGGGTAAAAAAATTAGTTATTGACTGAATTTTTCCCACAATTTTATCATTTTTAATTAATGAAGAAAGTGCTATATATTAAATTTGATGCCCTTATGAAAGGCTCCAACTATGATATGAGTGGCCGTCCTTGTTCAAATTTGAATTGGAGGACAGTTCTCAAATTTAATGTCAGTAGTTCACACCTGTTGCTTTTGGGTTGTCTATAAAGGGCATCCACAAAGAAGGAGGGAGGGGAGGTTTGTTCAAAGGCGGACATTGGGGTGATGGGGTGTCAAGGAAATGGCCAACATGGTGGGTATATATAAATGAGTTGGCCTTGAAGCAGGTGGCTGGTTGGATGCAGTAGCCACCACTACACATCTGCCACGCACAGTATATCTGAAAGCACTGACTCCAGCTGCCTTCTGCACACGTGTTAATGACATAGGCAACATACTGTTTAATAGCGTTTTTAATATCTATATTTTTCTAGCTAATACTAAATATTATTTAAGAATATTATTACATATATCTAATCTAATCCATATTTATTTTAATTAAATTGTTTGCCAGATTTAAAGTTTTTATTCTATTATTTGCTATTATAATGTAAGTTTATTCATTGGAGATGCTAATCTTTAAAATCGGTTGACCATAATCATTCTTTTATAAACACCAGGTGTTGACCTGGATCCTAACCTTGATTCAAGATTAGTAGCAGCCACATGAATAAGTTCTGTTTCTATTTTAAAATGATTAGCAGTTGTCAAGGTCATGATGACACTGCTTGGTTTAAGAAGTAAACAATTTTTAAAATTTTTATTCTTGGACCAAAATCATTGGTCTAATCAAGTCCATAGAGCAGACTTCCGCAGCCCAGTGAGGTGGATGTAAGCCAAATGGGGGTAAGAGGGTAGGGAAACATTTATTATCTGTAGACGTCCTTTATTGACAACCCCTATTGTGTTACACACTGTTTTCTGGACCTAAAATACAAAAACTGTATGATGAGATTTGATACAAGGTCACCCCTGTTCCCACCTAAATATACCTTGTCCATGTGCACTATTCTTCAGTCTCTTGTTTTCTTTTTCTTTCATTTGTCACGATATTCATGATTCCTTAATTGACCGCGAACGGAAATCATCATTGCTTTATGTGTTGTCTTAGTGATTTTGCATATTTATTATGTATATCATTTCATTATTTGGAATTACCAATGATCAAGAGTTATTTACAATTTATTCTGGTCCATGTTTTTGTAATACCATGCATTTTAATATCTCACCCCACAGGAGTGTTACTGAAGACAAAGGTAGAGTGTTTCTTCCTCATCTTCTTAAGAATATTTGGGGTTTTCATTCGAAGGGTCTCTCAGGTCTCGGAGAATGATTACCAAAGTCTCTTCACAGACTCAGGGTTAGTAGATCTCCCCCCCCCCCCAAGGGAACTAATAAACCTGTGTAGAGTGAATTGCAACCTCGTGTCAGGGAGAAGCAGCACCATCTTCTGTCCAGCAGGGCAGATAGCGAGTAGCAACGTAATGTGAGGGAGGAGCATCATCTTTTCCTCGCCCATAGCTTTGCACGGGCTGGAAGTGAATTGCCCCTCTTCTATATTTTTTGGTCTTTGGGACTTGTTGCCGGCGACAGGATTGAGCCATTCGGTAATGGGAGAGCTTAGATCCTAGAGATGTGGATCGTATCAGCATCGCTCTTTCCTATAATTCCTCTAAATCCATAATAGATATGGGTCAGTCTATCTCAGGGAAGTTACTGACCCATTCTCTAAATGCAGCCAGGGACTTCAGGATATTTGCAACATGATAGAGAGAATGGTGACGGGGGTCGTGGGCCTACATCATTCTCGTACGAAGTTTGGTCCAAAACTTGGGAGCTGGGGCGGACCTCATTCCCTCAAACGCCCCATGGAGGGTTGCGAGTATCTCATCCATCTGCTTTGTCTTCTTCAAAGGACAGTCCATTAACTTCGGAAGTCAAGTTCCAAATACATTCAAGTCGCCCCTTCAACAGAAACATTGGGTCGCTTAGTTCTGCGGGGGTGGGTGGGTATTGTGATTATGTGTCCTCATCGTTTCACACGAATTTAATGTACAACAGGCCGACGTGGTACCCCGACCATCTGTTCCCCGCTTTCCTCACGCCTATCACTCAAGGTGGCAGAGGTGGAAGATAGCTGGTCTTTCCGCGAAGCGGTAAAGGAGGAGGGTTAACATCTTTTGCTCGGTAACCTGTGTCCTAGACCTTTATGGTAGTTTGACTCCAGAATTCTTTCTAGTTTCGAAGAACTATCTTTGACTAACTCTCAACTCTTGTTACTTCGTCAGTTACGATTAGATCCCTTTCCCAAATGTTTAGCAAGGGACAGTACTTTGCTAGACAACCAAAGAGGTGGTCTGTCCTCCCCTTAATGTTACTGTCATTGATCGCTGCGTCTATTTGCGAGGTTCATACCCGTTCCTGGCCAAGTGAGCATTTCTACGGTGACCGGTCTATCTACTCCGTTAAACACTGGAAACTCTTAGAACAAACGTTTATGTCTCTAGTAACCGTAGCCACGCACGTTGATATATTTTCAGCTTCATCTGCTGAGCCTACTGAAGTAGGATTCTCTGTTTCCAATTGCCTTTCGTTTGAGGCGGTCGCAAAACCTTCCAGGCGTACATTACCCTTTTATATGGTCTTGTCAGCGGAGTTTCTCCACCTCCGCTGGGATGTTGCCGTGGATACATCCAAAGTTTTCTAGAGCACAGTTAGAGTCTTCTACGGACAGCTTCCTGGAGACAGATTTTCTTAGGAAGGAACATACCCTCCTTGGCTGTTCAGGATTTGGATTGCCAGGAGGAGAAGAGCGAGCTTCATACCCTACCCGTAGAGCAAGGCTGTTTAATGTTCAATGGAATGATTATTCCGTTTCTCTCTTTTTTGCCAAACTGTATTTAAAAAAGAAGTTTTCATCGGTTGCTTCACACCTGTCTCATTCACTGTGTGATGTGCAGGGGATGATCAAGACAGACTTGTATTTCCAGTTAGAGCTTTTAATTTTTATTTTAGCAGCCTCGAAGGTAGGAGGCCACTTTTCCTCCCCAGCAAGGGTTCAACTGGTATTTCAGCTTCCACCAGTTCAAGGTGGATTGCAATAGCTATCAGGAGAGCTTATCAGTCCCTTACCGATAGTGATTTTTCATTCATGAAAATTAAAGTTCATGCGGTTTTAGTCATTGTTACCTCATGGTCCTATCTAACTCGTTCGACTCTAGAGAAAGTGACGAATCCCGCATTTCGGTTATCTCGCACTACTTTCACATATTAGCTGAACAAAGTGAAGGCATATTTTTCTTAGATCCGATTGTTGCTGCTCAAAGTCATGGCCCATGCAAATACCATCCAGCAGTAGTTTTTTTAATAAATCATGAGGGTGAGTAATCTGTCCCTTTTTTTGAGTTCCAATTGTTGGATCATGAACCCCAACACACACACACATACACACACACACACACACACACAACTGGCATTACTGAGCTACGTATTAGCAATAAATATGTATTAATGTCATTACAATTAAGATTTTAGTTGTTTTTATTTTGAGGAGTGGTGTGTCAAAAGTAATTTTAACTGTAGTACTTACCTGTTGCTATTGCCAGATTTCCGCCCCCTGCATGTCTTACTAGTTTGGTCTGTGTCATGAAAAGAACGGAGGACAATGCACATGGGCAATGTATGTATAGGTTACCAGGGGTTACCTTGTGTTCTATATTCTTCTCATACGGTCGTGGTATTTTTCGGCCGCAGAAGAGCTAGATAAGCAACAGGAAAAGCTAAATATGACATTAAAATCTCCCACATCCCCCATAAAACTTTTTAAAAAACCCAATTCATTATAGCAGATCTTTGATGCAACCCTTTTGTACAAGGGCCTTTAACACTTGAAGGACATATAAAGTGAAATTCACATTACAGTGGTCTCCTGGTTGATCCGCCTCCCCGACACCCGCCATACGCTTCATACGGCCAGGAATCTTTGCCTGTCGAGTTTTTGTTCAAAAATACCCCGGATAGCCTATTGATCAAATGTGGTAGCTTTTACAGATCACTGAACCTCACATTTGTCCGCATATAGTTCAGTCTTGGCTCGGCCAACGTGGATTTGTAAGAAAACTTGTTTCCGGCTATTTTTCCCATTAAATACACTGGTCATCATGTGTCATGTGCTGAAACAAATTGCGCTAAAAACCACAAAAGCAAACGTACCTCTTCGGGATAGCCACAACTCTAATGCTGCTGGTATATTGGAGCAACAAAAAAACAAAAACCAAACCTCAGATGTATCCCTCGTGAGTAGCCATGTACTGAGGTATACGCATACATACATGTACGCAAATCTTTTATTCTAAATCCAGCACTTTGACATTTGTTCCGGTATATTTATATAATATTTCAACTTTATTCCATACAAAGTTAGTAATCCAATTATCCTTGCTGTTCCTCGTATTTTAGGGTTTTATCACTTTTCTGCATGGGTTCGAGTCTCAGATTCGGCCAATGTGGGTATGTGAGAAACATTGCCAGTAGCTTCTCGTGGGTCGGTGGGTTTTTTTTTTTTCTCGGGGGTTTTTCCTGGTTCTACCTTCATCATTAATACTGGCCGCCATGTATAGCCTATCTTGTGCTGAAAATGGTGTTAAACCCCATAACAATAACAAAAACATTAGGGTTTATCACCGATAATTACTGCATATCATTACTACCGATAATTATTAAAATGACAAAAATTAAGCACAGAGACGCAGATAAAGACGGTATAATATCCAGTCGCTGTGAATTCAAAATGATACATTATCCATTGTGGCTTCTCAAATAGATACATGATGCACTTGAAACGTTAACATGGTAAAACCAGTTAATCATGTGACAAGCTTACTTCGTAGACTGAGCATTTCGTGTTATAACTGCAAATTGCCAATGAAAAAATAAGTTTGTGCAAAATGTCACGAGACAATCTCAGATTAGAAATAAAAGTTAAAGCAATTCAATTAGGCAAAAAGTGGGTCATTTGCTAACTGCTGAGAAAGTTGTTTTCAGAAAGATTCACAGAAACATTTTCAATTAAACATGCTACAACAGTGAGAAAATTTAATAGACGCACAATGATAGTTACAATCAGATGCTGGTGCCTTGATTTGATTGACAAGATGGTTTTGCAATACTATTGGTCAATGATGATTATTAATAATTATTGTAAATAATATTACACGTTTTGTAACTTTGATTCCATAACAATCCCGTGATTTCTAAATAAAAATATAAAATATTTAAAAAAAATAAGTTACGCATTTCATATTTTGTATTAAAAAATGTATTGGTCACATCTGTGAGTTTTCCCTCTAGAAGGGCTACCCATGCTGCAAGGCCACTCTCGCTGCCGAATGTGTGGGTTTATAAAAGGAGCGATTCTGTACACTTATTTTCATTTTGAATTACAAAACAGTTATATTTGCATCTGAAAAATTGGATTAATTTATAACTGGTTTTATTTAAATGCATATCCAAGTTTGTGTTTTCGGAAAATGAGAAGTTAATTAGCAATCAACCTCACCAGACTGGCCATAGTGTATTAGGATGAACTATTTTATTTAGGGGATAGTTACTTTAACAATCGGGCACATATATCGTCCAAAGAATTCTAGCAGTAAAAGTCTTCAGGAGAGATAACGTAAGTTGCATGTGACTGAAGATAACATATTGGAGAAATTTCTTTATTTGTGCATAAAACGGTTGGGTAAAAAAAAAAGACGTACCCTGCTTTCCCTTAAATATCATGGATGTGCCCTAGTGTACCGTTTATTATCAGTAAGGACATGTATGTCCACGATATTATTCTGTACTTCTAATAACATATTTCGTGGAAAGAAAATTAATACCAAAACAAGATGATTTTGGCGTTCCATAAATATTTTTTTTATGCTGAATCAACATACTTTAAGGAGTTTTACTAATGATTTGGCGTATACATCACTGAAAAAGTGATAACCACAAAATATGCAAAAGCATGATATCTTAAGTAACAATTTTTGCCGCAAGTGACTAAGGCTTTATAATATATTTCATATATTATGTGATTCAAAAGTTATACTTTAGTTTTAAGGATGGAAATCAAAGAATTACAATTTCTCTTGCCATGACTTTGATCCTAAGGCAGGGTGTTTGGCTGTTTATTTTAAGCTCTCATATTTTAATAAAAGAGCATTTTCGTGTTAGCCAAGGGTCATTAGCTGACTTCTTTCCACATCCTCAATAACCAGTAAAGAACATCATGAATTTGGATTGAGGTTTGATATAAAAGCACAATATCAACATATGATTTTCACTGGATGACTTCGTGTGGTGTCTAGTCGCTCATAAATGAAAACGATTCCAATGTTACATACAGTATAACATCTGGTGGCCATTGTAAAATCTTCCTGTCGCTACTTAAGAATGCATGGTCATATCGATTGGTTTCGGTTTGTCACGCTACAGACCCGGCGCTGATTGTGTTTTGGAGACGAATTGTTTAAACCGAATATTTGATCAAGTCCGATACGATATCTTGATATAGGGTCATGCAAATTTATCGTTACAAATCCATGTGGGATTGACTGAGCGTGACTTAAAAAAATTCTAAAGAGATTATAATCCATATCTCCACTGCACCAAGTCTGGTGAATATTTCGTAGCGTATGTGTGTCAACTTCATTGAATACAGCAAGAATATTGCAATTATCTCTTATCACTTTTGGTATTTGAGTGTATCGTTGAGTGACATATATCACATCGGTATTTTTATGCCTACCTCTGGAAAATATCCTAGCAGGATTTTTTTGATTGGCTAACATGACATCATCATATACGACTAAATTGCTAATATTAACATCAATATCATCAATGCTCGGTGCTACCTCGATATCGGTTATAAACTCAATAATATCCTCATCGATTTACGATTTTGCTTTCTCGTTAAAATCCTTGAACACCTCGTAACATCGCTGATCGTCTACACTAGGGGCTATTAAATACAACTTATCCCATTTCATCCATCTCATTATTAAATTAAGTAACTGCGTCTTGCCACTTCCAGATGGTCCGATTATAATCATGCGAATAGAATTCGGTAGCGCTGCATGATGCTTAACTGGTTCTCGTGTTTTTGTCGCCGAAAAATCAATTACATTCATGTTATTATAAATAAACTATGGATCTATATTGTGTGAAATGTAAGAAGAGTACTAGCACAAATGACTTGACGATTACAACTAAAAATAACAGATCAGCACTTGCTGGTAAGTGTGTACAGTGTGGTACAAAGAAATTTAAATTTTTTTTTCTTGATAAAATCGAGGATTTAAAAAAAAAAACGAGGTGATATTGCAGCCAAGTTAGTAAAACTCCCAGGAACACCATGGGCAAAATATCCGGGAGAAAAACACCTTCCAGGGTATGGTTATTGTGGACCCGAGACCAGACTTGACAGACTCGATGATCAAAACCAACCCCGACCCGGTGAAAACCCAATAAACGCTATTGATAAAGCCTGTCATGCTTATGATGTTGCTTATAAAAGCAGCAATCTGCAACACAGACATATCGCAGATGTAAAATTAATTAATGCGTTGAATTCTATCACTGATAAATTCTTCAAAGAAAAATTGGCTTCATGGTTGATAAAATCGGCGATGAAAAGTAAATTGATGTTGGGTGCTGCTAATTAATAACATCATGGAATCTTTATTATTCCCCAAGAGGATACTAGAGGGATAAAGCAGCAATCGGTAAACTCGCAAGCGCCGCAAAAGTGAAAAATACCAATGCAGCGGATTGGTTATCCAAACAAGCGATATGGCAAATTTATCTACCACCGCCTAAACAAATTAATTTCTCGCATTTTGATGTCAGCGTCGTTAATGAGGTTCATCAGGCTGATATACTATTTTTGCCGCATGATGGTGTTTACAAGTACGCGCAAACCGTAGTTGATGTTGCGAGTAGATACAAACAAGCAGAACCTCTAAAGACAAAATCATCAACTGAAGTAGCTTCTGCGTTTGAAAGGATTTATCGAAGGGGTCCTCGGTTATTGGCCAAATCTACTACAAGTTGATCCTGGCAGGGAATTTCAGGGTGCAGTGTCATCAACAATGGAGCATCATAGCCGTTGAACGATTTAATCGGACACTTGCTGAGCGGTTATTTAGATATCAATACGCTAAGGAATTTATTCAGGATAAACGATCTCGTGAATGGGTCAAGAGAGTAACAGGCGTAATTACCGCGCTGAATAAGGAGATTACTCGAACAATCAACATGAAACCTAACAAAGCGATTGAAAAAAGTATATACCTGTAAAACCGCAAAATGATTTTTCAAAACAACCAATACTCGGCAATGTCACTGTTAGGTATTTATATGAACCAGGAGAGCTTGAAGGTGGTAAAAAAAAGAGCTACTGATCCTATTTGGAGTGTTACTGCACATAAAATATATAGTATAACGAGATCTACGGGTAGACCGCCAGTCTATAGATTGAATTCAACTGCTCCTCAGCGCGGATTTACACGGAAACAGTTACAAGTGATACCCGAGGATACTCAATTACCACTGCGTGGTCTTAACTAGCACCTCGGCGTCTGTTACACTCAAGACAAGTCAGCATCACAATATCTCTGGTATGACCTACGCTGCTATTTTTTTTTATGTCTACTGTAAATTGGCGAGGGTCTTTATCCGACCAACACCAACTCATTATACAATTGCAACTCGCACAGTGATTATTCTGTTGTTGTTTCAGTGTGATTATAAATTCGGCATCAATATCAAATTTTCTATTATATTTTTTGTCCTGTTGTTTATAACCAGAGAGTTTTTCTGATTATATCATTGCTGACAATATCACTTATTGTAGTGTCATTATAATCTAAAACAACTCTTCGAAATTGATTTATTCTTCGTACTATGGACACTGCAAGATAAACTAAATTCGACCACTCGATGCGATTATCTATGATCCAAACAATTGTATCGGATATAGTCAACCCCTGCGTTGAATGTATCGTCGCTGCGTATCCTAACTTCCATGGAGATTTATAAGCACGCAATACATCTTCGACGACATTGATATCAACCAACACAATATCATTTAACACGAGAATCTGCTATTCTGTCCCTGACTCTGTCAAGCCTGGAATATCAACTTCGATATTTTGCCTTCGTGTATCCTTGGGTCTATAACACAATGGCACTGGAAATGTTGCAAATTTTTCTTTATGCGTGTTAAATAACTTCAACTGAAGTGTGTCTCTGACTATCTTTCTACTTGCTACTATTAAATCGTTTGGTCTCCACGCTTCCTAAAAATTATTTAATGGGGTTTCCGAAATTATTTCACGCGCTATTTCACACTGGATTCTAATGATTAGTTTCTTGAACTCGCATAACTGTTTATCAATTGATCTATGACGAGTACTAATTTCTTCATAATAGTCTACAAAATTCTTCAGCCAATCTTTTGGGGATAAACCTACAAATGGTGGTGGTTGACCATGATCGTCACACATTATCACTTTTGTATTCGCTAGCAGTAATCACTCGAGAAACTTTTGTAATACATCTAACGACACTGTGCATATCTCATCCCAAATGAGGATGTCAGGAATATATTTCTCGCCCATTCGATCAGGGGTCCATTCATCACCTTTCCATCGAAAAAATCTGCTATAAGTGCAAGCATTAATTCCTCGCTGTTTCATCTCTCTTGCAAGTCTGTGTGTTGGTGTTAGCAGAGTCATGTTTGATTTCCCTCGATATAATTCGATCGCACGAGTTGTCTTCCCTGACCCACCACAGCCGTTTAAGTAACTGGTTTTATATCTGCATATTGGATCGGATATCTACGGTGCATTAGATAGTTCTGATATCTGATTATTTTTCAAGTAATTGTTTTCATTTGTAACATCTGCTGATTTGAAGTAATCACTCAGTATTTTTTAAAAATTCTCCATGATCCCCAACTCTCATCTGAATTAGTGAATTCAGCCACTGCTTTACGTCTATATAAAATGTATCAGTGGCGACTCTAACTGCGGATTCAGGAAATCTATTTATCATCGAAAGTAAATTAATAGAAGCATAAGTCAGCATAGACGACCTTAAGTACGTATACTGAGGATTTTCTCCATCTGTGTAAGTAACAATTGTACCTAATTTGGTTCCATCGGACAAGAAAGCGTCTTTACGATCGACGTATATACCCCTAGATGTTACATCTGCGATTATAAAATCGTATTCAGTAGAGCTGTACCGATTAATCGCCTGTACGCGTAATCGGGCCGATTATTAGCACAATCGGTATAATCGGGTATCGGCAAAAATAATCGGTGCCGATGCAAATAATTTTTTTAAATAACCAATTTTTCCTGATAAAAGTTGTATATACAGTCGCGTTTTGACTAGGGATGTTAAACGAAAATCGGAAATCCGATTATCGGTTTTGAAAACGATTATCGGTTTTTGTTTTTACAAAACGATAATCGAGTTCAATATTTTTTTACCATTTTTGTAGTGAAAATTTTAAAAAATGCCAGAAAAAAATTTATTCATGCATTTGTTTAGTGTTTACATTTTAATACAATATGACCAGCAGATAAGAAGGTGTGCTTGTTTAAAATTTGTGAGCGCTCCATGCAGCATGTTTGTAAATGAATACATTTATTGTTGAAGGATGTAAATAGTTAGTCGACCGACTGGTCGCTAAGTTCTTTGACGTCCGAAATTGACAACAATAGACTGTTAATAGATACAGTCTCTGTTGTTGAGGACTGGTCTCGGCTGGTTGTGTCTTTTCAAGTTTAGAAATATGGCTGGTCGTATAAATAAATCTGATGTATGGGAAAACTTTGAAAAAATTTCATCAAGCATGGCTCGTTGTTAACTATGTTCACAACAAATAAGTCGGAGCGGTGGTACTACTACTGGATTGCATGCACATTTGCGTAGCAAACATCCCGGAATTGCGGCTCCTTCAAATGTTCAGCCGCGATTAACAACATTTATTGGAACACAAAGAAACTGTCCTAATAGTCATCAAGAAAAAGTTACTGCTGCTGTAGCTAAGTTTGTCGCTGAAAACATGTTACCAATTTCGATTGTTGAATCCAATTCCTTCCGTGATTTGATGGCTTTGGTGGAGCCACAATATCGTCCACCATGCCGTCAGACGATGCGCGTCTATACGTTATGGTATGTAATGAATATCTTTTATTCGCAAGAGGCATTCACTAACTTGCATTATAAGAATATATTTCTTGTAATTTCAATGTAGGACAAAAACCGATAATCGGTTTAAAATCGGATTTCTACAAACGATAATCGGTTTTGAATAAAAACCGATATTAACATCCCTAGTTTTGACTGACCGTAACTTAATCCTTTGTAACACTAGGGCTCGGGATAAATGCAGTATGCAAACAAGTTGCTCATTAACTAACACTACTGTATAGTCGAATAACCATATATCGAGATAAACACATCGAACCATCAATTAATCTTTTGTAACAAAGAGATTGCTCTAATAAAGTATTTAAAAAGAATTTATCTTGCTGCCAGTTGTGCGAAATTTTCAACTCCAGCGTCCTGTAACATCTGTAAACTGCAGTAAACCAGACTAAAGTACATGTCGCTAACCGCCATTGTAGTGCCAAAGTCATGTGAATAGCCAGTAAGATTAACATCAAAGGGAGTAATGATGGATATATACACAGTCAATTTTGAGGTTTGTGTTTTTTCTTTATCTTTATGAAAACTCACAAAACACCGATAGTCCTTATGTCCCAGTGAGAAATTGTTTGAAAGGGCTTCAGTGTAGGTTTGAGAACGTCGTCTGTCTTTCAATTAATCTGTAATGCCTGGAGGGTGAATGAACTCATTGTCTTTAATACTAGTAAGTGAGAATCATTTCCGGATTTTTTAAAATTATTTTTTATTTCTTTTGCTAGTGTTTCACCAAGCCACCATCTGGCAGAAGGGGCGGTCTCTCATAAGTCATAACAGGTTTTACTGTACCTTTGAAGCACCGACATATACTAAACAAATAAAACAATTCTATATCAATGTTTTACAATTATCTGATGTTGCCGCAGCAATAACGAGTATTTGTTGTCGTCAAAGCAAGCCGACGACCTTTGCTCATAGAAAGTCAGCAATAAGTTTAATAATTTTCGGGTCACCGAAAGTTACTTTTTAACATGCCTATGTCTTAGAACACGGATATTTTTGTCCCAAGATGTACTGCCGTTACAATAGACAACAAAAACACCTAAAACCTGTAAAGTTTTGACATTGGCCCAAAGATACCCCCCCCATTCCAGGCCTTTATTGTTTTCTAAATTTGTCGGCTTATTCCTGAGTACATAATATGATAATCAAATAATCGGTCTCATAATCGGTATCGGCAATTTTGATAATCGGTTATACGCGGTATCGGCATAATCGGCAAAAAGTGACATCGGTACAGCTCTAGTATTCAGTATCATCCATAATCAACGCGAAGAATATCGTTTGTGGTCGTATTTTCCACCCTGTGTGAACTTATCAGTTATTCTTCTATTGAGATCTTTTGCGTGTTTATTTCTAACTTAAAAGATTGTTTTGGACCATTTCATGATATATTCTTCGTCGAGATCGGGGAATTGTTTTTTGTTTTCGGTGATTATACTATGTAGACTATCGGGTTGTGGTAACCAGACTTCAGTTTGTTTTCGCTATGACATAATTGCTTCACTGACAATCAGCGATATCAGCATTTTAGAATCAATCATATACCGTAATAACACTATTGGCATCCAGTGTTTTTCAGAAATGTGTCTACCAAACCAATCATAACAGCATGGATGCCAATTCAAATGATATCACACGAGTGAATCCGGTGAGATCAAAATCAGGCAGTGGTCCATTAATCCCAACACGGGTCATCTCATGTGTGGGATGTCCAAATCTTTTGAAGTACTCAGAGCATTCTCCGACCCGAGAAAACTCCCTGGATAAAACGCAATCATATCAACCGAAATAATATTCTTGGGGTCGTATTTTGTATTCCATAATCCACATGGCCATAAACCACGTAGCTTGATTCGATATCTGAGAGAAATTCTGCGCGTGTTGGTTTCCATAGATTTCTCTTTCTCGTGAAATGAGCTGCAACTGACGGTATTGTAAAACAGTTTGTTAATAATTGCTCGTCGTAATCCGTTAAAAAATCACTGGCTAGTTTTTTCATCTCATTATGGAGGGCTTCAGTACGATATATTTCGCCATTGGGTTTTACAAATTGATCGAATTTACCCTCTTCGTCTTTAAAATTGTGAAAAAACCACACTGACACAGGATGGTTTTTACTCGACTTGTAAATAAAATCAAATAAATTTCCCCCGAGTGTTCTCCGGAGAACTCCACGGGTAGATATTTTACGGTTCTATCCCGCGGAAATATTGTTACCGCGGTTGTCCAAGCGTGTGCATTATGGTCAATAATTTTGATTGGAGATCCTCTCGATTTATATTTCGAGTCGTTTAATAACTCGCCTGTTACTGTCTCTACGGATATTGGGAATTTTAGTATCCGTTCTAACGCGGCTACATTTTGAATTGTTGCTCCGCTCTCCTTCGCTGTTAATCCCCATTCATTTATTTTTTGCGTCTTAGATCCGTCAATTTGTTACCACGCAATGCATTTGTAAAATGCTCTATTATTCGTTCTGCTACACAATTCAACGACTAATATTTCATGGGTTTTAAGTTTTCAATACTCGGTTTATCATTTATGGGATAGATCCCATAAACAACCGCGGTTACAGGATAGGATCTCTCGTAATACGGTTTGTCAATTCCAGTCAGAATTCCTGGTTTGGAATACTGACTCACAGTGACAGTTCTCTTATTTTTCAGGATGGGTTCAAATTTGTCGCGTATAATCCAATTCCCCGTTTCTGAGCGGATAATGAATTTCACTCTAAAAAAATACTTTTTCTTGTCAAGATGTGAGATTATCACTGCTGCTCTTTCGTCGTTCATGATAGCTTCAAAGCTATCATCAATTCTAAATGTTGACCAACAGTGAGATGCTCCATCGCGCTTGAATTCATTAAAAATTCATTAAAACCATCACGGATTCTACCCAACATGCTTCTATCACTTATTAGACCCTTTGGTACATCAGTGGAGACTATTTTCAACATTTTTCCAACGCGTAATTTTCGATAATCTCTCGAACTCCTCCATATTATAATTAAAACAAGTATTTAAATAAGGAATTTATTATATAATGAATCATTGCAAATGGCTTATGATAGGATCAGTAACCGCTTGTAACAAATCATGCAGAAATGAATTCTGCGGATATCATTTACAAAGCGTACGTGGGAGTTTTGCGCCCTTACCTTGCATACGACGTGGAGTAGGTGTGCCTGGTAAGTCGCAGTTGTGTCTCAATTGTGGTGGTAATAGAGTTAAAAACTCCATCAAAGATTTCATCGAAGATTCCGTCAATGACTCTGGCTCTGTCAAAGACAAAATCATTAGAACACCTCAAGACTACATTGAAAGATTCTCAAGTAAAAATTAAACCAAATAATTAATTAGACAAATAATATTATAGTATATAAATGCACCAAGAATTTCAACCACATCATGTGATCATTGATTATGAAGCATCTCGTGATGGTATTGTCAGACACCGCAGACTGAAGAAACCATTAGGGACGGACAATAGTCTTGGATATTTTATGTTTAGTGCTGGAAGGAAAAATATTACTGTCACAAAATCGAATACGAGTGTTTCCATGGATTGATAAAAGATAGATTTGTAATCGACCACATTGATTTCAATCCTAAGAACAATTCTTTATCAAATCTACAGTCTATTACACAAAGTGAAAACACCAAACGAGTAGGGACTGGAAAACACTCGAAAAATGCGAAACCTATAAAATCGTTTAATACAGAAAATAACGAAGAAAGTATTTCAATCAATGAATGAAGATGGAAAGTATTTGATATTTGTATACCCTCAGTACGATTTGTTGCAGAACAAATATATCAATCAGTGATTTCCAAGAGAACCGGACATAGAATTCAATTTACATATGTCTGAATGTTGTTTTGTATTGTATATTGTAACACCAAGGGAATTAACTCGTATTGTCTTGTGTGTATACGGTTTTGAAACAACGTATCACGTATCTCAATAAAATATTTCGATAACTGAATGGCTTTTTTGTATTGGTTTTTGAAACACTGTCACCAGATCTCAATTGAAATAATCAAGTATTTGTTTCGTGAGAAAATGAATCAAATAGGTGGTATTCTTTTTTTTGATGTTTTTTTTTTCTTCAAGTATTTGGTTCCGTTTAGATACTTTCAATAATCATACTTAAGTACACGAAAGAATAAAAATTGCACACCACATTATTGGTTTTCATGTATTAGTTAGCTTATATAACATGCTGTCTCCTATAGTATTGGGGCTTTAAGCCATTCGAAATTCAAACCGTGAAACCACCATATGTCACACCGTCACACGGTGTGAATGTGTTTTTGCATTCAACCCGGGTGATTTTGTTGGGGGGGGGTATGGTGGTTTCAATTTGAATGTAGAACAGCCCCGTGTCTGTATGTGCTGTGTGTCCACCTATAATCCATTGCTATATGTTGTATTGTCTTGTGCTGTCCTATTTCTATATATCATTATAAATACCATATCATTTGATTGTAAATATCATTATGTATATATCATTGTAAATACCATATCATTTCATTGTAAATACCATATCATTTCATTGTAAATACCATTATGTAAATACTTGTATATACTTGTAAATACCACGTATATATCTATATATTCATATGTAAATGTGACGTCCATTCACGAAGCATACCTTCTTCGGGTTCTAACCCGTTATTTGACGAGTTAGATCCCCTCTCGGAGACTATGCTTCGTGGTACCTCTGGGCCTCTCAGATGTGAATAACACCTGAGAGGTTCCAAATGAGCATGTGTTGTCTTATATTGTAACCTCTGGCCTCTTAGATGTTAATAACACCTGAGAGGTTCCAAATTGGGTTCATCATATTATACAAAAACGGGTCAAAATTGACCCCCTAATTTATATAATATTTCATATATGAATTTCGAAAATATGAATGTCATTGGACGCCGTTGGTGCCAAGCTGTATCGACATTTGTCGTTCCCTTGGACCCACCAGCTGCGTGGAGAAGGGGGATCAGCTTCATGGGCAGCAGTTGATTCTCCATACCACTCTGCCCAGGCTTCGTAGCTCCACTGGAGAGGACACTCCAGCGTCGTCGTATGACGTTGGCACAAAACGAAAAGTAGCAGTTTACCGGTTCTAAGCCAAAGCTCGATTGGCGTAGAGCTTGGCGCCAGGGGCAACTTCTGACGGTGGGAGACATCATCAGGTCTCACTGGACAGCTACCGCCCGCCTTAAGCTGGGCAGCCCCCAGTCAGTAAGGTGCTTTCCGCCATGGCCTACCTGCTTCACTGGGTGCGTGAAGCATAGAGAAACATCTCGACAAGTGGGCCACAAATCTCCGCACCAGGAAGAACTAAAAGAAGAAATAAGAAAACTCCCAACACTTCGTTTTGCGACCTGGAACGTTTGGACCATGTGTCCTGGACTGACCAATGAACTACAACAGATCAACGATGCACGGAAGACTGCCGTCATTGGCAGAGAACTCTTCCGACTGAACATCGACATTGCCTATCTCCAGGAGACCCGACTGGCTGACAGCGGCACCATCAGGGAAGCCAATTACACGTTCTTTTGGCAGGGGAAGCCCTCACATGAACCTAGGCAGCACGGTGTAGGCTTTGCCGTAAAGAACACGCTAGTTGCCTTCATTGAACCTCCATCATCAGGTACCGAGAGAATCCTTGTCCTGAGGCTGTCAACATCCTTAGGCCCTGTCCACATCTTCAGCGTGCATGCTCCAACCCTCCGCTCTACCCACGAGGAGAAAGACCAGTTTTATGAGGCGCTGGACCAGGCGATATCCAGCATCCCAGAAAACGAAACCCTTTACTTGCTAGGAGACTTCAATGCTAGACTGGCAGCCGACCATGAGGCCTGGTCCGCCTGTCTTAGAGTTTATGGAAGGGGCAAGATCAACGAGAACGGGCAGCGACTTCTGGAGATGTGCTACTCCCACAGCCTATGTGTGACCAACACTTTCTTCCAATGCAAGGAGATCCACCAGGTGTCTTGGAGACACCCACGTTCACTACACTGGCACCAGCTAGACCTTGTCATCACCAGGCGTACGGAACTGGCCAGCGTCCTCCTAGCCCGCAACTACCACAGTGCCGACTGCGACACCGACCATTCCCTTTTGGTCAGTAAGGTGCGAATATTACCCAAGAAGCTGCACCATGCCAAGAAGAAGGGTCACCCTCGCATCAACACCTGCTGTGCAAGTAACCCAGAGAAGACACAGCAGTTCATCAGCAATGTGCAAGAAGCTCTCACCAAAGTGACACCATTGACTCCAAGTGGGCCCATCTCTGTGACTCTGTGTACAACTCAGCCATCATAGTTTACGGGAAGAGGGAACGGAAAAATGCCGACTGGTATGAGGCAAACTGGGAGGAGATGGAGTCCGTGACTGAGGCAAAGAGGAAAGCCCTCCTGGCATACAAGGCTGTACCTAGCCCAAGAACATTGCAAGCACTCAGAAATGCAAAGAAAAACGCCCAGAAGACTGCCCGCCACTGTGCCAACATATACTGGCTTAACAGTATACAGATAGCTGCCGACAACGGGGATTCAAGAGGAATGTATGAGGGCATCAAGAAGGCGACAGGCTCCTCCATCTCAAAGACCGTCCCCCTCAAGTCCAAGACAGGTGAAGACATCACAGACCAGAGCAAACAACTGCAGCGATGGGTTGAACACTATCTCGAGCTATATGCAACCCAAAACAACGTCACTGACACTGCCCTGGATGCCATTCCAGATCTGCCTGTCATGGAGGAGCTAGACACACAGCCCACCCTGGAAGAGCTCGGAAAAGCCATAGACTGCCTTGCCTGTGGGAAGGCTCCTGGAAGCGACGACATTCCGCCTGAAGTCCTCAAGGGTGGGAAACCAGTGCTGCTTCAGCCGCTACACACACTCCTCTGCCTCTGTTGGGAACAGGGATACATCCCACAGGACATGCGTGACGCCAACATCGTCACTTTGTACAAGAACAAATAAGACCGTAGCGACTGCAACAACTACAGGGGCATTTCCCTCCTCAGTGTTGTCGGAAAGGCTTTCGCCCGTGTTGCCTTGGCACGCTTGCAGATCCTAGCCTCCCGCGTCTACCCAGAGTCCCAGTGTGGATTTCGAGCCGGCAGGTCAACTGTAGACATGATCTTCTCACTACGTCAGCTGCAGGAGAAGAGTCATGAGCAGTAGATGCCCCTCTACATTGCCTTCATAGACCTGACGAAGGCATTTGACCTGGTCAGTCGGAGCGGACTCTTCAGAATGCTGCAGAAGATTGGCTGCCCCCCCCCCCACACGTCTACTTGCTGTCATTATGTCATTCCACGAGAACATGCACAGCACAGTGTGCTTCAATGGCGCAACATCAGAAGCCTTCCCAGTAATCAGCGGAGACAAACAAGGCTATGTGCTTGCGCCGACTCTTTTCGCCATATTCTTCTCCATGCTTCTCCAGTATGCCTTCAAGGGCTGCAGTGCCATCAGCTTGAAGAAAACAAACGTCATGGCGCAAGATGCAGACTCCCGTCCCCCTGTCACCATTGATGGATACAACTTGGAAGTTGTCGAGAACTTCACATACCTCGGGTCCAACATCTCCAGCTCACTCTCAATTGATTACGAAGTGAATGGTAGGATTGCCAATGCAGCTGCAGTGATGGCCAGACTTAACCAGAGGGTATGGAACAACCCCAACCTCACCAAGAAAACCAAACTGTCTACCAAGCCTGCGTGCACAGCTCACTCTTCTACAGCAGCGAAACATGGACCACTTATGCAAGTCACTAGAGAAAACTGAACAGCTTCCACCTGAGATGTCTGCGGCGCATTATGCACATCAAGTGGCAGGACAAAGTACCGAACACAGAGGTTCTAAAACGCGCCAACATCAACAGCATGTTCGCCATTCTCAGTGAGAGGCGCCTTCGCTGGCTCGGCCATGTCAAGAGAATGGACCCGGTCCGCATCCCTAAGGACATATTATATGGGGAACTAGCAAAAGCTACACGACCAACTGGACGTCCACGCCTGCGCTACAAAGACGTTTGCAAGAGAGACATAAAGACGGCCAACATCGATGTCAACAAATGGGAGAGCTTTGCTAATGACCGTCCCTTCTGTCAAGCAGGGAGTTAGCATAGCTGAGGATGACAGAAATATGAAGCATGCTCAAAAGAGAGCCAGAAAGAAGGAACAGCTGACTTTGGAGCTACGCCATCGTCCCACGTAGACGGACGGATGCCATGGAATTATAATTGAGATTTCAAATTTGAAAAATCAAGGAATACAATTATCAGATAAATTAGATTGTAATCAGATTCTCTCTGAATTTCATGATCTTGATGATAGCGCTCGGAATAATAGATATGTCCTTGCCAAACAGTATGGGTTGATCAAACAAATTCAGCACGCGGTAAATGACTCGCTTGTATTCTGTAACGACATCAACAAATTTATCCCGCTGTTCATTGCTGTCGAAAAGGTCAGAAGTGAATTGGGCAAACAATATGAAATCAAACACACAATAAACTCAAAAATCAATAAGAATAGAAATCATCAGCGAAAATGAAAAGCACCTTTTGGTTGCCTCAACACAGTGAAAAATCTCTGATACTCTAAACAATGCCCAACATGTTGCAGGTGACAATAAAGACCCATTGACAAATAATTCTATAGACAGGTATGCGCTTACTCGCATAGAACGAATTTGTATAGACGGGTAGGATAGTGTTCGGTGATTTAATCACTGGTGATAAATCACTACGCAGAAGTAATGAACACACTGTAGTGAAATTCAAAAGAATTTTGGGTGGGTGAGTTTTCACTTACAATTTAGATCGTATATTATTTTATAATGGTAGGTGAAGCCCTAACAACTAGATCAACACGCGAGAGATTGGCTGCGATTAAGAAATTTATTCCGATTCGTGATTCCGTTCGAAATAAGCTAAAAGCAACGACAAGAATTTCAAACCGACTTCACAATGAGAACTGAACAATTATTCAAACCAATAACCACTGCAACGGGGAAAGTCGTATCGACCACTGAAAAAAGCTATATGGGAAGATATTCCTGAGGAACAACGAGGGGAAAAACCAGCCCTTCTTCCTGTACTTGAAAAAATAGCAAAGAGACCCAAGCAAACAAAATAATTTTTAAAAACACTTCCTGGTGATATAATAGCCGCTGCACGACTTCATGAACAACGTGAACAAGAACAACAACAACTAAGTGATATTATTGAAGAAGAAAAGGAAGATGAACAACCACAAATTGAAGAAATAGAAGAAATTTCGAGAGGGAGAATATATCCACATGTAAAGAGATTTACGGAAGAAGCGACGAATAAATTTAAAGATTCCACGGATGATGAATTAGCTGATTTTGCTGCTAATTCATTTCAAAAGGAGATGGGTTTGAAGATACTATAAAAACCGCTGACACCTGGTATTAAAAAAAATCTATTTGGCAAAACACGGTGGAATTAGAACCTCAAGAGATAATAATAATTTGAATGCGTATATGAATAAAATAGAAAAATTAAGGAGTGGTCAACCACTATATGATCGAAAAGAAGATGATGATGCACAAGGTGCAGCTGGCATCACTAAAAAAAACAAATGGAAAGGGATTTTCTCAAAGTGGAATTTACGATTAGATAAATAGCATTTAAATAAGATGATCATACACTACAACCACAACAAACCAACCATGATCTATGTAGTAAATTCACGACTTCCTGTTTATAGAGCGTACTATGGAGATGGTCTCGGCAATACTATTGCAGGGTTATTTACTAGAATGGCTCCAAAAATAGCACCAATCGCAAAACAGTTATCAATGAAAGCTATTGATGTTATTCGTAATAAGGGTATTGTGCTGTTGGTGATGTTGCCGGGAAAGCATTTTTCACGGCTAAGGAAAAACTAATAGCGTTAGTTCGGCAAATAAAGTCACCGATGACTTCGTCATTGCGGCCACTACCATCTACGGAAATTATGCTTGCAAGTATTAGTAAAATAATAAACAACGCATTGGATCAGAATATAGCATCACGGTATGACACTCTGGGAAATATTACTGCAAATATGATAGCGGGATGTGGTTTGAAATCACGAGCGAGATCGCGATTTAGATCAAGAAGTATATAATAATGTGTTCAAATCAGCTCCTGATACAGCGTTCGATATGGACGCCCCAGTGCCCAAGAATGATTCTGTACGCGAATATCAATTCTATTCCTATAATGCAGTACAACCAAATATTCGAGCAAGAATCGAACTTCAAGTCCATGATTCCAGCAAATTCTTTGTACCCTCTGAAGCATTTATCGAAGCAGAAGGAGAACTCGTAACAGCTGCTGATACTCCTGCTGTACCAGCACCATATGACCTAAATGCCCAAGTCGGCTTTGTCAATGATGGTATCATGACGCTATTTGAGAGTGCAAGATATATGATTGATAACAGAGAGATTGAATCCATAGAACGTGGTGTTGATCGCCACAACAATAGTGGGTTTAGCAAGATATTCTGATGATTTTACAAGATCGGCCGGTCCGTCTATGATGTTCTCAAAGGATATTAATGATCGCGCTGGACCGACTCCATATATTATAAGACAACCAAAAAATCAGGCTGGTGCTGCTAATGTTGATACCGAGAATATGATTATAAATGATGATCCTAATTACAACCTAGGAGCTGCAACACGCATATCAATGTTGCAAGGACAGCGTAGATTATTTTCATGCGCGATTCCACTGCATCATATTTTCGGATTCTGCAGAAATGTTAGAAAAGTTATGTATGGAGCGAAGCATACAGTAATCTTAATGCGAAAAAGTGACGATAATGATGCAATCTGGAGCATTCCAGCAGATATTGCACATCCGGATAATGACCGTGGCAAGGTGAATATAACAAAACTATCACTGTGGATGCCAGTAATGACTCCATCAATCATCGCAGAAGAAAGATTACTATCATTTATGGATCAAGGAGAAAAATCGTTGATATCATGGCTAAAAACAACAACGGATATTATGCAATCATCTGTTAATGGTACATTTACCTTTCACCTGGCATCAAAACAGGGGGTTGCTGTGCCACGACATATATTTATTGCGTTACAGGATATGGAGCGATTAAACTCACAGTTACGCAGCCATATGATATTTGATAAATTCGGTGGTAATGAAGTATCGTTGAGGATAAATGGCCAACAAGAACCATCCAAAGATATTTTACTTAATTACGAAACCAACCAAATAGCACGCGCGTATCATCGTTTGCTGACGGTTATGGGATGCGATAATAATGTAGACACCGGTTTGCAAATATCACAATGGAATTTTAAAAACCTATATCCGATCTACTACTTTTCGCTGGAACATCTTGACTTAACCAGACAATCCGTCGTTGACATACATTTCCGAGCTCGTGTAACACGACTTCCTGCTGTTGGCGGTAGATACAGAGCAATTGCTGTCATACTCAGTGACAAGTCAATGCTACTCGAAGGTGTTGGTGGACGAGTGAGAGTAACTAATGCACCAGTGGAAAATATGAAGATAATTAGATCAATCTCGTATTAAATAAAATGTCATATAGTCATGTTAGTGTTACTTTAACTCCTGGTCAAGTTAAAAAAATTGCAATCGGAATCAGCTAAAAAATGTGGAACCACAACATCGCTGAAGCACAATTAGATGTCTGGTTGTCAAAAAAAAACTATCACTGACAACTCGTCAGATAAAACACTTCAATGATGCCATCAAAGATGAAAAAGGTGTTCAGGTCACTCTCTCTGCGGCCGCGATCAAAAACATGATAAAATCAGGTGGTATATTCCCACTTTCCGCTGCGTTACCAGCGTTGATTGCGGCCGCGGCCCCAGCGGTAGCAAAAGCCGCCGCTCTTGGGGGCCATTGGTACAGCGGTATGGATGGCACTAAAGAAAGCTACCGAACAAGGATACAACAAAAAAAAAGAAACGATCAGGAAAGGGTCTAAGATTACCAGGAACTCCGTATTCATGATACAGCGGAAAGGGCCTGAGACTAGGAACAGTTTACTAACAATAGTTCCCATGTCAAATTTTGATTTACTCGATGCTGCTATAAAACTAGCGATAAAAAACTTTAGAGGTGTCTTTATGATAGATCAATTACCATAACAACCAAACAGCGTTGAAATCGGTATCATTAATCTCGATAACAGCACCGGACCTGGAACTCTGGGTTGCATACGCGATTGATCCGCGTGGAATTATTTATTTCGATTCATATGGGTTAGGGCCGCCTAAAGAATTTATGCGTTATATAAACCGCTTAAAAACTCCTATCTGGAGTTCCACGCTACCAATACAGAAAATGAATGACCCACCAATATGCGGCATAGAAGTATTAAATGTACTCAACGCTATTTCATCATCGGGAAGACCACCCCACAAAACCGTACACGAATATAAGAGTAATCGCTTTTTAGAGAAATTATATAAAAAAACATGATTGATATTTGGGGAAGATCCCTCTCAAGCCTGAAAAAAAACCACCATGAATATATCTGCAACCGGTGATGTAAAAAAAATAATTGAAGATGAAATATCCGAGATGTTAAACCTCTCAAGTGTTGATCCCAATGAAATAGTTGTATTTCAAGATCGTCAGGGTAAATTGAAAACGAGTAATGTTTCCCTGGATGATATTTTGACAAAACAACGCAACGCAGTAGAAGATACTATCGCGTTGTTTTCCAAGGAGGGTAAGCTCAAATCGAGTGTTCTCATTTCAACTATTGTGGATAGAATTAACAATTTAGAACCATTAATAAAACTACGCGATGAATATGACGACCATACAACTAAATTCGATCGGTTTTCTGAATTACAAAGAAATATAATTGACAATATTGACAAACCTCTATTGGATTTCTTAGGAAATCCACCGGTGACCACACCAAAATTAACAGAGATAAAAACCTCCATGGATAATTTGTCAAAGTTGCGATCCGATTATGACGCTAATATCGAACAATTTACAACGTTACGTAAAAACGTTTAAAAAAAACGATGATGCCGTCGATAAATGTTTTGGTAAAAATGTTAAACCCGAAGGAATCAAAACAGGTCTCGATGGTATTATCACAAAACTCGATGAAATAACAGCGATTACTCGGCAAAAAGAAGTTGTTCGCGAAGATATTAAAATGACCAACGACGTCATCAGGGATGATCTACCGAGGATGGTAGAAAAACTTGAAAAAATAAAAATCCCTCACGAACAAACAAATATCGTAAAAAATGTGTACGCGATCCAACACGGATCATTTACGTGGACACCATCCACTAACATATTAAATATCACCGCGACCGTCAAGGTATTTATCGATTAACACTATTGTCGCCGACTCGATTTAATATTTCATCAACGAGTTCATCTGGGGTCAACAATATGATATCAACGATCATCGAATTGGAAACAACTGAACGATTCACATAAAAATCCACTGATAATAATTTGGCTAGGGTTTAAGTAACATTGTATGTGGAATTCGTAGCGGATTCAAGTAAACAACTTAATTAAAAATCCATAGGATTTTCAACGCTGGCGAATTTAACACTAGCGTTAAAAAAATGTCATCATTGGCAACGTCATAGCAATATCGCTATGATCAGGTCAGAGAATTTCAAACTAAACTCAAAACACTCACTGAGGAGTATCAAGTAAAAATAAAACAATACCGACGAAGAATTACCACAATTGATGTTACCGTGTACTCGGTATCAGGTGTAATCACCGGAGCTGGTATTATACTCTCCTCGGTGACAATGATTGCCCCGATAGCTGTTCCGATTTGTATATCCGCGACGACAACAATCGCGGGAATAATTTCGATTATAACATAAAAAATATTATCATGCAGCCAGCGCAAACTGCAGAATTACGTAAAGTTCCATGCTGTGTCAACCGCGTATTCCCAATTAATCTCGATGATATCATCTTCCCTCGATGACACATTAATATCCGATAGTGAGTTTTCAGCGATGGTACGTGTTTATAATTCCGCGATGTCAAAAGTAGAAAAACAACATGAGTATAATAACAATGGCAACATCGCAAGAACTGCTTCAACGAATAGTAGAAAACACCACCCCCGTGAAAACCAGCATGATCTCAATAACCTCAACAAACCTTGAATTCAGTGTCAATTTCCCCACTGCGATTCCCGTGAAGAAGATAGCACTTGCAAAATTACGAGTGTATCACAGTTGGCCTAACATTAGATAAGTACCATTTGGTGGTCAATAACCGAATAATTCCTTGGTGTTTGCGAGAAAGAATAAACCCGATGGTACTCCTGACTGGAACGTTGTTTCCATACCTTCTGGGTCTTACCAAAGCGAACAAATTAATAATGAATTACAACGATTACCGGAAAAGAATCGAACATCGCTATAACGGTTCACGAACCGACGTTATCATCCGCGATTGAGATAAACTCACCCAGGTATGTCGTAGATATCTATCAGAGTTCGATAAGAACAATACTAGGATGGCCTGAAATAACACCTCCACCTGAACCGACAAAATCTGATTATGTCACGGATAAACAATCATTCCACGAATTTACCCCATCATATAGAGAACACCTCCGTGATATAAAAAATTCATCGCTGCAGGGTACTAATTTTTTTTTTACCCTAATAAAGATTACGGTTTTTGGAGATTTATTATTGGACCGAGACAACACAAGGGTTCAACCATCCTCAAACATAATAACGACCCAGATGGTGGTAGTAGGCATATCGCTCCTCAAAACGTCAATATATCCTCGGTGATTGCAGTGAATTTAGTATGTGATGTCATCGAAGGAAGTTACCAAATAAGTCTCGAAAAATCAAATCAAGCCCATCAAGGATATATTTTATACTCATTTGCACCAACAGCTCTTCCAGGATTTTTAATAATCGAGGATCCATCTAATCCAGTGTATATGCGATGTCATAATGATTCATTAACGAGGATTAATTTCAAACTCACTGACCAATCCAATAATCTAATTGATTTACGAGGTGAGGTTTTACAAATTAGTCTGTTTGTAAAGTCTTAAGACTTTCATCGTAAATTGATTTTCAATTCGTCTCCAAAACACAATCAGCATTGGGTCTGTAGCGTGATAAACCGAAACCATTTCTCTTTTTTTTTTTGGTCTGCCTGAATTGGTTTCGGTTTGAAATCCTTTAAGACTTTGTTTGAAATAGTTTCGACTTGTTTGAAATAGTTTTGGTTTGTCTGAAATAGTTTCGGTTTGCTTGAAATAGTTTCGGTTTCCGTAGAGGCTTTAGTTTTGTTTGAAAACTTGGTCTGTCCACCCTCTCTGCTGCTCATGGCCTTATATTTCGTCGCAACAACGTATTAAAATCCTGGACATATATAAGATAACAGGAAGAATAAAATAACTATTGTCTTTAGTATGATTTGTTATATCAATTTGCGCAATAATACGAATATATAAACATTCTTTCATCTGAAGGCCTATAGATCGTACATGATGCTCATTCATTAATCATAAATGAAATTAAAATGGAACACGTACAGTTTCATCGTAATTCTTTATTTATTCCGAGACCCTCTCTCCTCTCGCGCGTAAGGGACAAAATAAGCAAATATCTGGATCGTAAGCGAAAACCATTGCACTGAACTAAAATATTAAAACTGAACTTGTACCAAGTAATCTACAGTAATCTGTTTCCTTGTAAAGATATGATTACTCTTTCCTTTGAGGCTCCGAGTGGTCTAAAGCGCTGTCCGTTACGGATCACTGCCATCTCACCTCCGTCTGCGTTGGTTTGAGTCTCGGATTCGGCTAATGCGGGTATGTGAGAAAGCTTGCCAGTAGCTTCTCGTGGGTCGGTCGTTCTTTCCGGGATTTTCCGAGTTCTTCCTTCACTATTAAACTGGCCGTTATGTATAGCCTATCTTTTGCTGAAAAATGGCGTTAAACCATAAAAAGAACAAAAACAAAAAACAAGCAAACTGTTTCCTTTGGATCTGTCTACATTGTGCATACATAATATCAATGATAAATGGTTGCAATAGCTAGTCGACACTAGGCCTATATATTTATTAAATTAGTCGGTTACGAGTCACACTTATTGTATTGTGTTTGAATCCTTTGTTGATGTTTCTTAAACATATTATAATGTTCTAAAAATCGAGTATTCATTATTAAATACAATTAATCTCTCTCTCTCTCTCTCTCTCTCTCTCTCTCTCTCTCTCTCTCTCTCTCTCTCTCTCTCTCTCTCTCTCTCTCTCTCTCTCTCTGGATTATCTAGCTAGATACGGGCGAAAATCCATGAAAATACGAGCGTCGGGGATTTTCGCCTGTGGCATACGACGACGTCTCTGGGCCTATGAATGACAGTAAGGTTTAGTCAAACCGTCCAAGGGGAGGAGAGAGAGAGAGAGAGAGAGAGAGAGAGAGAGAGAGAGAGAGAGAGAGAGAGAGAGAGAGAGAGAGAGAGAGAGAGAGAGAGATTGGTTAGTCATTTCGCTAAATTATTCCACGCTAATTTCTTTCCACACGTCAGTACATGAACACCTGACAGTTCAGGTTCAGTGTACAAGAAACTAACCGTGATTGTAATGCACTACTTTCTTCAAATAAACATATTTCATGTTTAAATCATGACTGTGTTTTATATTGATCTAATACATATGAATTTAAAAAAAGAAGAAACAAAACACACACACACACACACACACACACACACAAAACAACAATAAAGTTATTAATCTGCATATGTGATTGTGAATATCAAGAAACTCGTAGAACTACATTTTGTAGCGGACACACTCGCATGGATGTGAGTTCATTCACTCGGTCATTACACAGTTGCCCGGAGCATATCGTAAGATTCGAAACTCAATTGAATTTGCCTATATGTGTATTTGTATGTGATATAAATAAAATATATACATAGTATGTACGCTGTATCAATGATATACCACTCGTATACAAATTTTCATTAAAAGAAAACTCGGCAAGCCTCGTTTTATTTTAATGAAATATGTATACATTTCGTGGTTTAAAAGAAAATGCATTGCGGAGTTGATTTCCTGAAAGCGGGCCCCAAGGCGGTTGCCTCGTTCGCCTTGCCCTAGGACCGGACCTCGCAAGACCACCTCATTATTACGTTAGGATCTTGCCCATTATTTAACTCGTCCAAGAGCTTAGTCATATAAGCCCGTATTACAAATCTGATAAAAATCTGGCGTTCTTAGTTTTAACGGGGCTCCGGCAATCAGATGCAAGGTTACAATAATGCAGGTGCATCTCGCTCATTATCTAACTTGTTCGAGATCTTGATGATGTAAACATAAATCCCAAGAGTTACCAAAATCGGTTAGCCTATTGTACACTGAACTAATACAGATTTCTGATTGACAATAAGCTCAGCAACTCGTATTCAAGAACAGCGCTAAACTGATCAGAGATCTTGAATATCCAATGATATAATAAGCTTTGGTTCAAAATTATTTAAATAATATGGCCCCGAGAGTGAAGAGCAGTCAGATGCAAGAATACCTCATTAATATTAATTATCGAACTAGTCTGTTATTCTAATGAGACAAGTCTTTATTCTAAGTTTTATTTTAATATGAACTTCAGAGAGGTAACAAATATTATTGATTGTTTGTTTGATTAGGATTTTTAACGTAGCTTTAACAATTTTTCAGTCATATCGCTACGATGTCTACAGTGAGGCAGTTTATAGTGATGTCTAGCACTGAGACATCATGCCGCAGACATGTAGCATGATGTCTCACCCAGTCACATTATCCTGACACCAGGCCGACCAGTCCTAACACTAACCTCTTTATGCTGAGCGTCAAGCGAGGCAGCTGTTAGTACCATTTTTGTAAGTCTTTGGTATGACTCGGCCGGGGATCGAACCGACGACCTCCCGCTTCCGGGGCGGACACTCTAACCACTAGGCCACCGGAGCGGTCAAATATTATTGACAATATGGATGGAGAAAACGGACGCGGGCCATACCATGAACCTAACATATGCCAAGTGGGCCTAAAACGTTATTTCTCTTCTTCTTCAGAGCATTGTAATGTCAATCGTGTGACACACGTTTGTACTGTATTCACATTCCAAAAACAACATAGATAATTCTAAAACATAAAAATCCCTATGTTTATGTAACCTAATAATGTTTTGTATATTATATGTTTTCAGCATGTTTTATTGTTTTCCAATTTCATGGTTTTTGTTATTTGTTTTTCTGTAGTGTAGTCATATCATTATATATGTTGTAAAGCGCTTAAGCTTCGTAAGATTAGGCGCTATACAAAGTCCTCATTATTATTATTATTATTATTATTATTATTATTATTATTATTATTATTTAATAATGACGGTTTTAAACTTGGATTTGGATTAAGTTATAAATACATAAAAAATCCCTATGTTTATGTAACCTAATAATGTTTTGTATATTATATGTTTTCAGCATGTTTTATTGTTTTCCAATTTCATGGTTTTTGTTATTTGTTTTTCTGTAGTGTAGTCATATCATTATATATGTTGTAAAGCGCTTAAGCTTCGTAAGATTAGGCGCTATACAAAGTCCTCATTATTATTATTATTATTATTATTATTATTATTATTATTATTATTATTATTATTATTATTATTATTTAATAATGACGGTTTTAAACTTGGATTTGGATTAAGTTATATGTCCACCAAAGAATTTATAGTTATTTCTCACCACGTTTCTTTGAACGTATCGTTCAGACGCATGGTATTGCGCATTTGCTTGGACATGAAAACAGAGAAAAGTTGTCACGCGCATCAGATGTCATCCAAAATTCATTGGAATCGTAGCAGATAAAATCAGTTCTTTCAATAGGATTTGATAATCCTCTAAGTCCTTACACAATATTTGTATAAAGTTGCTGCATGATAAGTTTTATATCCACGTAGCGTTTTGTGTCTTTTCAAGAATCAGTTTTCATATTTAGTCGAAATAGCACAATAATTTTTTTAAGTCACGCACTAGACGCCGTGAAGTAGTCTCGTTTTGGGGTGACGCTTTATGTACATGACTTTAAATATCCTATAAATGTTCATCCTCTAAAATAAGTCTTTGTACCATTTTAACCTTCTAGGTAGAAGTAGTATCAATGAAATTATACGGAGTTCTGGATAGTTGGTCAACGTCTGACCATTTCATCACTTTACAAAAAAAAATTCCTGACGTAGAATTCAGGTATCACTGACTTAAAAGTATATGTCGCATGATGCAGTTTTTATGTATGGCTCAATTGCATATATACAATATATTTTTAAAAACATTCTCTTATCTTAGGAGGCAAACTACAAATGTTCTGTTCTAAAGCATTCTTCATAAGGATCACTTTATTTTTACTGATCAAAGGAAGCTGGTGACTGCGCGGAGATGATGCGACATATTTCATGTGTCTTTATACTTCATTCGTGAAGTACAACACCATAACTTAAAGAGTGTACTTTATCTCCTTATCCCAAATAGAATTATCCAGCTTTGTCTATAGATTCAGGAGGGGGTTCTTTCATATATTTAAACCATTTCACTTTTAACATCATGAATCGACTTTAAAGCCACAAGAGCAGGCAAGTCACATAACATATGTATTTCTTCTTTGATTGGTGCATATCGATGCCCTAATGTTGGCATTTTTTTTTTTTTTGTTTTTTTTTTTGCGAGTGCATGGATGGTATCCACAGGTAGGTACACTAACGGCATCACTTCCACCAATAAAGCAGAAAGGCCGTGCTGCATCGCTTTCGCTGGTAGTAGAGGAGCGGAAATTCCATTTTGCATTGCTGAAACAGCCCTGTAATCGAATTTATTATTGGACTTGGAGTCTGTTGTGAAGTACTCGCTCGGTTGCTGTTTCGAATTCGTCAGTATAAGTGAAAGTGTGCTATAATTTATCTTAAAGTCCATAACAGGTCCATTATCCAGTCGCTTTGTCGTATTCGTCATTATCCGCAAATGCCGGCCTTGAAATTGAGCTTGGAGAATGTGGGTCCTTTATTCGGTTGCTATGTCGAATTATTCGTCATCTTTAGCGGCTGGTGTTCGTATTCTTCGCAATGAAGTGCAAGTCAGGGAACGTTCCCCTTTTTTATTCTGGAGCTCACCGTGTCTGCATGGTAATGTCTTGTGATCTGGAAGTTGCATCTGTTTCTGATAGACACTTTGAAAAACTTTTTCGAAAAGGCGACTGTTTGATAGTTTTTGTAAACGTCCAACGTCATGTGAATCTAATGTTTTCACGCAAATGTCTTGATTTAGCCAGCTGTACAATTTCATTCCATACATAAAATTCATCACTTTACATTGAATTTGCATGTAGTATGAATTTCTCTCTGACGGTGTCAGTATTGGTATCCGTAATGTTTATGGTCGTCACTTGCAAAACTGACGACAACGTATTTTGGGTGTTCGCTTTTTGTGCGATTGTTTACAACGATGATGGATATACATACAATTGTCCGTGTCACTGTAAAGGATTCATTCTCCTAAAGTTTCAAAGAAGGAACAGAACATAATTTTAAATTGGCTGTCATCCAATGACACGCAAAGAAGGGTGGGAAGACACGGCACTATTACTCTTACACATAAACATACTTTGACACAAAAAAGGGAGAGAATGCATAAAAGCGGGTGTTTTATTTGTCCAGAGCATACAAATAAATATACACACAACACAAATGGATATAGCAAATAAGAACATATCTCTTTCCTAGAAATATGGGTGGCTCTTAAAGGGACCGTTGGGATTTTCTGTCTCCAGACATATAGTGACCACTGCCTCTTCCATGTTACGTACCGCACACCGCATAACGTTTCTCACAATGTCTTTGTGGAGACTACGAGCGAAAAACTAGGGTCTTTGACCTTCTCTCAGTCCTTCGGCATCCAATCTTGATGGCCTATTTGTCAAAATATATCCTGTAGTTTCCTATAGTTGGCACTGAGAAGAGGATGTCCCCTCTCATAAGTTTAAAATGGTTGTCAACTACACTGAAATGATGATCGTTCCAATCTCGTCGGAAGGATCAGATTCTGTAAGTTCTTTGTATTTCAACGAGGATCAAAGTTTTATGGACGATTTACACGTGTTTTGTGAGCTTTCCATTGTCATACACCAGTTGGATCTACCAGGTATTCCGCTGTGTGGAAGATCGGGCGTTTCACCAGTTTTCTTCACAGATACCTTAACATGTCATTGGGAAAAAGATCTTCTCCCCTTGTTCTTTTCAGCGTTTTGTGTTCCAATGTGATGCCTTCTAGGGAGCAGTATATTTATTTGCATTTGCCTTTGTCTTCTCGAGTCACAAAGACGGGTAGCCACTAGCTTTTATTTAAAATTTTATAAATTCGTTGATTTAGCCGGAAACAGTTTTTGGGATGAGAAGTCGTCCTAACGGTATTCTGTTTTAGGAAAGTGCTACATTTGAGTATACATGCAACAGTTGGTATCCGCGATCCTGAGCATTGAACAATTCGAAACTCACAAACTTTCCTGTCCAAGCGCGTTCTTAATCCTTGTGGCAACAAGGTGAGTCTTTATTAGATGACCCATCACACATCATGAAGACAACACCAGTTCTTCATGGCAATGATGTCATAAGAGAGGATAATACAAGTGGGTTGGAAGAAAGAATTTGCATTTCATTAATCCTTCGTATAGATGAATGTGTTCTACGACTATATATCCTGTCAACATTTCAGGATGATTATATGAATCGAGCATATCTGCAGACCCAATTATACAAGTGACACACACCAATGCATGTAATTTTGTCTCATTCATATTTTTCGTAGCTTTGGCGTGTCAACGTCTGACGGAGATGTAAAACTGAGGAATTATCTAGTTTTCTCTGCATGAACTTTGTTTCTGTACACTAATAAATACGCTTTAGCGATGGTTGAAGCTGTTTCCTTCAAAGGATATATACCTCTGTGTTCCATTATAATTGTCGACATTGAATGGTGTGAAATGTCCTCGTCAGATAGGCCAAACATCAAGATTTCTTTATAGTTAAATGGGGTTAAAGAGCGAGTTTTGTACTAAGCGTAGAATGTTTCTCGCTGTTTCGTGTGCATACCGTCTGCGTCGGAGTAGCTAACGTCAGGCAAAAGATGGGTACAGAGTCTTGATTAGCTTTGTACTTTAAAAAAAAGAGTGCAAAAAAAAAACTATAGTCATTTCCGTCATTCCAAAACATTTTAGGCATTCTGCTCAAAGGCAACTCAAGGCTTTTGAAATTGTCCAACTTTCATATAGATGAGTTTGTCTCCGTTCTTGATGATTGTGAGGCATTCGGAATTGTCCTGAATAATATTTCATAAAAAATTGTCTGTCGTAAGAAACTTTATGACAGTTCCTTTAACGTTCCAAGAGTTACAATTGGGACATGAACTATTTAGCTTCTTGTATGCGATTCTCACAAGCTAGATGACACACGGAGAAACAGGGACATGAATACCAGTCTGTTGCGTACATCCAAAGTCCAAAATGAGAAGGAAACAAAAATTATTTGTAATCATGAAGCCATCCTCCATTCCACTGTCATAGTTGGGGTGCCAATATAATGCTCAAATCCACGATTTGGTCATAAAAAAGCATATTTTGTTTCCTGGACAAACATATACCTTTGAATTATTGGTTCTGATAAGACGTCCACAGGTGGAGCATACTCTCATTAATTCGCAAGTACATTTCTGTTGTTGAATTTGTTGTTCGAAAGATGTTAGGCTGACAAAGGTTCGCATGCAAAAGAACAATTAATTCGCTCTTTTCTTTCATGAATGCATGGTTTTAACGCAAAAGAGCCCCAACATATCTCCCTTCAATAAATATGCTGGTCCTGACTGGTAAATCATTGGTCACATTTCTCGCAATAGTAAGTGTATCCGAGAAATCATGTTATACTAGTAATGGCATCAAAATGCTCACGATGATGTTGCACGTTAATGTATTTTTGATTCTGGAAATCGGGTCCACGAAATACCAGACCTCCGCGAATCACTCAGACACGTTCAACGTATTCAACATGTCTTGAAGTTTCGCATTACATTATTGTCATACAGAGTCTCTTTGTAAATGTCTGACTGCTGAAAAAAAAATTCTGTTTATCTTCGTTATTTGTATCTGTCTGATTTTCTAATGCTCTTCCATGCTCTTATCGATTCTGCGGTCTCATTATTCTTGGCATACGTCCGACCCAACCAAAATGGCACAGGTTAAGCGCATGTCATCTTCGCTAGCCATGGTTCCGATATGTTAACACTATCTATATCTTGGTGGATTGAGCATATATGTATGTGCTTCAGGTCTGTGAAGTCACCGCATTCAATCAAAATTAGATTTTTCAAATTTAAACACCGTTCCTACATGATCTAGACAATTGGAGCACACAACTGGAATTTTCTCATAAAAGAGCGACTTCCACTGCCGGTTTCTGTTTGTGCAAATACGTTATACTCAAATGCACATTTGATGTCTTCTCTCTGGTACGTAGTTTTACTTCCGATGTTAAACTTACAAAGTATAATTTTGGGCCAATATACAATGCACCGCTGTTACACAGTATAGGTTAGTTGACTTTACATAATAAGTAAGGCAACTCATGAAATACAACAGATGTTGCTAAGACAAAACACTCAAATATCTGCTCAATCCGCCAAGGTGTAAATAGGGTTAACATATCGGAACCTTGGCTAGCGAAGATGAGCACATATAGTCTTGTGAATTGTCAATTTGGACGAATCTGCGTTTGGTACTGCAAATTTCGCCTACCAATAACACTTTGCGTGATTCTTTAGCTCTGGAACGAGATGTAGCTCACGTGAAAGCGGCTTTTCCATCAGTCATGTTAAACTTGTCATTGGATTGTTTTAGATTTTAAATTTTGTCAATGGCTTTGGATTGTGTTAATTCTCACCGTGTACTAAATTTGATTCAGACAGGAGATTTCAAACTATTGTGATAACTGGAGAGTATCAAACGATTGTCCATTTTAGCTTCACTTTGTCGTTTTAATGTGTCTAACAAGGAATACCAGAGATTTATGAAAACTGCTGGTCTCTCTGGTGGCACTTCAGACTTGAACTTCTTAAATTTCACCGTTTAGGTGTGGGCACTGACTATATTTTCTGGAAGTAAATTTCTGCGTTTCTTGATTGTGAAAATAATCATGTAGAATTACTTAACGACCGTATGGGTAGGGGTATCTGAAGAGAGTATTCCTGTAAGGACCGGCATTGCAAGAAACTTTGCGGAAACGAACTGTAAAGCGATGTGGTATGTATCAAATAACTTTTTTTTTTAAAACCACAATCCCCATTTTCCAGGTCACTCAAAAATATAGATAATAATCTTATTTTCAAAACAGTTTTGTGTTGCGTCTATATTATTGTGTATGTCTATCTCAAATCCCCCTTTCTCTTCAGTGAGATGTTATGCAAGGTATCGTAATGCGTTCCTATCCTTCCTAATGTGCTATAGTATGTTTCTGTGAAAGAGTCAATTGCATTCCACGTCGCAATGTACAGGTATGTTTGTGTACAAATGTATGTATCAACACTTAATAATAATAATAATAATAATAATAATAATAATAATAATAATAATAATGACTATTTATAGCGCCTAGTCTCTAGAAGCTATGAGCGTTTTACATTAGAAAACACCTTATAACACAAAAAACATATATATTGATATGATTACAAAAAGTAACAAAAATTCAGTGGGCAATTCGTTTCACGTTGATGGGCCAAGGTATGCAAAAGAACATAGTTCATATGACTTCGTTTTCACAGTGGGAATAATGAGTCTTTGTCAGATGAGGAGCGTAAGTGTCTTGCTGGTGTATATAGGTGGGTGAGGTCGGATATGTATATTGGACTGGACACTTCCTACCATTATCGGTTAGATCGTACGGGTCAGATACATCATTTCAATTTTTCGGGGTTGGGGTTGGGGTTGGGTGTGTGTGTACAAAACTTGACAGGCATGTTAATTTTCGTATTTGAGTTACAGCAATTTTACAGCACATGCAAATTCGGGGGTTGGTTTGGGTGGATACCCCGCCCCCAATGACGTCCCTGTTTGTGTTTGGATTGTAAGGATGTGTGTTTTGGATACTATTACAAAATGGGGGTGCTGAATTGTATATGCGGTATTTTAATATTATAGGTTGTCTATTGATTTTTAAACTATTATTATTGCCATTACCGTTTGTTCCATAAACTTTTGACCTTTTCTCCTTCGTTATTTTACGTTACCATCAGCACGAACTGTCGACCATTTTCCCTTCATCATTTCAATATTACTTGGACAATTTATCGTAGGAATTCCCGTATCTCCCCAACCTGCACCCCCTCCCTTGCGTTTTAAGCTATGGCTAATATTAATTCGTCGCCCAGTTCCCACACAGATATATGCTAATCGTATGGGAAGCATAAAGCATTAGCTCTGGACAAGCTATTGTACGAACGCCATAGGGACAAAATTGACCGACTAACGTTACGTTAAATTAAAAACGGGGCCACTGGTGACAGAGTGGTCTAAAATGCGCGCCTTTACCGACCACTGCTATCTCATCCCTGCCCGCGTGGATTCAAGTCTCTCCTTCTGCCAATGCAGGTATGTGAGAAAAGCTGCCAGTGCCAGTAAAGTCCTTTAGGTGTCTGGTTCTTACTTCAGTTTTCTCGGATTCTTCCTCAACCACTTATATTGGCCGCCATATACAGCCTATCTTACGCTGATAAATGGTTTTAAACCCAAGAACAACAAAAAATGTAATTATACATACCCACACATACACATCCATTCAAGGCAACAGTTATATCATGCATGCGACATTACCCCATTGAAAAGACGACATTTTTTATTGACTGAAATGTCCATATTTCTTTGTGGTGTGAGTCCTTCGTACTGGCAGGTGCTTGGTGGAATAGAGTTGTCCCCCATTAATTTACGAGTGCATTATGGGTACGTTACCCAAGTATCCGCCATATTGGAATCGAAATGGAGAATATAAGAAATACGCTATGAAAAGAAGCCCATATTAATTATTATTTCCCACCTTGTTAAAAAAGCAGTCGTTCATATTTAAGGGTCAATCTTACAGACAGTAAAATGAGTGCGCCTGATAGCAAAAAGTCGAAACGAAGGAAGTATAAGAAGGCTGTCACTAAGGCATCATCGACAGCAAATTCTTCAAATGCCAATCTACAGGGATCTAATCATTCCCCAACTATAGACAGTGAGGTAATACTATGCATAGTTTTAATAATCTTATAATTTATTCTATGTGTACAGCACTGTGGAATGCATTAGTTAATATATCATCAAAACAGCAAAGTACGGAATTGTTGATGGGCTTTTGACGGACAGAACTTCAGTTTGTCAACTGATGAGAGTGTCAGACATCCTCAGAAGTGAAGGATAATTAAAATATTTGAAACAATTCTTATGCAGAAGGATTGCATCTTGTCAGTATTTTCACATTGCACGTTATGGGGTGTATGCTGAGCGTTGTGTGAATAAATATGAATGTTTTATGTTAGTACTCGGAGCTGTAGTCGTATTATGACTTCACCATCATTATATGTAGGAGTATGTAATGTTACTCGCAAGTAGAGATGAAATGATTAATCAGTATATCGATGTATCATTACTTTATCAAATCAATAGCCATATCCATTAAATAGTGGACCAACAATTTTTTATTTTTTACATTTATGGTGGCAGACACCAGTGATGTTTGGCAATATTGGCGATGGGAGTTTAGAATGTTGCTTTACAGTACTATCCACAGAGGCTTGTTAAAAAGAAAATTTGGAGTATCTGTCCATGAATCAATGGATGGGGGGTCTAACCTGTAAGAATATAACACAAGGGATGACACCAGTCTGCGCCCCTCGGTACCAACTTATAGACAATTCAGCCCAACTGAGACTGAAATTAAGACGATTTGGCCCAACTTGAAAGACAAATTGGTCCAGCTATGCGATATTTGTATAAGATATTTTTTTTCATACAGCAAGTAGATTATATATATATATATATATATATATATATGTGTGTGTGTGTGTGTGTGTGTGTGTGAGAGAGAGAGAGAGATGCAGAGCATTTTGCCAGTTTACTTGCTGTAACATCAACCTCATACCAGTTAAGTTTGTTTTATTCAGTATTGTCAATCATAGTTCCTCCTCCTCCTCCTCCTTTACTCCAAACAAATTAGAAATGCATAAGCTGATTACTTGTCTTAATTATGGTACAAAATTATCTTTGTTCCCTTGTAAGCTGCTATTTTCTTTAAACAAATATACACACATGCAAAGACTGTACGTCTGAATGCGTCTGTGTGTCTGAATGCATCTCTCTCTCAAGTGAGAAAGAAAATAATTGTCTGAAAGGGATAAAGTGAAACAAAGCAAAATACATCAGCTCGTATACATAAGACCCACCAACTTCAATGCACATACATATCAACATACAAGCATGCACATAGACATATATATATATATATATATATATATATATATATATATATATATATATATATATATATATATATATATATATATATATATAGTAGTCCCCCTCTTATACGGCCACCCCTGCTGCACCGGCAAAGTGCCCTTATAAGATGAGTGGCCGTGTTCCAGAGGGGAGCTAAATTTATTATGAGAAGTACATGTATATATAATGTACGTAGTAAAAAAGCTACATTCTTCAAAACATTAAATATCTTCGTCTAAATGAAACATTAATCATTAAAAGGTTCTTTTTGTTATAATAAAAATTTTATTTCAACTGAATATACATTACTATTTTGTCTTTCTTGTCGTGTGATATGCGAGCTGGTATTGTTGTCATGCACATTGCAAATGGATTCAAAAACGTCATTTACATCTTAGTACATACATAATTATCTTTCCATTTGCTCCATTTTCCCACTGCCGCTGAATAACCTTCTTATCGGTTACGACTTTGTTTATTCAAATTATTTCAACATAAACTTGTTTTTTTTTATAGTCTTTTCTTCTGCAATTGTTCGGCAAGTACCCCCCCCCCTTTGTTCCCCGATGTCGTTGTGTAGAATAACCAACTTTCTTCTAAAATAATGTATCCGTTAACATGATGACATTTCAATGTTTGGTAATGATTTATTCGGTTATTGCTGACTGTATTCAATTTAATTATGCAGACAAAACTTGTGTCGAGTGTACGAAATACAGTCTTCGTAAAGGAAGCCATAATGTGTTGTCACCAAATGTCTCAGATTTTGTTCTAAAACATATTATAAAAGAATTGTCAAAATATGTTAAAAATAAATACTTGTTAAACTATTGTCAGTTGTATTTTAAAACTGGGCCGAATTGTTTTTCAAGTTGGGCCAAATTGTCCAATAGCCGTTCCAACCCTGCTAGTTTATCCTAATTGCAATTTCCAACTTAAGCCAGTTGTATTCAAGAATAGTTCAATTCACAAAACAGCTCTAAACACTTCGTTCAGTTTGTGACATATTGGAGAAACTGCAATAATTGTTCGCCGATGTTGATGTCTGGACAAGTGCTGTCTGGTAGTTTTGTGTTTGCATTTGGATAGTCTTGGATTTATTGGAATTATTGCATTATTTCTGCATATGTCACAAACTGAATGGTAAATAAAAGATGATAAGTCTGTTTGTAACTTGCTTACTAGAAATACAACCAATATGTCAACACATACAAAATTGGTCCCACCCCACCTTCTAAAAAGGAAAAGACCAAATCGTTGATGAACTATACATACATGCCAACCATTATGCTTTTGGCATAATTGTTAAGCTATTTTTCTCACTAAATTACACCTTATGCGTAACCATATATCGATTATGCTTTTTTCGGTATATCCACCTTCCCAGAAACTCAAGTCATTTGTTTTCTCATTTTTATTAACATTCAATTAATCACACAGACCGTATTTTAGAAAAGAAGGCTTCTAAGTAACTATAGCATAAGAGTACGCATGTCAGTGGACTTTCCTAACAGTATCATGTTCTATTTATAGAAACTTTTGACCTTGAATTCTATTTTTAGCAGCAGTATGGCATAGTGAGGAGAGAACAGACTGGTTTTCTAATATAAGTCTTTATGTGATTTTTTAGTTGTTCTGATTCATATTTGGTGGAGAACCAGTCTAAATGTATTTGGCGCTAAAAAGTATATTTTATTTTAGTAGATGCGTATATGAGCGCAAAAATATCTCCTTTCAAATAAATTTCACATAAATTAGAAAAAGGCAGAAGAAAAAAAACGAAACAAAAAATAGCTGAATCCTCCAAATATGAAGACATGAGGAGCATCATGTGACGTCTATTACAGGCTTTGTGGAAAGAATTTTCATATTTGGCACTAAAAGTCGTTAGATGGATTCTAGTCGATATGTGTATAAAGCTAAAAAGTGCTACATATGAAAACTTGAAGCGGTCAAGGTTGTTAAAAGACGAGAGGGGCAAATAAGTCCATGTTCATTAAATTTTTTAGCATGTTATATGTGGATTGCGCTTTTTCTGCCTGGATTCTGCTTTTTGACCACTTGAATTATGCTTTTTCCTCGTCAGGGGCTGGCATGTATAACCATTTTGTAGGCTGTGTATTGTGAATCATATCGATACAAGGTTGAGGTTTATTGTTTCACTGCAAGGCTTATCTTACTTTAAAAAATAATAGTTCTAGCAATATAGTTCTGAATCTACCTGTTTGTCTTGATATGCAGGTATCACTATTTTCACCTTGATATCATTGTACATAAAGTTTTGGATGCAGATTTTTTATGCACAACATAGCTTAGTTTGCTAGCTAGATAGTATATCATGGAACATATTTCCTCTACTTTCTGATCCATCATCATGTATTTACTCCCATGATGTTTTAAAAACTTCAACTTATATTTATTATTTTTATATCGGGGCCATTATCAGTCAGTATTCATGGTGTCACATTTTATTTGGACTACCACAGCTATTTCTTCAGTGTATGTTGACACAATAATAGTAAAGAAAAATATATTTTGTTTGCCAAAAATTTGTTCTTGAAAATTCTCAATCTGTTCGGACCATCCTGAATATTTCTTTGATTGTTTTTTGACCAACAAAATGTCAATGAAAAATTAGATGGGGCAAACAGAAGCTTTCAGCATTTTATGATCTGTAATGTTCACTTCAGAGTAGGAAATGTTTAAAACATACTTCCTTGTCTGTTACCTGGGTCAGTTGATCAGTTGATCAGAAGTTTCAGGGCTTTATTATCTACTTGCCTGACTGAGAACAAGCTCAAATTCAGCCTGGGTAAGTTTAATTTTGCATAATAATTGCTTGCTGCTAAGACCAATCAATGAAAGAGAGTCTGAGGTAGAGAAAGGAGTCACATTCAGTTCATACATAATGCTTTATGTTCTGCAAATTATATCCTGCCATGTTACATACTTCATTCTTTTAATGCATAAATGTCAATAGTTTTTTCATTTATTGAGTGTTTATTTCAGTGATATGTAGTCAGTGTCCAAGTCATTTGTGAGATTTGAATATTTACTATTGCAAGTTTTGATAACTAGGGAATACAAATTTATATTTAACTTATCAGTTACATTTTGTGTATAATATTTATATGTATCATGAATTCTTTGACATTCAAGTCCTAAACTGGCATTAGGCAGTTTGTGCACGTGCCAGGTAAAACAACCTGCATGCCCAAAATTGTGTGGAGGCATATTGATTATTTGTTAATAATATTCGTGACAGGTATGTTTGGAAATAATAGACACTCATTCCTAAGTAATAACCATTTGGATTTTGTTAAAATGCTAAGATTTTAGCACATATATGTGGTGTTTGTCATCTTTTGTTTAAGTGATAATGAAATGGATAAAAAAAAGTTCTCTATATGATTTTGAAAGTTGCAGCAAAGGTCTACTGCTTAGAGAAAAGCTGCATTCTGGCATTAAAAGTAGCAGTCCCCATGTGATTTTGTCGTGTAATAATTCAGAACAAAACCAGAATGTCATTCATCAGATTGCTAATAACCATTTATTGTTAAATATTTAGTAAACTTAATGAACAGAGGAAAAATTAAGGCAGTATGCTTCACAACCCTGATAATGGTGATTGTTTCAGATGTTACATTAATGCTAATCTTTAATTTTATATGTGGCTAGAAGGAATCTTTTTAGTTGTTGTTGTTGTTGTGGGGTTTAACGCCATTTTTCAGCACACGATGGGCTATACATGGCGGCCAGTATTAATGGTGGAAGAAAAACCCTGGAAAGAACCACTTACCCATGAGAAGATAATGGCAAGCTTACTCACATACCCACATTGGCCGAATCTGAGACTTGAACCCACACAGACAGGTGAGATGACAGTGATCCGTAACGGAGAGCCCTTTAGACCACTCGGACACTTGGGGCCCCCAATCTTTTTAGTATTAATAATTAGCTTCCATTTCAGATCACTAATTTTTTTTCACATTTCATCTTTGGGGCCCAGAGTGGCCGAGTTCTCTATTACAGATCACTGCCATCTCACCTCTATCTGCATGGGTTTGAGTCTCATATTCGGCCAATGTGGGTATGTGAGGAAGTTGCCAGTAGCTTCTCATGGGTTGGTGGTTCTTTTGGCGTTTTCCCCGTGTTCTTCTTCTATGATTAATAATGGCCACCATGTATAGCCGATTGTTAGCAAAAAATGGCGTTAAACCCTACAACAATAATTCATCTTTAAGAAACATGGCATATTACATATACAATTTTTATCTTGAAAGACTTGGGGAAAAAATTCTCCACAGCAGGTTTAGGAAAATCTTTAAAATCTGGATTTGTCTCCATTAACCCATTTTATCCTGAATACACCTGTGATCATAGTATCCTATTTTATCCTGAATATGACTGGTCATACTCTACTATGTATGTGATTAGTGTCTCTAGAAACGTGTTCTACGTCAAAAATAATTGTGTACTTGTTCACCAAGATAAGAAATGGTTAAAGCACATGTGCAGTAAAATATTTTTTTTAAAACATGGTTGTAAAAGAATTTGTTGACTTGAAAATCGATCAATAAAATGATGGACAATAACTTACATGAATCATGAACGATCATGAACATATATAAATTCCATCATAATTAGAACATGATCATTATTTAATAATTGTTAACAGTGTGAAAAATGGTTGCTCAGCATTAAAGCATTAAATACTTAGTTAACTCAAGCTCCAGTGCAATGGATTTTACTACCTCTGTATATTATATGTGCTTCGGATGTGGGAGGTAGTGGGTTCGATCCTTGGCTGAGTCCTACCAAAGACTTACAACAATGATGCCACAGCGCTAGATATCACTATAAACTGCCACACTACAGACACTAATGTAATGACTGAAAAATCCATAAAGCTACGCTATTACTCCAGATCACAGATACCACATAGCTGCCATCCCTCATGAGTTGTGTGCTTGAATTTTATGAATTTTTCAGCGATTCACACTGCATGCAAAAAATAGCAAATTCTCCATTTCTCAATTTATTTAAATCATGAATAAAGTAACTGCTGGTCATGATATTAGTGGAACTATAGCTAATTGGTACATTTGGCATGGTAGCAAGCTATTTAGCGTATTTTAATCTATATGTATAAGAATAGTTTACAAATGCTTTTGAGAAAAACAAGGGCCTAGCCAGAATGTTGCTCAGCATTTGTGCCTCCAACACTGCTTTGAATTACCATTAGGCATCACAACTTGAAAATGTCTTTATCACCAATATAAAAAAAATGCATTGCACAAAAATTGAAATTTAGTTCAGAATATATAAAACATTTGTGGTGCATTCAGTCATCGAACACCATAATACATTATGCTTTTTTGCATGCAGTGTGCAACAAATTTTAGCATTGAGTATTGTGGCAGACGATGTGAGGAAATACATTGGTAGCAGAAAGCATATAGAGGTTGTGAAAATTAAGAATTTATGGCAGATTTTTGCTCTGGAATATTTTAATCCATCAACAGAATAGCTGTAAGCTACCAACATTATAGTATTGTTTTTGAGTTTTCTTGTTGAACACAATCTACGTTTATCAGCTGGAGACCATGCTAAACATTTGTTTCTACAAATATTCCCAGACAAGAGAATCGCTATACAATATCATGTCAAAATTCAATGTTTATCCATAATTTTCACTAATTGTGAACATGGAGGGTTGGCTGCTTTGATAATATGTCTACCTTTTTTTCAAGTTTTCTGCACCAAGTATTTTTTATATGGCTGTCAGCTTCATAGTTTGATGACATTTAATAAAAGATCAACTTACTTTTGAGTCAGCAGTCATGAGATAAGTGGTTGAGGTCACTGGGCATGATATTGTGTTGGTCATTTGGGTGAATCAGTTATTCTCGTGGCAGTTTGTTAGCACTGCAGGTCATAGACCCAAAGACCTGACCAGCTTTGTTCCACCAATTGGTACAATATTGTTATGATTACTCCTCATAAACTATTTGTGGATTGCATATGAAACTTTATACCCAAAATGCCATGGTTTAGTTTGTCCTGAATGAAAATTGTGCTTCTCAGATATCCAATTGGGACATGACATTGGCCATCTTGAACTTTTTATTATGGCACTTCTCATTAATGATGCTTTGATGCGGAGTTTTCAGCAGAATTCTTTAGATGCTGATCCACAAATGAAAATAGCACTGCTTGGATATCCAATATGGCCACTACAGCAGACATCATGAAAATCTTGTTTTTAATTCTTTTTGTTAATGGAATAAAGTTTTCAATAACATCTTTTTTGATGGCTGGTTTGTCCTAAATGAAAATGGTGCCAATCTGATATCAATATGGCCGTCATGGCAGTCCGCTTGAAAATCTTGTCTCTACTCACATTAAGGAATAGATGGTCATATTGACATTGTGTTTTAACCAAAAGACAATGTGTTGTCTAGTTGGTCCTAAAGAAAATGGTTCCAGTCTGATATCCAATATGCTTGGCATGTCTAAATTCTGGTAATCATGATCCTATTGAACTGGAACCATATTGATATGGGGCTTTTCGTGAGAATACTTTCTGTGATATGTACTTGATCCAAAATGAAAATTATATAAAACACATCCAGTATGGCTACTATGGTAGGCATCTTGAAGGTCTTGTTTTGCGCTATTCATTCTGATGGTATAGTTGTATCAACATGGGATTTTCACCAAATAACTTCTTATGAAATCAAGTTGATCCTTAAAGAAAATGATGCCAATCTTACATCCAATATTGACATCATGGTGACATTTTTGAAAATCTTTTTATCTCTCAGAATATCGGAGATGATTTAAAACAACTGAAAAGAACAAATTGTCATAACTTGGATTTCAGGAAATTCATTTTAGCCAGTAGTGTGATTGACCGGTTGAGGGACTAATTTTTAATTGTTTGTTTTGTATACTCCATAAGATATAATTGCAGGCAAAATATAAGGTGCCAGTAGGTCTGGAAACAAACAAACATTAGGTAGTTTTTTTTGGGACCAAATAAGCTGTGTTCCATTAAGGACAACAGTGTCCATGAGTAGGAGGCAGTAATGCCTCATTGTACTAAGATACTGGGGATGACTTTTCTGATCAGCATTTATTACTCCCAGACCTGTTGGCTATGCACCAGTGGCTGTAGACAGCCAGTCAATGGAGCCTATAGCAGTCTGTATTAATTCTATTACACTCCATACTGATCAATCCAGATGAGCAGAAGTTAGGATATGTAGTACTGTGGCTTCAGCACATCAGCTGCATTTCTTCATGTAACTTCTTATGCCCTTCACTCCATAGTTGATCATTCCTTCTCCCAGTGCTTAAATGTATCTTGCACAGTTTCAATATTATTCATGTAAACAGATGTGTGTTTGTTCTGTGATGTATTACTAAGAAAAGGGTATAGAGTAGTAGTAGCAATGCAGTAATGGTTCTACTAATAACACTAACATTATATTTCGAGGGTGGCTCAGTTGCTTACCTTGAAGTTGTCTTTTTTTTGTATATGTAGAACACATCCACACACACACATATAATACACAAAAAACACACACATAATACAATTAACAACTATTTACACACATTATATGCAAGCACACAAAATACATTACCAACTATTTACACGCACAAAACAAGAGGTGGGAGGTTATATATTGACATTAAAAAGTTTGTCATATTTGGATTTTATCCATCTTTTATACATATTGCAGAGTGTTATGTGCTTAGGCTCGAATAAACAGTAACATAGAAAGAGTGAAAATAACAAGCTTGTAAAACTTAATAAACAATTTATTGAGTACAAATATTTTTCAGAAAAGAAAAATAAACTTACGGTTTTAAGAATCAATTCCAAAATTAATCCAAAATAATTCAAAATATTATCCAGTAGAGAAATTGCAAAAGTCCTGGTAATAAAAATGTTCAAATAATTCTAAGTTCGAATTCCAGTGAAGTATCCAATATGGAAGACGATGTCTCTTGATGAAGTCAGTTCTTGTTAATGAAAATCTATGAGCACATATTCTTTTCCAGATAAATAATAAAATAATTCCTCTTGATCCAAACGAATCGACACAATTTGCAGTACCAGGTAATTTATAATAACTCAAAAAGAAGACACAGCTTAATATTATAAAAGCCCAACTTCTACTAAATAACTCATTCCCAAAACATAGTTTTATATCTGTTTTTACGTAAACAAGGGGTCACATGAGCTTCTAGAAACTATCAGAACAAATTTACGTTCAAAAACTCACATACCCAGCGTATGACCCAACTAAAATTAGAAATATGTTTATAATTTACTCCATTTTGTCCTTGGAACCAACCAATCATTTGAAAAGCTTGTTTACAACTCTGATACCAGGTCAGAAATGAGGTCAACACCTGGTGTTTACTTCTGTAAAGTACAGGTCACCCTCCCCTTTCAATGAACGAATCTTAAAACTTAAAATGCCAAATTTAAATCTAACAAACAAACTATAAAAATAAATATAAATGACTTATATCAAATATACGTAACAGGAGAGAATATATATGGGGCTTTTTTAATATCATGAAGAAGTTTATTTCAACCAAAAGAAGACCTGAATATTCAAAACTTGTTTTTATTGGTTTTTGACCTGTTGATAGACTTCCACATAGTTTGTTGTTGTTTGAAAATTTTGTTCAGATTTATGTGGACTAGCATAAACTTTATATGTTGCTTTGGTCTTTCTCAACAATATTTTGTTATGCATTGGCAACATGATCATATGGGCCCAGAGTGGCCTAGTGGTCTAAAGCGCTTGCCATTATGGATTACTGCCGTCTCACCTCCATCAGCGTGGGTTCGAGTCTAAGATACGGCTAACATAGTTATGTGAGAAAGCTTGCCAGTAGCTTCTCTTGGGTTAGTGGTTCTTTCCGGGGATTTACCCGGGTTCTTCTTCCACCAATAATACTGGCCGCCATGTATAGCCTATCGTGTGCTGAAAAATGGCATTAAACCTTACAACAACAACAGCAACATGATCATAAGCATTGCATTTGTCTGCTGATCAAAATATATTTTACACATCCTTTTTTGGAGTTGGTATATTTTCATGTTTAAGTAGTACATGCCTTTCCAAAGTTTTACTTATGTAGTCATGTTGGGGTTCCCCTGATTTGACTAGCACTGATTACATCTGTATATATAAATATCAATTATTTGATCTCTTAATACAGTAGTTAATCACTGATGGTTTTGGATTGTAGGATTGTAGAGTTTGCACATTTCACTAGCACTAGAACAAAACTTTAATGAAATACAAATTTTGTCTACTATATTTATTTGGTATGTGAAAGGTCACATACCTGTCTTCTCTTCCTCTCTTGCTCCTGAACATATTTTTTCACATTTCAATATGGTTTGTAATATTTTTGTTTGATATTAGTTACATGTCTTGGTATATATTGCATCATTTGTGTGTACATTAATGTGTGTTGTTTGTTTTGCATTCAGTTTCTCGTGGTGAATTTTAATGAAGGTGTGGTATATTCATCCATGGTTCAAAGGTAATGTTCATTTTTGTGATGGTGCTGCTTTTGTCAATTTCGTACCAGTAAAAAAATCTAGGTGCATTGGTATAAAATATAAAAATAGCTGTGGCATTGTGGACATAGGCCAATGCATCCATCACATGTTGATCGTTGCTCACCAGTTCGTATTCGTTTGCAGATTTTGTAATTTGATTAGAATGTTTAAACTTTTTATCAGATCTTGTTTGTCGGTTGATAAAAACAAACATACTAAGTCACTAAGGCCCCCCATACTCCACTACCAGTGAACATTGATGATTGAAAAGTGAAACTTGTACAAGACTCTTTGATATGTACATGTAATAGTCAATTCACCTACCACGTCATCTACTTATTATATTGTGTAGTCAGGGTTGTAGGTCCATGGAGATTGCAAGAAATGTGAACCAGTGGACAAGATGACTGCCCATGGGGCTCCCTTTTCTTGATTTGTGACACTAAATGCACATTTCTGAAATAGATAGAAATTCAGGACATTGTAACAAATGTAGAAAAAAGTATGTAATGTAAATATGGTTGAGCCTAAATTTACAGCTTTTTTTGTCTGCTAAATTGACTTTTATTTCTCATTTTATATGCTGACTGCATTTTGTTAACTTTCACAAATATTTAAGTCTTAAAACAATTAGTGACATTTTTTATTAGCATAAATGGTTTGCAGGTCACATTGGTTGTTTTGGTAGAGTTTTCTATATATTTTGTGCCACTCAGCTTGTTTTGTCCTAAAGTTTTGGCAGCCAAGTTTCGTTGATTTTATTTATAGAATAATACACGTGCTTTGGTAAAATATTCTTCTACCATTCCAGTGGTCTAGTGGTTAGAGCCTCTATCTCAGATGTGGGAAGTCACGTGTTTGAGCGCTGGCCAAGTCATGTCAAAGATTTATAAAAAATGGTACTATTAGCTGCCTCGCTAGTTGCTCATCATTAAGAGTTTAGTGTTTGGACTAGTTGGCCTGGTATCAGTAATGTGACTGTGTGAGACATCATGCTGCACGACTGTGACATGATGCCCCAGTGCTAGACCTCGCTATAAACTGCAACTGTGCAGACATCTTAGCAATATGATTATGACTGATTTTCTTTTTTAAAGGTATGTTAAAAATACATTACACACTCTCACAATACTTTTCTGATTTCCTTATTGGTTGAAAGTTTGTGGTGATTTTTAGGTTGCCATTCACAATACTTGATAAGCATTAGTTTGTAGATTAACCAGAAGTTAAGTACTTAAATAGCTTGTTTGTTTGTTTTTTGATGGTTTAATGCCATTTTCAGCACAATATAGGCTATACATGGCAGCCAGTATTATTGGTGGAAGAAGAACCCCAGAAAACCACTGACCCACGAGAAGCTACTGGCAAGCTTTAATTTTGTTATATATATATATATATATATACACTGCAATTTTTTTGTACATTTGACCTTTGACCCTAATGTTTGAGGCCAAAAACTTATCAGATAGTTGTTATATGGGTAGCCGATGCATAACATTAATGGTCAATTTCCATGGAGTATTTTAGGAGGAGACGGTCATGGATAGATAAATGGATGCACATGTTGATTAATGGAGTGTATCACAGTATATCCCTGAGTAAAGCAGAGGTGGTAAAAGCATATCGGAGAGAATGATACATATCTGCAAAATGGAGAGCATTTAGTTGTCAAGATGTTCACAGATTGTTTCATATGGAGTGCCTTTTACAGGTGTGTGATTTTCTAATGCTGAAAGCATTTTTAGTATTCTTATCTAATATGAAAAAAAGAGATGGTTGGATAAATTTTACAACATAAGTGCACTTGGAGTACACTGGTATATAGCTAAGCAAGATGTAATTAAAGTAAACCAGGCAAATATTGATCAAAGTCCACCTACAAAATTCCTGCATGTGCAAAACACTGCTACAATCAACTTCATTCACCAGTCTCAAGTTAGCCATATAGATTTACATGTACATGCCTGCATTCAATATAAATTACAGAACTATAATTAGGGTCCTCCTTTTTATAATGAGGTGCTCTATTGTAATTTCTGTCTCCCTACATTTTTTGTCCATTCTGGCATTGTTCTATAAGAGTTTGAAAGGTTCTGTTTAGGCAGTGTTTTTGCACCAGTGGCATGAAGAGATCATGGATGGTGACTGGTGGGTTTGAGCTATTTCCAGAAAGTGTGGTGTTAAAATATCATGTAATCTGCACCGAGTTCACATATCCCACAATTACTGGTTGTGAATTCTGCCCTGTACCTCGTCTGTGCATAATACTGATGTGCATTTAACTGAGTTTGTTGATGTGGCTCATTTAGTCTGGTTACTGTGTTCTACTGAATAAGGGGGATCAAGTGGTCTAAAGCGCCCTCCATTATGGATCACTGTCATCTCATCTCTGTCTGTGTGGGTTCAAGTCTCGGATTCAGCCAATGTGGATATGTGAGAAAGCTTGCCAATAGCTTTTCGTGGGTCGGTGGTTCTTTCTGGGAGTTTCCTGGGTTCTTCCTCCACCATTAATACTGGTCGCCATGTATAGCCTATCTTGCGCTGAAAAATTCTGTTGAACAACAACAACTACTGACTTGAGATTTAACAGTTTAGCCAGTTTTACCAATATGCAAACAGACATCTTCAAAAGAAGTTACCAGTGGAAATCCTCCTAAAATATAATCAAAGTGATACTGTCAAGTGGAAATTGTCTTAAAATGCCTACCCGTGTATGTAGTCCACCATTGGAACCAAATAAATTGAAGTATTGGAAAGAAATCTGAGTGTTAATGAAGTTGACTCTTAGGCAGGGCTTAAAATTGATGCTAGCATTGAATTTGTCACAGTTCAGAAATGCTAATAAATTGCAGAACATTTTTAGTGGAGAGCGTTACAACCATTTATCAAAACTTGGCAAGTATTGAAATAATGTTACTTTTGATCCCTGGTAGGTAACAGGCTTGCTACAAGCATGGTAAGAAAGATGTCAAAATCAAAATTTGTTTCAGAAATTGGGTTTATAAGTGATTTTAAAAGTTACCACACTATAGATAGATACACATGAAGTAATTCTTATTTACATGCAGATTTGGGTTCAGTTACAATGTAGTTGGTGTAATTGAGTAATTAATTACAATTACACTGTATTGTAGTTGAAGTCTAGATTTTCTTAATTCCTCAGATACAAGTCATTTACAAAAGCAAAGATAAATGTGTTTTAATTCCAAACAGATTATAAAAATTGAGAAAATATACATATTTATATTATCTGCCAGGTTAGTAATGTAGAAATTGGTATAGAAAATGCTATAAAGCTAAGTTTTAGATGAGAAACTGCATGTAAATGATTTTACTTAGTCTACTAAGGTTCAGTTACAATGTAATTGGTGTAATTGTAAGTATACTGTATTTGTAATTAAACATCACCATTATGATGTAATTGTAATTGACATCTGCAAGCATGATGTATTTATAATTGTAATTGACGAAGTTGTTAAACTCAAATTTCTTTACATGTTGTGTCTATTTTGTTAATTAGATTGATGTAAACAACACATCTACCATGAACAAATGACTGCATCATGCAGACTGGACCTAGATTTTACTATAAAATCAAACAAACCAACAAACATAGTGTTCTAGATTGTATCAGGTATTTGTAACTATTGATATGCATGACTGCACTGTACAATTAGGTGTGAGGCTAGTGTCCTATTGCTTTGTTTAGAAGGGTGTGTGTTTATGATTTTTAAGGTAGCTTTAACAATGTTTCAGTCATGTCTCTATGATGTTTGCAGTGCGGCAGTTTATAGTGATGTCTAGCAGTGGGTCATCATGCCGCAGACATGCAGCATGATGTCCCACCCAGTCACATTATCCTGACACCAGGCTGACCAGTCCTAACACTAACCTATTAATGCTGAGCGCCAAGCAAGGCACCTGTTAGTACCATTTATGTAAGTCTTTGGTATGACTCTGCTGGGGATCAAACCCATGACCTCCCACTTCTGTTGCAGACACTCTAATCACTAGGCCACCGGAGTAATCTTGTTTATAATGAACCAATGCTTACACATGAATACCATAATAACTTGTTCTCAAAAAGAGAAGGAAAATGTTTACTGAAATATGACTCGTTAATTATTTTGTTGAGAGAAATATGATTTCTTTGCATTTTAGAAGTAAGTTATCACTTAAAGGGGAGTTAATCTAAGTGGTGATTGTTATGTAGTTATGATTTTACATCGATGTTGTGTGATACAAATAATATATATATATATATATATATATATATATATACATATACATATATATATACCTGGTGAATTTCCCATTGCACAAAGTTTCATTAACATTTATGTAATAAATGAAAAAGAAACAAGAATATTAATTTGCATGTTGATCAACTTGTACATACCTCTACAGCTTAAATTATTTCTTAAAAACCCTGATATGGTGTGACAGTTTTTATCTTTGCTTCTTTTCATCCATTTTGATGGTGCAGATTCACTTAAGATCTGTATCACAAACCTTGACCAAACTCGTGTGCATAGTTACACTTTGGATTTGGATGAAGTCTGAATTTTGGTGTAAACTGGTCAAGCTTAGGGCATGCTGTATGATGTCAATTAATAAGAATAGTTTGTACTTTCTAACTAATAGATACTTTTCTATACTGTCTTGGTCATTATACATTTGCCATCTGCAATTTAAAGGGACATAGCTCGCATTTTAATCCTGATGGGAAGTGGTTATATTTTGGAGAGGTTACCGGTACCTCACATTATATTTTGACAGCTATGTTGATTCATTTCAGTATAAAATTTTTAGTAAAGGTAATTGCTGAAATATTTTCTTTCACATATGTTGTCGTTTATAGAGAGTTATCTTTTTAGGTGATAAAGAGAAAAGACTTGAGCAATTTAAATTCAGATATACATCGAGAGATTGTTACTTACGATTATAAAAAGGAACTTTATCAGTATTCCACAAATGTTTGATCCTGTTTAATATACAGTTCATGTATTTCCATAACATTCTCTTAGCTATCAATATTTTCAGTACCTTGATGAAATCTTAAAACAGAATTGCTGTCTTGCTCATTGGTTGAGAATGAAGCCTATGGATTTATGAGTCAAAAGGTCTACTGACTGGCTAAAAGATAAAAAATGGTTTATGCATGTTATTTTTTCTACTTAATAGATTAGGACTAAACGTCGTTAATAGCTGGCACAAAAATTGTTGTATTCTTTACACAGTTTTTCAACACATGATATGTCATTTTGGTGGCCAATATATCTGAAGATGGTTGAACCTGTAAAAACTCTGGAAAGAACCAGAGAAGTTACTGCAAGCTGTCTCACAAACCCATGTTGTCTGAACCCGAGTCTTGAACCCAGGCAGACACTTGTTCACCCATGGGCATGGCATGGATGAATATATATTGAAGAAGACTATTGATTTTTTGGTCAAAAGGTCTTAAATGTTACTGAAAAGTGCAAAATTGTTTTGCATGATAACTTTACTTCAAGACCACAGTGGGGCCTCGAGTGTCTGAGTGGTGATAAAGCGCTGTCCGTTACGGATCACTGCCATCTCACCTATGCGTGGGTTCGAGTTTAAGATTCAGCTAATGTAGTTATGTGAGAAAGCTTGCCAGTATCCAATGTCTCAGTCAGAATATTAAGAATTGTTTTCCTCTCAGACATCCATTATGGCTGACATGGCAGCCATCTTGAAAATGTTGCATAATTTGGAAGTTCTATTAATGTGTGGTTTTCTTGAGAAGACATGCATCTCATTGGTCTTAAATGAAAATGATGTTCTGATGTCCAATGTGGCCATCATGGCAGCTAATTTTAAAATCTTGTGTTACATTAAATATGGTTTCGGTACTCGACAGTTGCAGATGTCATCAACATATTGAAATGATCTGTGTCACTAGCTGCTCTCATGAGATAAACATATCCCACATGGTTTTCTCACATGAGCAAACTGTATTGTTCATACGTAGGAATGAGAAAAATGTGGTATTTCACTTTGGGCCAGCTCTGTCACACATGAATAGAAATTCAAGAATTCAGTGCCCATAGTTGTGTTCAGGATTTCTGTACTTCAGAGACCACCAGACACCAACATATGAGCTGTCTAAAATGTGTTGTACCATCATCCTAAAATGAATGCAGTTCAGACCAGTACATAAAGTCACTACATGGGCATGTAGATAGCAGCAATATTTTGATTTAAAAATAAATCACACCTTCTGTATGTTTTTATTTAGACATTTATGGGATGTGATATGTTTTAATTTAAGTAAAAATGGTCATTGCTTCTTTATTTTGTTATGTGTATGTGTGACTTGCAGTTTAACATAAGCATTCATGAAACTGTATGCTTTAATTTAGTCACACTGGGACTTGATATGTTTTTTAGCATAAATGGGACTTACTGTTTTGTTTCAGTCATATAAACATTGGACCTGTGGTTATGAAACTATGGTTCAATTTAAATAGGGACTTGCTGTAAGCTTTAATTAAAGTATACATGTGATTTACTGTATGTTTTAGTCTTGAGTTTTTATTCAAGTTCCATGGCACTTGCAAAATGTTGAATTTTTATATATTAATTTGATTTGCTATATGATTTAAGTAAAAATTGTGACTTGCTTGTAAATTCCAATATAATCGATTAATTAAGTAGGAAATGAGTTTAAATATGATTTAATACAAAAGATACAAGAGTTTGACTTTAATTTGAGTGTGAAAAAGACTTTCTTGCATGTTTTAATAATAATAATAATAATGAGGACTTTGTACAGTTCCTAATCTTTAGAAGCTCTGAGCGCTTTACAACATGTATAATGATATGAATACAAAAATCAAAAACAAACACCATAAAATTGGAAGAAAAAAATGCTGGAAATATTTAAGGTAGGAAACAATTTGTAAGTTTTTCTTGCCATCAAAAAAGGCGAATTTTAAGAACACTCTTGATAGGGATCACTGTGTCTAATTTCAATGGGTAATTTGTTCCACATTGCTGTGCCCTGGTATGTAAAAGAACATCCATATGACTTCATAGTGGGAATAATGAGTACACGATTGTCAGAAGAGGAGCATAAGTTTCTTGCTGGTGTGTACACATTGGTGAGGCCAGATAAGTATGTTGGAATGGAGTCCGTCAGTGAAATGTAACCCAGACAACAAATTTTTTGTTTGATTCTGGATTGAATGGATAGCCATTGTATTGTACAAAGCAGCTGGGAGGTGTGCTCTGATCGTGGTACCCTAAAGATGATCAGAGCAGCTGTGTTTTGAACTTTTTTGAAGTTTCTGGAGTAGATATTGAGATGAACCAGACATAATTGAGTTACGAAAGTCAAGTCTTGAAAGTACTAATGAACAAACAAGTGTTGTACTTGTAATATGAGTATCAATATATCAATGGCATTTGATCGTATGTTTTAATTTTAGTATGAATGGGACTTGCTGTGTCAGACTTTCATGCAAAGGTATATACAATATAGAGGTGATGACTTTCATATATTATACACTGAAGCTAAAATGTTTGCTTCATCCACTGATACTTTTTGCAGACACTGAAAAAGTTGGAGAAGTTGATGGATGCAAAAGATGAAGTTGAGATGCCAATGCTTTCATTTCCACATGGGCCAAACCCGTACCTGGATCGTAATGAGAGGGAGAGGTGTCTCTTATGTAACTGTGAGAGACAGGATCCCCCAGAGGCTGCCAAGATCAAAGCAGGTATGCCAAAATAGCAATCATTCCTATCTTTAGGGATGGTCTATAGTCCATTATCCATGCACCAATTAGCACAATTTTTAAAAAAATCACTATTGTTCATAAAACTACTTGAAGGATTGTCATGAAACTTTACAGACACTCATTCTTTCTGTGGTCTTGTCCAAAATGATGCTGCTTGTACATCCAATATGGCCACCAGTGACATCTTGAAAATCATGTTATCACAACACCACTGAATAGATGCTTATATCAACATGATATTTACACTAAAAATATTTTTATGATGTAGTTGGATCTAAATGAAAATGGTACATTCCATAGAACAAACAACACAGACTTGATCTGCTGGCACCTGATGCAACAGCAGTTAAGTTTATGTTGTTTGCAGTTGGACCTGACTTCTAAGCAAATATATATGGTATCTGAAGAAACATAGTTGAAGGTGTTCATGTTGTACTGTTTCTAAATGATTTAATGTGAAAATCTGCTTAGTGCCATATCAATTTTGTTATTTTTTATTTTACCGATCAAATTGTTAGCTTGATCATGTTTAAAAGTTTGTTATTGCTGGTCTAGAAAAATCATTTTGACATGATGTTTTCATCCAAAATGTATTCATGGTGTCTGGTTGGTTGAAAATGATAACAATGAAAACTGACTCACAATATGGCACCCATCTAGAACAGGGGTTGGCAACCTACGGCATGCATACACAAGATGGTATGTCACGCGTTTTAGTGTGGCATGCAAAGGGCGGCCAGAGATCTCAATTTTGACAATGTTACTCTTTCACTGTTGGCATGCATGCTTGTTCATTTTGTAGTTAATCCGGAATAAAGTGGCTCGCTATGTAAAATAGGTTGCTGAACCCTGATCTAGAAGATATTTTTATATCAATTGGTTCCAAATGGATGACTATATCAACATGAGGTTTTCACCAGTTGATTACTGGTACCTTGCTGGTTCTGAATGAAAATGGTGCCATTTATATATACAATTCCAATGTCAGGACAGCTGTTTTGATAATCTGGCTGTCACTAGCTTTCCAAAAGTGATGGTCAAATTGACATGAGATTTTCAACAAAAGACGTATATCTATTATCTACTTGGTGCTAAATGACAGTGGTGCCAGTCTCACTTCCAGTATAATGTTAATAATAATAAAGAGGACTTTATAGCACCTAATCTTCAGAAGCTCTAGGCGCTTTACAACATCTATAACAATATGACTACACTACAGAAAAACAAATAAAAACCATGAAATTGGAAAACAATTAAAATGTTGAGCGCATCAGCCAATTTTGAAAATCTTGTTATTACTGAAGAATATGATAGATGGGCTCTACAGTTAAAAGTAATGGCTTTTTTCTAGATTTCCAGGTAAAAAAAATTTCCTCAGTAGGTCACTGGTCCCTTTGAGTACTTTTGTTTAAATGTATAGGATAGAATATACATCTATTTTGGCTGCATTAAGTTATGAAATGTTTTTATTATAGAGGTAACACAACAGGCATTATTAAATAGACACATCTTTCACATCTTTGTGGCCAACACCCTGAAGTCTAGTAGTACCAACCTGTGCCAAGAAATTCGCCTCCCACAGACCTCTTTGCGAGATATTCAGCCCTCAATTTCCCTAACAGCCAGATATTTAGTTTCAAGAGACTGTGAATTTAATTTGCATTTTACACTGCTGTTGGTAGCCATCATAAATGTAAATAAAGTTAAAAACGAAATTTTCACAGCAAAATAAACTTGTTTTAATCACCGATCACTTTCAAAGGTCTCGGAAAAGCGTAATCACGCATATTTGGACGCTTTTTTATATCTGGGATTCAGACAATTACGTATACAGGAGTTCTCCGTACGCATCAATTTCTTGGACGGCAAATTTAAGGGCATGCTAGTCCTGCTTCGACCACCTGTTGAGTGGGAAAATGTGTTGATCAATCGATTATTTTAGCTGTTTACAATCAGAAAATTCAGTGGCTGAAAGACCCACAGATGTACATGTTGTCTTTATAAGAGTACATCTGAAGAACATTACCCACAAGATTGGCGGCAAGATCAAAGACTTGACTAGCTGCAGAGTGGTGAGAAAATGTGCGATATGACTGATTTCAGAGGTAGAATGACCCATTGATGTACTTGTGGATAAGAAGAGTACATCAAATGAATAACTTTCGCCTTCATTATTGTTTTCATTTCCAGTGTAGCAATCTAAGTAGTGCTTGTGACCTCAAAATCAAGACATGTTGAGAGTTAGACAAAATGCTGTTTGCAAATTTTAACAAGAAGGGTTAAACGGCTAATTGGCGAAAATGGTAATGAAATTCAACAGTGTTAGAAGTTGCTATTACTGACATTTTACGTGGAACACTATGTATGATGCCTAACTTAGTGCATGGAATAAGACCTTATCTTGACATGACAATTCGCTCTCACTCTAATGGACAAACAAGGGCTACATGTCAGTGCTGTAAAGAAGTTTGAAAATTAAACTCTATGGCAACCGCTGTTTCTACTCATATGTAAATATAGCCATTGCAGGTAGGCCCAATTTGCTTCTGGTAGGGGACTGCAACATTTACTGGTGGTACACTTGAAATCGTAGTTTTAAGATCCTAGCTATACCTCTGTGCATTCTTTGGAAAATGCTAGAATTTATAAGATTTCACTTCATTTAAGTTGCCGCGAGAGGCTAGCTTTATAGGCCCAAACAAAAGTCAAGGGTGGTTGTTTTTGTTTTTTTTTATCCGACCGCGACATTAAAGCCTGGTGGCAAGATCAACTAATTGTTGAACAAAGTATGGGTTGGAACTGGCAGCTTGTCGGCATAATTGATTAGAAAACAAAGAATTTGTTCAAGCTGGGACCAAGGGATTCTGTTGACATTTACGTTTATCTTTTATCTCGACGTCAACATAAGCATGACAGTTTGGTAGTAATAGTAGACCAAGGGACTGGGACTTTGTTTTTTTTTGTCGACATAGGCAGCTTGTCGATATAAGTGATGTCAATATAAACGGGTAGGACTGTATTTAATTCTGATTTAAAATTCAAAGCTATGTCAAGATGAATGTTATGATTGAATTTATATTTTGAAAATTTGTTATTTTTTAAATTTGTTTACTTCGGCATCGATTATTTCTGCTGATACTGATTATTCCAATTGTTCTAATAATTGGCCCGATTATAAGTTTGGGCGATTAATCGGTACAGCTCTAGTAAATTCTAATAAACTACTTAGTGAAAAGGTTATAAATATCTGACGACATCTAATCATTGACAAAAGTATAAAACTCAAACTGACCACATTACCAGGTTTTTATTTTTATATACTCCAGTACCATAAATAAATATTAGAGGGCCACAAGCAAGATTAGTTACTGTAACCAGTTGGGTATAAATTGATCAGTTATCCTGAGAGCAACTTATCTAGGCAGAATCTGACTCCTAATTGGTCTGAATACTTAACATTTTAATGTAAGTGTTAGATTTTCTTGTTTTATGAAAAGGTCTGAGTGCCAAATTTGTTTAATAATAATGTTTGCCTAACTACAAAGAGCTGAGACCCCATGCAACAGTGACATAATGACTCAGTAGATTGAGATCAGCGCTGTTTGCTTTAAATCAATAGTAGTACAAACAACATAGACTCAAGTCGGCCAAAGCATTATGCAGCATCATGCCATTTTGCATTCTTGTATCAGATATAAATGGAGTACAGGACTTAGTAAAACCCAAAACAAATGTTTGGAAAAGTGAATATTGTTACTTGGTTCGGCAAATTTTAATTTATTTTTAGGACAGGTCATTTACATCACTCTGAGAAGGTCAGACAACTGAAGATTTTGGACTGTTATTCATAGCTGGCATATTAAATCCATGGATGATTGGTATATTTAGCATGACAAGTGAGTTTTCAAAAGTCAATTATTCCTGACAAGTACAGCCCTGGAGTAAATACATGTATAACCTTAAACAAATCATTTCAGACTCATAGCATTATATTGTCCCTTCAGAAAGCAGAGGTTTAACTCATTAACTCCTGGAGGTTTGTGTGGTTTTTGCATGAAATGTGAGTAGGAAACACATTTTAGGGGCCATTTTTGAAAATATTCTTATACAGATTTCCGGTTCACCTAATGCCTATTTGTATTAGAAACATTGTTTTTCATTGGGTCGCACATGAGCAGAATGGCTAAAGTTTATTTTGTTCAACAGACCTATTATTTTCGTATAGAGACCACTCTTTATTCTAAATGCCCATCTTATCCTACTTTTTGCCAAGGTTTGCCTGTCTGTGTGCAGTTCAGACCTTTCCGCCATAGAGCAGAGGCCAAAAAAGTGGAAAATCCAGACACAATCAGATTCCGACAACAAGTGAATTTTGGGTTGAAAGAAATTGGGTCCCAAAACAATTGGGTTTTTCTCCCTAGAATATACAGATTATTTGGTATCATTGTAGAGCTACATCTGTCTACCTTTCTATAATACCACCCACTTTAGTGTATCATAAATGACCTTGATGTTACAGAGCTCAGATGTAGGCTATTACCTCCTGATGTGTAAATGTTATGCCAGGGGTTAATGAGTTAATCATCAAGATGATACTACGATGCCATGACTATAACATTGCAGAGGCAGTTAATACCAACATTGGGCTAACCATTTTACCCATACGGTCAGAGTGAAGTTCATTTCATGGCCTTGTCATTTATGTGTTGACTGTTATACGACTGGCAAAATTGCTTTCAGCATTGTACATGTTCTGACAGTAATGTGCAATAGATTTTATCTTAAAATCTAAAACCAAAACATTAACGCAGTATTGATGTCAAAAATGCATAATGCTGCACAACGACCTGATGATTACACTTGAACTCTTGATTTTGTGTTTTATGACATTGTTTTCTGCATGTGATGGTGCAAACATGAAACAAATGCAGTTGAAAATTAATTGCCAATCGTTTCCATAGTTACCTTGTCTGTTTAGGTTGGAGATTTGATACATTGATTTAATGTAACATTTATGACTTCCCAAAAAGAGATAAACCAAAGAATTTTGTGTCTGAATATGTTCCTTTTTTTTTCTTCCTTATTTGGATAGTTTACAAGTGAGTTGATTGACACTCAACTGTATATGCTTGTAAGTTGACTAGCTGTGCTTTCTCATTTACTTCATGGATGTATATTGTATTGAAATATTTTAAATCTTGTTTGAGGCAATTTCATGAAGGACAAGAATGTTCTTTTTAAATGGTTGCCTAATAGAGGTTTTAGGAACATTGGTCCTTAAACGTGAGGTCTGCAGTTGGTTATATGTGGGTTCTTCAAATCATTTCTTATTCTTCTTTCAGAATTCTGTGATAACAAACAGTCACCAGCTGATACTAATGCCTTTTCACAGGTGAGTGTTGCTCTGTTTCTCTATTTTATTTCAGTTTAGACTTATTTGGTGCATTTCATCATCAATGCTGAAATCACTGTACAAATTTTTTAAACTTTTATTTATATGCCTCAATTAGTACATTGAAGTTATTGCCCAACTTGGAAACACGAACCTGCATTTTCTCACCTTGGTGGCTTTGCTTACATTCTTGTCACTTCTGATAAATGTTAAAACATGTTAAAAGTTGTGACAAGATGCACCTTAATGACTGCAGTACCAAATTATCTAATATGTCACAATGACATTGTTTTATATGCAGACATGGGAATTTCTATAATCAATTCACAGTTTTAGGGTATGTGTATTTATATAATCAATGAAACGGATGGAATATGATTGGATCTTTCTGCCAATTATATAGCTAAGATACACTTTGAATTTTGTTTTTGTGGGGATCAGTTTTGCAGAAAATGACTAGGGCCTAACTGAGTAGATAATTTTCACAGAGTACCGAATCTGAGTATTTGGATGTACTATTTGCTGGATCTGGGCACGAACTGAATAGTAGGTGCGAGTCCGGAGAGTACCGTTTTTTTTTTTTTTTTCATTATTGTATGCGAAGCTTAAACTTTTCATGTACCTTATACCGTTTATATCAGCTATAGGATGAATTTTTTTTATTATTAACTAAAATTATTATGTATTAAAAAAACTGTTTTTTAAAAAGTTCGATATTTATTTAATTATTTTACTTGTAACCATTTGTGTGCATATTATTTGCAGAGGCAAATATTTTTCCGAATAGTACCGAAACACCGGATATTCTGCCGAAGCGAATGTCCAAGGCGATTTCCGGTTAGTCCCTAAAAATGACTTTGTTGTCCTTACTACAGTTTGGGTGTAAGAAAAGGAGTCTTATTGTTCATTGGGACTTTAAATATATGGATTGAAGTAACTATCAAAGCAGTGAAAATTGATACCCAAGTGTTTGACTGAGGCATCCATTATTTTTCACTAAGTTTTCCAAATTTACATGGCATCATCCCATTGAAGTATTTCCAAGATGGATTTGGTGTTTAAGCACACAAAAAAAAGCTGGAAGTGTTCTGATTGTTTTTTCTGTCAGACATAAAATGATTGGAAATCATGTTTTTTTTTATCTTGACAATTTACAGTCAGGCCTGAGTTTTATTATTTTAAAATGTTCAAGTGTGGGCATTGTGCTCATCCTGATTATCACTTGTGTTCTTAAGTAAAGTTACCATAGGTTTGAAAGATACAGAAATATTTCTGGTGCAGGATGGACTCGAAGTTATTTAAAAGGCAGCAAAAGTTGAATTTTTTAAATATAACTGTGACCACATAAAACATAACCTATATGGTAAGACAAAAATTAAAATTCATCTGCAAATTGGGATGCTAAATTACCACTGATCCTGTAATCAAAAAGTTTGAGTAGGAACTTAGAGAGAAGAATGTCAGGATATATTCTAACATGGCCTTAGCTGTAGCTTCTCGTGGGTCGGTGGTTCTTTCCTCCACCATTAATACTGGCTGCCATGTATAGCCTATCTTGTGCTGCAAAATGGCTTTAAACCCTACTACAACAACAATAACATGGCCTTATCTTTAATGTATTGCTCTCTCATGAAATGTAAAATAAGCATAATTCTATTCATCAGAAATGTACATAAATTGTCCTTTCAGCTTCCACTTTGGGTTTGTCCTTCCTGTAGAAAAGCTGCTGACCAAGAGATTGAAAAGAAGTCTCATATTGAACAATTTTATGTAAGTATTTAATATGCAGTCGGGACCTTTTAATCATTGACTAATAAAATTATGTACAATATTTACACTCATGTACAAGTGGAGTCCAACTCTAGATAAAACAGACCCTGAACATTATGTGCTAGAAAATTAGGGTATATGTTATTTGTCCTACTGATTGTTTCTAACAAACTACATAGACCCAGTCTGCTGGTGCATTATGCAGCATCAGTCTGGTTCTATGCTGATTTCATTTGCATTCGACCTTTAAGCAAGTATTGAGGGCAAGTAGTGCATCAGTGTAATACCACATTTTTTCAATGGTTTTTCTCCACACTTTAATTTTTCTCTGTGGTCACGTGAACACAATGGTCATTCTAATTTCCCTTTGACAGTTTTCTTATATAAATATCCCATAATGGTGACCTGCATTCTGAGTTCCGCAGCGTCATGTGTTTCCTAACAAAACTATGGTTTCTCCTGCCTTAAGTGGTCACAAGAGTATATTTACATTGACTGTTTGGCCTGGATGGTTGGGAAGTAGTTGTCTTATCACAGCAGAAATGGAAATCACCGTTTTTGCCAGTGTGCCAGGAAGAGTTAGATATATTCATCTATTTGCCCATGATTTAAAGATATCTTAAAGAAAACTAATGTTTGTCTTTAAAAGAACAGATATGAGTTGATCTCTTTACACTTGGGTCAAAGGTCATTGAATATTTAAAACATTTCTGTGAAGGCAGGTGATGTTTTGGTTCATGGGTCACAATGAAAAGCCATATGTAGAACATTAATTTGGGAGAGCAGCACATACCCGTAGTGTTTTGCTGTGCAGTGCTTATAAAATGATCTGGATAGTGTAAAACTAAGCTGACCTGAAAACTTACTGTGTTACAGATTGGATAAAATATTTGATGCTATTTTTAATGAACTTTAGTCACGTGGCAGCATCACATGGAGAGTAACTTTACCATGCCAAAAGTAGGTCGCTGTGATGTAACATTCAGGTTTAAATTAGTTCATTATTTACCTCAATACTGGTCTTGTATTGTTGGTTACTCAAAATGGACACCTATTGGTAAGGTAATTTGTGTTTGCAAGGTTTATTTCTACATCTTATCCTGCTTTGCCAGTGAGCATGATAATACAAAAATTGAGATGATTTTTATCAAATTAATTTATTGAATATAACTTGAATGATGCCAGTTGGTTCTTTTCCTCCAAAAAGAATTTATTAATGGTTTATTCCAACTTAGCACCTGGACGTATCTCAGATTTTGTAATTTTCTATCCATGATATCAGAATCATTGTCCCAGGTCATTGCAAAGAATTTAATAGCAAATATTTTTCTTAAAAAGATTGTATATGTTGGAGTCTTTTGTGAAGATCATGTTTTCAATACTCATGAGTTGGATGAAAATTAATGGAGAGATATGAACTAATTTTGATTCCGCTAATTCTTTTCAGTTAGTTGAGCTTCATGGCCTTCAAGAGTGACACTTGTGTACCAGTAGGCATTTTTTGTGGCTCTTATTAGCTGGTATTTTACATGCAGATCTACATATAGTCAGATAAAGTATGTGTAGTCTTGGTTACCCAGCTATGTTACTATTTCCTGCTGATCCTACATTTTTATTTTTTTTGTGGGGAAGCAGAAAACATTTTAGGAGAAGAACAAATTAATAAAGAGATGTAACTATGTTTGAAGTGAATTTCAAGGTATGAATTAAGCTTATTTCCAAGTTTATGCTTTGTTTATATCCATTTAGACTTTTTTTAAAAAAAATATTTGTACTGATCTATTTACTGTACTTTCATTTGCATTGTAAAAAGAACAGTAGATGTATTATTATTTGGCATAACCTGTTACTATCACATGCTGCTTGCATCATTGGCTTATTCCAAACTTTGGTGCTATATCTTTACACCTACCAACCCACGATTTAAGTCATTAATTCAGATAAGAGAAATCATGTGCCATGAACTCTTTAAAGCAAATTGCCACAATAATTGATTTATGGTTTGGTAATATTTGTCAAGCCTACATCAGTTTGAAATAAAGGCAGGGCAGTAATTTTCAGTCAGCATCATGATCATCAGTAAAGGTTTTGATTAAGGTGTTTCAATTGTATGTATTTTCTTAATTGATTCTTATCATACTTGGTATGAATAACTATGAAGCTTGACAATTCATTATGCAGCACTTCCCCTTTGACCTTTGGGTTGAGGTCACTGTCTAGTTTGTATTTAGGGGTTTGTTGTTTTTCAGTTGCTTATATATCCTGAAGTCCATGATGGATTTTGTTCACACTTGTGATCCTATAGCCCTTGATGGATTTTGTATGCAGTTGTGATGAATCATTATGAGACTGAGACAGTTTATTTGCTTGACCTTTGACTTTGGGGTCAAGGTCACAGTCATAATATTTTTATTAGCTCACCTGGCTCTAAGGCTAAATTAGTTTGTGTTGTGGCAATATATGCTTTATTCAGCAATAATTGATTATTACCACTCTGGAGACCATAATTTTGATCTGAAATATTTTATTTTTGAAGTGCAGTGCAAATGTACTCATGCATCTGAATATTTCAGGAACCAGATTTAACAATAGGAGATCCTGGTTCACTGTCTTTTCTGCAAGATATCAGCATCAAGTCAGGTTCGGAACCCACCACACCCAATGGTTCATTATGCACATGTGAGGCTTGTACGGAGAGAAGGTAAATTTAGAATAAAATTGTTTGTTTTATATGTACCATATATACTTGCTTATACGGTGAATCCAGCTCTAAAGAACATAGACCCTGATCTGCTGTTGCATACTGAGTATTTTAATCAAATCATGAACATAAAATGTACATCTAAATTGCATTATGGCTACTGTAAAAATTGCAATTAAACCTAGGTAATTTAATGCTGCAACCAAGTTTGTGGAGTAGCCCATTTTATTCCATAGAAATAGGGAATTTTCCAAGAAACAAGTGACTCACTTTCAAGAAGACAGGTAAGAATTAATGAAAAAAGCAATTTGGATATTGAAAAATAATATTGAAAACTGGGCCTGGTACTAATTCGTAACAATGGCTTTCTACTAAATCACAGCAGAAGCAGAAGGTAGTAAGTTTGGTTACATTAGTAGATCCCTCAACTCCTACAGCATGTATGATTCTAGGATTCTGTTAAGTTAATGTCCAGCTACACTAATTGCATCCTAGCTTAGCGTCACAGTGACAGCTGTCATATCAGAGTGATATGAAGCCAATATCTGTATTTCTGATTATATTTTAACCAAAAAAGGTGGGATTGTGCTAGACTATAAGCAATTCTTTCACTGTATAATAACCAGTATTTGACAACAGTTTCATAATTTTTGTTTACCTCCTTTTGTTTATACATTTCCTTTCATGGTGATTGTGTTCATAATCATGCAAGTACCATTTGAGTATGGGAATCAATAGGAATACTGAATCTTTAACCCAAAAGCTGGTTAAAGCTACATGTACACTGATTTGTCAGTTTGACCCTTATATACATGTGATCTTTAACCTTGCTATCATTAGGGATCCATTAGATGTTTTTCAAAACAGTGGGTGGTGTAGCATATTTCCATTATACAGTCCTACCCGTTTATCTCGACATCCGCGGGACCGAGGAAATATTGTCGAGATAAGCGGATGTCGAGATAAGTGTTTGGGGGGGGGAGGGTCTGCAAAAAAAAAATGCAAGTTAAATTCTTCAGTAAGGGGTAACCGGTCATCAGTGAGTAGTATTTACACTTTGAAAAAAAACAATGTAAATTTTTAGTATGTGGGGACAAAACTAGAGTGAAATACACTTGTATATTGACAAAAACATTTTGGTTACCTTTGTGTAATAAAGTCCACAATAAAATATTGCATCGGTCAAATCCTGATATGAAAAACATGAGAGATTCAATGTCAGCATTAGCACGTGTTTGTCTAGTTGTTAGTTGCATGCTTCAAGTACATGTACTTAAATCAGCCTAGATATCGGTCAGTCTGTTCCCATGTTATTGAGGGTAGCAAGGGGATAGGGAAATTAAAAACTGTCAACAGTACATGTATTCTCCACAAATACTTTTGTATCCGATGTTATGACGAACATTAAAGCGACTGCACCAACCAGTTGCAGCGAAGTTCTCCACACTAAGCTTTTTCGATAATGCTTAATTGAACCGTGAACCGTTTAGATGCTTCCTCCACGTCTTCAAATGTACCAGTCTTGCTTCTTCCTTAGGGGAGCGCAGTTACCTTCAACTTAGTCTTTCTTTATAGACTCTGCAGCTTTCATCCTTCCTGGACGTGTTAATTTTAAATGAAAAAATTTAACAGACCTCTTTACGAGATGTTCATCCCTTAACTTCATTAACAGCCAGATATTTAGTTTCCAAAGACTGTAAATTTAATTTGCGTTATACCCTTCTGTCGGTAGCCATCGTAAATGTAAAGTTAAAAATGAAACTTTCACAGCGAAAATCACCGATCACTTTCAATGGTCTAGGAAACGTGTAATCCGTTTTTTCACGCAATTTTTATATATGGGATTCAGAAAATCACGTATACAGGAGTCCTTTGTACGCATCAATTTCCTGGACGGCAAATTTAAGGGCTTGCTATAGTCCTGCTTCGACCACCTGTTGATTGGGAAATTGTGTTCATCAATTGATCCTTTTCGCTGTGCTGATATATTTACAATCAGAAAATTCAGTGGCTGAAAGACCCACAGATGTACATGCTGTCATTGTAAGAGTACATTTGAAGAACATGACCCACAAGCTAGGCGGCAAGATCAAAGAATTAACTAGCTGCAGAGTGGTGAGAAAACGTGCTGCTATGGTTTTTTTTTTTTTTTATCCGACCGCGACATTAAAGCCTGGCGGCAAGATCAACTAATTGTTGAACAAAGTATTGGTCTTAATTGGCAGCTTGTCGACATAAACGTTTTGAAAACAAAGGATTTGTTCAAGCTGGGACCAAGGGCTTCTGTCGACATATACGTTTTTCTTCTATCTCGACGTCGACATAGGCATGACAATTTGATAGTAATAGTAGACCATGGGACCGGGACTTTGCTTTTTTGTCGACATAGGTGGATTGTCGAGATAAACGATGTCGATATAAACGGGTAGGACTGTAATGCCACACACAGTTCCATTTTATTGGTCTATAGATTAGGCTAAAACAGTTTTTGGCTTTGTGGGAAGAGAGATTTCAATCTCTACATCTCTGTAGGAAAGTATCTATCATATTCCAAAAATAGTTTCTATTACTTTTTAAGGTATTGCTAAAATTAGCACTGAAATACGGATCCACTGGTCTCGACGTTAGTTTTAAAGATCGAGTAGATATTGTTCCATTGATGGCATTAAGTGAAACAATAGCAGAGAATACTTTTAAAAGGAAATCAGTACAACAGTTCCTCAGATAGTAATAAAAAGGTTAATATAAATTCACTAGTGACATCAGAAGTAAAGAAAATGTTAACTATTTTTATAAAGATGATTTAGAACATTGTGTTTATGATAAGAAACAGGTCCATGAACAGAAATATTTCAACTGTTTGTTTTAAAAAAATCTGAACATATGTAAATTAGGCCCACTGTAAACATCTAAGCTGTCGTTATTCACAATATCTTGTGTTGTTCTTGATAGTTAAGTGGAAGCTTCATGGTATTTTATTAAGGTCATATTTTGATTGGAGGGATCTCATTCCTTCCTTCTCATTAATATTCATTGTACATATTACACAAATTAGTTTGTCTCACTATAATAGTAAGGAATTTTATAACCATACTACAATTATGAACAAAAATGAGCTACTGGTCTTTTGGATCACTTTTACAAGTCAATGGATTCGATTCATATTTTGGTAATCATAATACCTTGTTGTAGTTGTCTCCTATGAATAATATGCCACTAATGGCAGTACTTGAAACATGAAAAGGAAATCACCATTTAAGACCCAAAATAATGTTTCAGATATTGATATAAATTCTCTTGTTGGATAAAAAAAAGAAAAGTTTGAAAAATATAAATTATTTAGAGAAGTATCTTTATGTAGGTAAATAAGGAGGGTGAAGAGCAGCATCTCTGGAGCTGTGTACTTTCGTCTGATCTTATGTAAATTTACATTACTCTTACTTTTCAGCTCATTATTATTCACCATCTTTTTTTTGCCCATTCGTCCACACAGTTGGCATAGTAGGAGTATTAAACGTTATTCACACTGTTGTTAAAGATAATTCTCCTAGTTGGTTTCTGATGTTACTACTGCAAGGTTAGTTAATTACATTTCTTTAAAAAAAATGTGATTTGACATGCATTTTGACTTGCATGACCATAAGGATTAATGAGCTTATGGTATGATCCTACATTTTGTTCAGCAATGTCTATTGTCCATCAGCAGATGGTGAAGGCCTGTCAGTATTGGACAAAAATTATGCTAATTTGCCATCATAAATCGATGAAAGTAATATTAAAAAAGACATCTGGAGATGGTAGTTTTGGTAATATTTGCAATCAACAGAAAGAAATTTCCAGAGAAAACATTTAGCTGATCCATATTTCTTTGTCACCTATCCATGCATTGGCTGTTGGGCAGATGTCAGCCAGATGATCAATGTTGGGTATGCTTCAACCTTTTGGTTGATTGCAGGTATAATTTTACTATCAATTAGCAAGTATTAATTAGATATGTGTATAGCAAGTATATTTGTAGTGTTAAGCTTTATGCTAGATGAATACAATCATTGAGTCTTTACCAGATATTACTAGATATGTTTAAAATTAGATCTTTTGTTTCCCAGGTTAATAGAATCTGATCATGAGAGGGAGACTCAGGAGTTGCAACGATGCTGGACTGAACTGCGGAACATTGTACGACTTTTGTACTGCAAGCGGGAAGTGGACGGTAACCCAGAGGGGGAGAGAGGTGATGAGGCAGCAAAAGAACATGTGCATAGACTTTGTTGTCGAGACCCACATCAACTGTTTCTTAGACTTGAATCACAAGTTCGGGAATTTGTAATTGAGATGAAGGTCAAGCTTTTGAAGCAGCTGAATTCTGGTTTCAAAACTCCCCCTCAGGCCAAGCATTTCATCTCCCTACTACTGGATGAATATGGTCACTTGTGTAGAGTAGCCAGAAAGATGGCTGGTATTTTGGGTGAACTGGTAAATAAAAACATTCCTACATGTATTCATTTTGGATGTGGTTGCATGACATGTCTAATAAATAATAATCCACTGAAGCATAGCAAGTTGGAACATCAGAACATAGACAGGTTTGATGTTGTGGTTGTTTAATTCATTGTCATGACTTGCTTCACTTTGATAGTTTATGCATTTTCCACTTATTTGATATGAATTACATAGAGGATAGTAGATATTTGCAGAAAATGTATTTTGAATAATTGACACCTTCCTAAAGCCTTGGAACTTTAGTAAGAGCTTATCAAATGTGTGATTTCCTTTATCTTAGCCATTTGTGAACATCATTATGATGCAAACAGTTTATTATTTTTAGTATATACAGTCAAACCTGTCAATAGTGGCCACCAATATGAAAAGGCAAAACAGGCCTTTGTACATATGTGGCCATTGCACACAAGTTCACCTTTTACAATTTGCTTGTGAACAAATATATTACACCACATATCCTTATTTTTATTATTGTTGTTGTTGTTATTATTATTATTATTATTATTATTATTATTATTATTATTATCAATATATATATATATATATATATATATATATATATATATATATATATATATATATATATATATATATATATATATATATATATATGCACTATTTAGCAATCTTTTAAAATATGTGTATATGTTCTCTCCCATATTTATGTTCCACACAAAAATTACGGTATCTTGCTAACTTTTATCCATCCTATAAATTAAATCATCACTGATCATTGTTTCTTTTGGTCAGCATGACAAAACAATAATTTTGCTGCTGAATGGTAGCTGACAGGTGACTGTAAAACAATGGACTAGCTCTTTGATTGGCAGACTTGAATAAATTTGGAAATGGCTGTTCATGCTTTAAAAATATAGTCTTTATTGGGCTCAACATGCCAAGATCAAAAGATGGTTGTCTTATGTGTGAAGCCGGATGATTAGGAAATCAAAAGAAGCCTTATATGGCTAGTCATTGTGATCATGATCCATGAACTGAAATTGCCTGCTTTTACATACATGTTTCAAATATTGAATGACCCATGGCCTTAATGGAAAGCAGTGTGACACATCTCTTTCACAGGTGAACTTTTTCATTCAGAGGTAGCTTTAGTTCACAGGCAAAAAGATAAAATTATCAAACTATACCTGTCACCTGGACACACAAAGTAATTTCTGCTGTAATGACTACTTTTCCCACCATCAAATAAACTAATTAATTCAACCTTCTAATCGGATGATAAAAATGTTCCTCTTTTGAATTAGACATTGACATCTTTTAGTCATACTATTAATATGACCGAAGTATCATGTATAAGTGAGATATGAACTGTTTGCACAAATGATATTCTTCTAACTAACTAAGCAGTGCCTTCCTAATGAAGTAAATATATAGTTTGGTAGACTGAGTGGTCTCTGTAAATGATTACAAAAGACCACTTGAGGATGGGAGAAACTAATGTTTGGTTAAGAAACACTTGGTCACTGACCGTAGAAGGCAAATAACTGTTACAAATATTTTATGCAGGAAATTTGTCAGGGAGAAATTAGAATTGCCATTGTGAGCAGGTGACAACTGAGTAAAGGTGATTGTTTGAACAGGTTTGACTACTTTACAGTAATTTGCCTGTTTAATGAGCAAGAAAATTGTGTAAAAAGTCGTAGTTAAGATATGCTAAAGAATGATAACATAATAAATATAAAGTTTCAGTGCATTTTGCAACTTTAGCAGTTTTACCATTCATATGTCCTATAGATGTAATGAAGTCTTCCCCCACATTACAGTTAGGAAATAATGTATGCCATGTAACCAATTAATCATTAATAATTAACTACATAAATTAATGAGAATTGGTGGTAAGTTTTATGGTAAATTAGTCATGCACATACAATATAAGATAGTTATATAATCAATACAATGTAAGATAGTTATATAATCAATACAATATAAGATAGTTATATAATCAATACAATATAAGATAGTTATATATCAGTACAATATAAGATAGTTATATAATCAATACAGTATAAGGTAGTTATATAATCAATACAATATAAGATAGTTATATAATCAATACAATATAAGGTGGTTATATAATCAATACAATATAAGATAGTTATATAATCAATACAATATAAGATAGTTATATATCAATACAATATAAGATAGTTATATAATCAATACAAGATAGTTATATATCAATACAATATAAGATAGTTATATAATCAATACAATATAAGATAGTTATATAATCAATACAATATAAGATAGTTATATATCAATACAATATAAGATAATTATATATCAATACAATATAAGATAGTTATATAATCAATACAAGATAGTTATATAATCAATACAATATAAGATAGTTATATAATCAAGACAGTATAATATAGTTATATAATCAATACAATATAAGATAGTTATATAATCAATACAATATAAGATAGTTATATAATCAATACAATATAAGGTGGTTATATAATCAATACAATATAAGATAGTTATATAATCAATACAATATAAGGTGGTTATATAATCAATACAATATAAGATAGTTATATAATCAATACAATATAAGATACTTATATATCAATACAATATAAGATAGTTATATATTAATACAATATAAGATGGTATATAATCAATACAATATAAGATAGTTATATAATCAATACAATATAAGGTGGTTATATAATCAATACAATATAAGATAGTTATATAATCAATACAATATAAGGTGGTTATATATCAATACAAAATAAGATAGTTATATATCAATACAATATAAGATAGTTATATATCAATACAATATAAGATAGTTATATATCAATACAATATAAGATAGTTATATATCAATACAATATAAGGTGGTTATATAATCAATACAGTATAAGATAGTTATATAATCAATACAATATAAGATAGTTATATATCAATACAATATAAGTTAGTTATATAATCAATACAATATAAGATAGTTATATAATCAATACAATATAACATAGTTATATAATCAATACAATATAACAGTTATATATCAGTACAATATAAGGTGGTTATATAATTAATACAGTATAAGATAGTTATATAATCAATACAATATAAGATAGTTATATATCAATACAATATAAGATAGTTATATATCAATACAATATAAGGTGGTTATATAATCAATACAATATAAGATAGTTATATAATCAATACAATATAAGATAGTTATATAATCAATACAATATAAGATAGTTATATATCAATACAATATAAGATAGTTATATAATCAATACAATATAAGATAGTTATATAATCAATACAATATAAGATAGTTATATAATCAATACAAGATAGTTATATATCAATACAATATAAGGTGGTTATATAATCAATACAATATAAGATAGTTATATAATCAATACAATATAAGATAATTATATATCAATACAATATAAGATACTTATATAATCAATACAATATAAGATAGTTATATATCAATACAATATAAGATACTTATATAATCAATACAATATAAGATAGTTATATATCAATACAATATAAGATACTTATATAATCAATACAGTATAAGATAGTTATATAATCAATACAATATAAGATAGTTATATAATCAATACAATATAAGATAGTTATATATCAATGCAATATAAGGTTGTTATATAATCAATACAGTATAAGATAGTTATATAATCAATACAATATAAGAGTTATATATCAATAAAATATAAGTTAGTTATATAATCAATACAATATAAGATAGTTATATAATCAATACAAGATAGTTATATAATCAATACAATACAAGATAGTTATATAATCAATACAATATAAGATAGTTATATAATCAATACAATATAAGATAGTTATATAATCAATACAATATAAGATAGTTCTATAATCAATACAATATAAGGTGGTTATACAATCAGTTCAATATAAGATAGTAATTTAATCAATACAATATAAGATAGTTATATAATCAATACAATATAAGGTGCTTATATAATCAATACAATATAAGATAGTTATATAATCAATACAATATAAGATAGTTATATATCAATACAATATAAGGTGGTTATACAATCAATTCAATATAAGATAGTTATATAATCAATACAATATAAGATAGTTATATAATCAATACAATGTAAGATAGTTATATAATCAATACAATATAAGATAGTTATATAATCAATACAATATAAGATAGCTATATATCAATACAATATAAGATAGTTATTTAATCAATACAATATAAGGTGGTTATACAATCAGTTCAATATAAGATAGTAATTTAATCAATACAATATAAGGTGGTTATACAATCAATTCAATATAAGAAAGTTATATAATCAATACAATATAAGATAGTTATTTAATCAATACAATATAAGGTGGTTATACAATCAATTCAATATAAGATAGTTATATAATCAATACAATATAAGATAGTTATACAATCAATACAATATAAGATAGTTATATATCAATACAATATAAGATAGTTATATAATCAATACAATATAAGATAGTTATATAATCAATACAATATAAGATAGTTATATAATCAATACAATATAAGATAGTTATATAATCAATACAATGTAAGATAGTTATATAATCAATACAATATAAGATGTTATATAATCAATACAATATAAGATAGTTATTTAATCAATACAATATAAGATAGTTATACAATCAATGCAATACAAGATAGTTATATATCAATACAATATAAGATAGTTATATATCAATACAATATAAGATAATTATATATCAATATAATATAAGAGTTATATATCAGTACAATATAAGATAGTTATATAATCAATACAGTATAAGGTGGTTATATAATCAATACAATATAAGATAGTTATATAATCAATACAATATAAGGTGGTTATATAATCAATACAATATAAGATAGTTATATAATCAATACAATATAAGATAGTTATATATCAATACAATATAAGATAGTTATATAATCAATACAAGATAGTTATATAATCAATACAATATAAGATAGTTATATATCAATACAATATAAGATAGTTATATAATCAATACAATATAAGATAGTTATATAATCAATACAATATAAGGTGGTTATATAATCAATACAATATAAGATGGTTATATAATCAATACAATACATGATAGTTATATAATCAATACAATATAAGGTAGTTATTTAATCAATACAATATAAGATAGTTATATATCAGTACAGTATAAGATAGTTGTATAATCAATACAGTATAAGATAGTTATATAATCAATACAATATAAGATAGTTTTTTAATTAATACAATATAAGATAGTTATATATCAATACAGTATAAGATAGTTGTATAATCAATACAGTATAAGATAGTTATATAATCAATACAATATAAGATAGTTATATAATCAATACAATACAAGATAGTTATATAATCAATACAATATAAGGTGGTTATATAATCAGTACAATATAAGATAGTTATATAATCAATACAATATAAGATAGTTATATATCAGTACAATATAAGGTGGTTATATAATCAATGCAATATAAGATGTTATATAATCAATACAATATAAGATAGTTATATAATCAATACAATATAAGATAGTTATATAATCAATACAATATAAGATAGTTATATAATCAATACAATATAAGATAGTTATATATCAATACAATATTAGTTAGTTCTATAATCAATACAATATAAGATAGTTATATAATCAATACAATATAAGATAGTTATTTAATCAATACAATATAAGGTAGTTATACAATCTATTCAATATAAGATAGTTATATAATCAATACAATATAAGATAGTTATATAATTAATACAATATAAGATAGTTATATAATCAATACAATATAAGATAGTTATATATCAGTACGATATAAGATAGTTATATATCAATACAATATAAGTTAGTTATATAATCAATACAATATAAGATAGTTATATAATCAATACAATATAAGATAGTTATATAATCAATACAATATAAGATAGTTATATAATCAATACAATATAAGATAGTTATATAATCAATACAATATAAGATAGTTATATAATCAATACAATATAAGATAGTTATATATCAATACAATATTAGTTAGTTCTATAATCAATACAATATAAGATAGTTATATAATCAATACAATATAAGATAGTTATTTAATCAATACAATATAAGGTAGTTATACAATCTATTGAATATAAGATAGTTATATAATCAATACAATATAAGATAGCTATATATCAATACAATATAAGATAGTTATTTAATCAATACAATATAAGGTGGTTATACAATCAGTTCAATATAAGATAGTAATTTAATCAATACAATATAAGGTGGTTATACAATCAGTTCAATATAAGATAGTTATATAATCAATACAATATAAGATAGTTATATAATCAATACAATATAAGATAGTTATTTAATCAATACAATATAAGGTGGTTATACAATCAATTCAATATAAGATAGTTATATAATCAATACAATATAAGATAGTTATATAATCAATACAATATAAGATAGTTATATAATCAATACAGTATAAGATAGTTATTTAATCAATACAATATAAGATAGTTATATATCAGTACAGTATAAGATAGTTGTATAATCAATACAGTATAAGATAGTTATATAATCAATACAATATAAGATAGTTTTTTAATTAATACAATATAAGATAGTTATATATCAATACAGTATAAGATAGTTGTATAATCAATACAGTATAAGATAGTTATATAATCAATACAATATAAGATAGTTATATAATCAATACAATACAAGATAGTTATATAATCAATACAATATAAGGTGGTTATATAATCAGTACAATATAAGATAGTTATATAATCAATACAATATAAGATAGTTATATATCAGTACAATATAAGGTGGTTATATAATCAATGCAATATAAGATGTTATATAATCAATACAAAATAAGATAGTTATATATCAATACAATATTAGTTAGTTCTATAATCAATACAATATAAGATAGTTATATAATCAATACAATATAAGATAGTTATTTAATCAATACAATATAAGGTAGTTATACAATCTATTCAATATAAGATAGTTATATAATCAATACAATATAAGATAGTTATATAATTAATACAATATAAGATAGTTATATAATCAATACAATATAAGATAGTTATATATCAGTACAATATAAGATAGTTATATATCAATACAATATAAGTTAGTTATATAATCAATACAATATAAGATAGTTATATAATCAATACAATATAAGATAGTTATATAATCAATACAATATAAGATAGTTATATAATCAATACAATATAAGATAGTTATATAATCAATACAATATAAGATAGTTATATAATCAATACAATATAAGATAGTTATATAAGGTGGTTATATAATCAATACAATATAAGATAGTTATATAATCAATACAATATAAGATAGTTATATATCAATACAATATAAGGTGGTTATACAATCAATTCAATATAAGATAGTTATATAATCAATACAATATAAGATAGTTATATAATCAATACAATGTAAGATAGTTATATAATCAATACAATATAAGATAGTTATATAATCAATACAATATAAGATAGCTATATATCAATACAATATAAGATAGTTATTTAATCAATACAATATAAGGTGGTTATACAATCAGTTCAATATAAGATAGTTATATAATCAATACAATATAAGATAGTTATATAATCAATACAATATAAGATAGTTATATAATCAATACAATATAAGATAGTTATATATCAATACAATATAAGATAGTTATATATCAATACAATATAAGGTGGTTATACAATCAATTCAATATAAGATAGTTATATAATCAATACAATATAAGATAGTTATACAGTCAATACAATATAAGATAGTTATATATCAATACAATATAAGATAGTTATATAATCAATACAATATAAGATAGTTATATAATCAATACAATATAAGATAGTTATATAATCAATACAATATAAGATAGTTATATAATCAATACAATGTAAGATAGTTATATAATCAATACAATATAAGATGTTATATAATCAATACAATATGAGATAGTTATTTAATCAATACAATATAAGATAGTTATACAATCAATGCAATATAAGATAGTTATATATCAATACAATATAAGATAGTTATATATCAATACAATATAAGATAATTATATATCAATATAATATAAGAGTTATATATCAATACAATATAAGATAGTTATATAATCAATACAATATAAGATAGTTATATAATCAATACAATACAAGATAGTTATATAATCAATACAATATAAGATAGTTATATAATCAATACAATATAAGGTGGTTATATAATCAGTACAATATAAGATAGTTATATAATCAATACAATATAAGATAGTTATATATCAGTACAATATAAGGTGGTTATATAATCAATACAGTATAAGATAGTTATATAATCAATGCAATATAAGATGTTATATAATCAATACAATATAAGATAGTTATATAATCAATACAATATAAGATAGTTATATAATCAATACAATATAAGATAGTTATATAATCAATACAATATAAGATAGTTATATATCAATACAATATTAGTTAGTTCTATAATCAATACAATATAAGATAGTTATATAATCAATACAATATAAGATAGTTATTTAATCAATTCAATATAAGGTAGTTATACAATCTATTCAATATAAGATAGTTATATAATCAATACAATATAAGATGGTTATATAATTAATACAATATAAGATAGTTATATAATCAATACAATATAAGATAGTTATATATCAGTACAATATAAGATAGTTATATATCAATACAATATAAGTTAGTTATATAATCAATACAATATTAGATAGTTATATAATCAATACAATATAAGATAGTTATATAATCAATACAATATAAGATAGTTATATAATCAATACAATATAAGATAGTTATATAATCAATACAATATAAGATAGTTATATAAGGTGGTTATATAATCAATACAATATAAGATAGTTATATAATCAATACAATATAAGATAGTTATATATCAATACAATATAAGGTGGTTATACAATCAATTCAATATAAGATAGTTATATAATCAATCCAATATAAGATAGTTATATAATCAATACAATGTAAGATAGTTATATAATCAATACAATATAAGATAGTTATATAATCAGTACAATATAAGATAGCTATATATCAATACAATATAAGATAGTTATTTAATCAATACAATATAAGGTGGTTATACAATCAGTTCAATATAAGATAGTAATTTAATCAATACAATATAAGGTGGTTATACAATCAATTCAATATAAGATAGTTATATAATCAATACAATATAAGATAGTTATATAATCAATACAATATAAGATAGTTATATATCAATACAATATAAGATGTTATATAATCAATACAATATAAGATAGTTATATATCAATACAATATTAGATAATTATATATCAATATAATATAAGAGTTATATATCAATACAATATAAGATGGTTATATAATCAATACAATATAAGATAGTTATACAATCAATACAATATAAGATGGTTATATAATCAATACAATATAAGATAGTTATATATCAGTACAATATAAGGTGGTTATATAATCAATACAGTATAAGATAGTTATATAATCAATACAATATAAGATAGTTATTTAATTAATACAATATAAGATTGTTATATAATCAATACAATATAAGATGGTTATATAATCAATACAATATAAGATAGTTATATATCAGTACAATATAAGGTGGTTATATAATCAATACAGTATAAGATAGTTATATAATCAATACAATATAAGATAGTTATTTAATTAATACAATATAAGATAGTTATATATCAATACAGTATAAAATAGTTGTATAATCAATACAGTATAAAATAGTTATATAATCAATACAATATAAGATAGTTATATAATCAATACAATATAAGATAGTTATATAATCAATACAATATAAGGTGGTTATGTAATCAATACAATATAAGATGGTTATATAATCAATACAATACAAGATAGTTATATAATCAATACAATATAAGATAGTTATTTAATCAATACAATATAAGATAGTTATATATCAGTACAGTATAAGATAGTTGTATAATCAATACAGTATAAGATAGTTATATAATCAATACAATATAAGATAGTTATTTAATTAATACAATATAAGATAGTTATATATCAATACAGTATAAGATAGTTGTATAATCAATACAGTATAAGATAGTTATATAATCAATACAATATAAGATAGTTATATAATCAATACAATACAAGATAGTTATATAATCAATACAATATAAGGTGGTTATATAATCAGTACAATATAAGATAGTTATATAATCAATACAATATAAGATAGTTATATATCAGTACAATATAAGGTGGTTATATAATCAATACAGTATATGATAGTTATATAATCAATGCAATATAAGATAGTTATATATCAATACAATATAAGATAGTTAGATAATCAATACAATATAAGATAGTTATATAATCAATACAATATAAGGTGGTTATATAATCATAAAATATATATTTTGTAGATCACTGGATTTTAGTTTCTAACTTTTGAAAAATTGGGAAGGCCAGAGGAATCATTTATTACCCCACCCTCCGCCCCATCTACCCACCCATTCATTGAAAATTTATGAGGCCAGGGGTGGGTAGGTGGGTGGGGGCTTATATATCATATTCTTATTTGTGTTAAATATACATACTGAACTGTGTACTTTAAGACAAATACTTTTCTTAAATAGATAATGCAACATGTACTCATTTTTTTTTGTTTCCAATTCATTGTCAAATATTGACTTAACATTTGTAAAGTTTCCACACATAATTCCATCAGTTTTCTTGAATTTATATTTTTATCATATTGTAGTCAGTCTTGTTATTTTGTACATAGTCCATTGTTTTTTAGTTCACCATGCCATAAACCAACTAAGTTTGGCCCATCATGTATCATCCATTATTGTTGTGCATCCTTCAGCATTTGCTATTTGAAACTTGAAGGAAAAACCCATGGGACAGATTTTGATGAAATTTGGTACAAAAATCATCCAGAATTTTCATGTCTATAAAATGATGCCAGTCTGCTTTCAAATGTTGACTCTGTTACTTGAAAGTAGATAAGTGATTCTTAAAGAAAAATAGAAAACCTTTAAAGACTGTTTAAAAACCACTGAATTGAATTTGACTAAACTTGACAGGAAGCATGCTGGCATGAAGACTTTGAGGGTTTGAAGAAAAAATGGCCACTATTATTAAATTAGAAAAACTAAGAATGAATTATTCTTGAAAACTTTGTTATTTATTTAAGTTATGGTGTCTGGTAGGTCTTAAATAAACATTGTGCTGATCTGATATCCAATATGATCACCACAGTGACCATTTTGAAAATCTTCTTGCTGCTTCTGAATGGAAAGTCATATTTACATTTTTTTCTCTCAGTAGAATGCTAGGTATGGTATCTAGTTGGTCCTGAATAAGAATGGTGCAGATCCGACCTGAGGAATGGTTGCCGCAATGAACATATTACAAATCTTGTCACTAATTCTTCTCCTATCAACATTGGGTTTTAACTTGGTCTTCTAATGGTGTCCAATTATTGTAGTTGAAAATTGTGCAGATCTTGTGCCTGTATGGCTGTCCAGATTCTAATTTGAAAATATTGTTGCTCAGAATTATCAGAGATGGTGTAATACTCAACTTTTAAAAAGAAGAGTCTTATGTTGAATTCATTTTGGCCAGTAGAGTGTTAGTCTCTTCAAAGGACTCTGAACCAAGTGCATATATCATTTTAGTCTAAATATACATTGTGGGAACTAAGTGTCCCAAAATTTTATTTCCACTTGTCAGTTCCAATGAATTTCTATTCTTAATCTTATACCTGTCGTTTACCCAGATGAGCAGTATCAGTTGTTTTTCATTATTGTGATGCATTGTCACACAGACATTTTTGATGTTTAAGCAATTCTCTTATTGTCATACTTGACATCATTAGTATCACTGCCCACAGCATTTTATTATAAAGTATTTGCATTTCTTTGAGTCTATGCTTGGTATCGTACTTTCTTTTGACTTTTAAGTGTGTAAGGTCAGTCATTTTCTGTTTTCTTGGATGATTTGAAAGAGTTACGAGAGCGTACCATACTCTGTGCCAATGAGGAAATTGTGTTATGACCTAAAATTAAGCATCAGAATGACTTGGAAAGTGTACTTTCCTACCTAAACTTCTGGACACAGCACCCCATCCCTATCCATTTCGTTAATATTTTGTGCCTCTTTGATGATGCTTTGCTAAAGATTACTTGCACTCTTTCAGTCTTTTCTGTGCTAAAAGATGCAAGATGTAATCTGGAAAATAACCTTGCTGTTTTGCGAAGATAATATTTACAAAAATGAAGATCAACATAGTGATATTCACAAGTGCAAAACTTGTATGCCCTGGATAGTTTGAATGTGTGAAATTTACTTCATTTGTCAAATTTGATGGAAATACAAAAAAAGGATACATTTGTCTTGAGTTTAAAGAAGTCATGTATATGATATGTGATCATTGGTTGTTTTTAAGAAAATATTTTAATTCCTTTTTTCACAGCAAGAACATCTGAAGAGGTTTAATGTAACATGGGATCTTCACAACAAACACTTGTTCCAGTCTATAGCCTACACAGAGCCTTCCATACAGAATAGTCTTCATTTAATTATAGCACAACTCAGGTATGGATAACTGGGAGTACACTGAGGGTAATAAAGAAACCTATAGATTTTGGTTATCTAAATGTCGTATATCACATTCAGGTAAATCAGAAAATAATGGTTTCTGCACCGAGTGTGTGTTCAAGGCAGAAAATATTAAATTAAAGAGGTCAAGGTCATTGAGATCAGTGATAGTGTCAGCATAGAGGACTAGTAAGCACAGGGTGGGCATATATTTTGCCATTCACAGTACTCTTGTTTTGTAGAGTAGACAAACTGCCTTGTTTAGCCTCGAAAAGGAAGTGAAGCCCAAAACTATAGAAACATTGCTGACCCTATTTCCTGTAAAGGTTAATAATATAATACTAACCTTAGTGGTACATGTGCTTTAACCAACACTTCTTTTAGTAAGAAAACCTGACATCGTGAATCTGATAATCTGGTTACTGCATTTATCATATGAATTAAATATTGGTTCTGGTCACATTAATAATAAAATGTGACTGCTTGTGAGGGGTATATTTTACATTTTTCCACAAATTTGTTGGCTGTTGTTCAGGTTATATGGGTTGCCTTTCTTGGGGGTGCTTGGAAGAAACATGGCAATGGATTCTGTCAATAAAAAGTGTGTGGCGGGTTGGTGGTGTGGCAATCATGAAGGGGACCACTGTACACTATACTCACTGAACTTGAATTGTTTGTATGCCCAGGTATGTATAAGCTCATAGGAAGATGCATATGCATGTATATAAATTTATTACTTTCAGAGAATGTATTATCCATTCTGAATGAGCTGTTATTGTCCTGATGGCATTTTTCTTGTTTTTCAAAGTTCATTTTCAGTGTCCTTGTGTGTCGTAATCGGTATTTTGAATGAACAATATTTTGTATAATTGATTGGTTCTTTTTATATTGAAAATTGCTATCAGTTCGCTTTTACGGTACATTTAATGCAATATTTCCCCTTCTGTTAGTACTTGATCATATGTTGAATAAAGATACAAACATGTTGATAGTTAAAAGGTTTCTTTTCCTTGCAAAATAGTACTGTTAAAATCTTGTACTGAAGGACCATAGTTTCCTCATGATAATATGCAGCCTTCAACAAATGCTGCTAGTCACAAGAAGCCATAACAGTTTCACTTTTTTGTGGCATTATATTCAGGTTCAGAAGACTTTTGTTTGACCTAGTTCAGTTTGGATTGAACTAGATGCCTTCTGGTTTGAAATCATGGTGGTAATAAGTACAGAGGAGCCTCATTAATCTGGACACCTTTGTTCCCATTGAATATGTCCGGATTAACGAGTTTTCCAGATAATTGAATCTTGTACCTTTTTATTTTACGATGTCATAATACCCTATACATGTACATGCCAACAGTAAAAATGAGTAAGCTATACTGTGCTGGCGTATATCTTGAATGGTACCTTTTGGGTCATCATCTTTGTGCTGGCAAATCTTTTTTATGCTGGCCAGTATCTCTACTTGTCTACACTTGCTTTATGATGGTACAATAATATATGTAAAAGGTACAACAAATACAAACTGTTGCAGATAAATGCATTAGGGTAAACTAATAAAATGCAATAATTTTTATCAGATGTATTTTACAGCTGTTGTAGCTGCTAATTAACATCCCGATTTTATTCTGAAATGAAGCCCTATATTTTCCAGTCCACAGTTTAAATCAGTCAACTGTATTTGTACAGTCATCAATAAACTCTGATTGTTACATACAATTGGTAAACACAACAGAGAGGCTTAATGACGCACTTAATTTATTAACCATGTTATGTCAAAAGTGTGGATGATTTGAGTCCAGATTAACCAGGTTTCTCTGTATTATGATTCCTCAAAAATATCTGATTGACTTTACAGGATGGGAGCCGCTTCCAAAGAGTCGTACAATGAGGACACGTACCCAAACCTTCTCCATCGATACCTGAAGTTTGATGATGAGATGTCTGTGATATCAGTGGTATGGCGGGACTGTCAGCAGCTTATAGAAGCTTACAATGAGGAACAGGTAAATTCTTTTGGCAATCTGAATGTCATCAAGATTTTAGTCAAGACTCAATTATCTGATTGGTCAAACATTAATCACACTCGTATTTTATCGGGTCACTTTGTTGGGTTCTAAAACTTAGGTCTCAGTCAAGTCTTTTGGTCTGTTGCATACAGGCCATGAAATTTTCTTACAAGTGAAAAATGTACAGAAAATTCAATTTTTTTCTTAAGAACAATGGTCACGCTCATCCATATCTTTTGTGATTGCTCAGATTTCATGAAATGATTAATGGTGTACTTCCAAACTTGCTTCAGTGAAGTAGATGAGTGCTCATGTACTGCCCCAAATTCACACTGCATGCAAAAAATTTACGAATTCCCCAATTCTCAATTATTTTAAATACTTAAAAAAATTGCCGATTTCCCCTCAAGTACTAGTTGTGATATTGGCAGCCTCTGCCAACACTGATTTGAATTACCATTCAATAACACATCTTGAAAATGTCTTCACCACTAAGGAAAAACATTGTCCGAGTTTCCTCTGACCCTTATTACCCCATTTTTTATATTGGGACATTTATGATGGGTGTAGGGTCAGAGTCCATTACATATCGAAAAGCTGGAATTCGCTGACACCATTTGTTGTCGGCATGGGGTAGCCTCTTGCTAACCTTTCATCAAGAAATACCTGCATGAAATTGATTATATATATATATATATATATATATATATATATATATATATATATATATATATATATATATATATATATATATATATATATATTGCACAAAAAGTGAGGTTTTGTTTGGAACATACCAAACATTTACTGTGCATTCAGCCATCAAACACCGATATACACCATTGCTTTTTGCACTTAGTGTGCCATAAATGTTAACATTGGGCATGGTGGCAGAGAGAATGTGAGGAAGCACATTGGTAGCAAAAAGCACATCGAGGTTGGAAAAATTAAGAACTCGCAACAGATTATTTTCATCTCTGGAATATTTTAATCCATCAATGGAAGAACTGCATGCTACTAATGCTGAAGCATTGTTTGTGAGTTTTCTTGTTTAACATAATTTACATTTATCAGCTAGATACAATGTTGATCATTTGTTACAACATATTCCCAGACTTCTAGAATCACATCACGAATTCATATCAAAATTCACTAATTTGTATCCCTATTTTTACTAATTGTGAGGTGGGGTGGGGGTGGCAGCTATGCCCATTTTTACACTACCATATTTAGTAGTTATTACCAGGTATTTTTCATGCTAGAAACTTGAAACTGATAACACTATGCTTCTCTGTTAATATCACACTGTTACAACAAAAGGTAATTTTGACCAGTATCTGATTAACTGGTTTTATTGAATTATTTCATTTAACTCAACATTTTTTAGCATGCTGTATGCTCCTACCTAGACACCTGGAACATTTTGAGGGGATGCATGAAACGTTCCCTCTAAGCAAATGGTAGATGTGCATGCAGTGCTCACTGCACTGCGCAAGCATTACGGTGACGAGCAAAATTTAACGTTAGAATGAGCAAAAATTGACAATTCAGCTATGCAGGGATGCCTGAGCAGCTGCGCAAGTGCACATCCAGGCAGCTTAGAGGGAACATTGAATGTACGTTGATAAGTACTACACATTATTTCTCTGACCATTTTTTAATGCTTTGATGACCTTTATTGCATGCTGTTTATGTTCGTGAAATCGGGTTGCACCTCTCATTGTACCACATCTTATAGACAGAGAAGAGAATTTTTTGCTTTATAACAGGTTAAGTGTTTGTGTTTAGGTGATTACCACACTTATTTTCCTGTGCTATATACTTCTTGTTGCCCCAGGTGGCCAAATGGTGTAAGGGACTCACTTTGATAGATCACTGCCTGTCTTTTGGGTTCGAATCTTGATCCTGGCCAATGTGGGTACATGAGAAAGCTTGCCAGTAGCTTTCCTTGGGTTTGTGGGTCTTCCTGGGGTTTCTAAGTTTCTTCCTTCACCAAACATACTGGCTGCCATGTATAGCCCATCTTGTGTTGAAAAATGCTGTTAAACCCTCAAATCCAAACCAATCTGAACTTCACAGAAGGCCACCTTTGACCTGTGCATTTGGAAGTAGGTATAAATATGTTTATTCAGTGGTAAACGTTCCATATGAATAACTCTATATTGTATATTTTAATAGGTTACCTACATCAGGTTAACCATTGAATGTGTATGTAAATGTGTCTAGAAATTACATATTAAATGAATGGACTGCATGTATATTTTGTGGGGTCTCAGTTGTAGTGGTTAAACAAGGTAATTATTGATGCATAAACTTCGTTTCAAATAGTAGTCACACTGGCTGTCACTCCAGAGTAACTCGAAACCAGTGACCTTCACCTAGCAAGTCTGTTTTCTAGGGTTGGATGGTGATAAACTTCAGAAGCAGATGTGAAGAACAGTGTTTATAATAACCCAAAAAAGAAACAAATCTGTAGCTTTTGTCAGCTCAGTAAGGTACCTCTAATTTTCTAACAGAAAAGAAGGTTCATTTTATTGTTTCATGCCTTGTCCGTGGAGCCAGCAGTTTCTTTGAACCATAATTCTTCAGTACCAAAATATTTTTGTTTGTTTGAAGTAATATATAATTGAATATTGGAATGAAGGAAACACACCTTCTATCCTTTATCATACTTTTTACTTCATTATAATGACAATAATGAGGATATGAATGTAGATATTTGTTGAGACAGACAACTAATAATTGTATGGGCAACAGAATCGCGCTCTGTATGGTAAAATAATAAATAATGTATTTAAGAGAAAAAATGTTGCCATGTTGACTGAAAATAACCCAAAATAATTAATGTAATTTTTTTTGGAAGCTTACATATGGGTAAATTGTGCACAGTAGTATACTTTAGCCTAAAAATGTTTTCATTTGATTACTTTTGCTGCATAGGTCTTGTAATGTAAACAAGATTTCACTGGATCTGATTGTGATAGTTGGTAGCTGAACGATAATTTTTCTATAAACAAAGCGCAATGTTTTACTTTAAAGTTTTTTAAAAATTAGATCAGTCTTAGATTGATTATGTATAGGATGTGTTACACTGATCTTATCACAAAGATTAGTAATTCGACAAAAGATTATGGTTATGGTCAAATGAATTGGTTTAATGCATCTGCATACACACACACACATGCAAACAGTTTTGTTGATGTAAATAGTTATCGAGGCATAGATAAGTTTTTTTGGGGGGTGGGGGGTGATGACAGAATTTGCCTCTTTACAAACTACCATATTGATTTGCATTTAATATTTTCTTTACCATACTTTAACAGGCTGCTCTCAAATTGAAACAGAAGATGTTGAGGGAAGACTGGGAATTCTTTAAATCTCAGAGGAAACTCCTAGAGCAGCAAGTTTCAAAAAGTCCAAAAGCTAGTTTGTCACACAGGTAAGGAGAAAAAAATGCACATATATTTTATTTGAGTCTGATTTCAATTGATAAACTGATCATGTCTCATAATTTTTTTTATCTTTTTCAAGCCACATGGCAGAGCAGATTGAAATTAATTGTGAAATCTTATAAATATACAGATGGCTCCAGATATGTGCATATCGTATAACTGCATATTCCGCCTTATTGCATAGCTTTGTGCCGGTTCCGATTTGTTACCATTGTTGTCAGTGGATATTAATGTCGGACAATTGCATATCGTCTATATGCATACTTCGCATTATTGCATAAATATTTCTGGTCCGAACATGCATTATTATGTGTTAAGTTACTTCGGATAACTGCATTGTTCAAAATTGTTCCTTTCACAATGAAAAGACACCGAACATTGGCGGTCAAGGTTGATTAATGAGATCTGTTAATATCAACATCACAGCTATTAAATCTCCGTTGGTTACCAGGAGGCACTATAGTAGATAACCATAAATATTACCAAGATGGCATTAGCTCTCTGATTCTCTGTTGATCACCAGGAGGCGTGATAGTAGATAACCATAATAATTAACCAAGCATGGTTGACGGCTTTAACACTCTTTAGCTTTAACACAAACTCGCATTGCCCTTGTTACGAATCCAATCCAGTCTTATCATTAAATTCCATAGATTAAGACTGGAGCGGTGACCACAAGTCTGCTTCTCAATATACTGACAAAACTGACCTCCATACGATACCAGAGCAAATTGTGTCATATTTAAATGAACTAGGCCAAATAGGGGTTTGTTTCAGAGAAATAATGGGTATCAGTATGCATGCTGCACCAGATTCACGCCATAACATGAATGTTGGTTTAGTGCATATGCCACCTAAATGCATATCATAGCATCGGTCCCAAGGCCATGCATATAAGCGGAGCCGACTGTACATGTGAATCAAAGTAATCTAAGGGTCTCTTGTTAAGGGTAAAGACACATAATCACTTTTAAATAATTGAAAAATCTCTTAGGAAATAACATTTAAGTATTATGGTTCATTTCAAAATATAGCACAAATATAAGATTCTGTTTATAATGGGGGAATTGTTAAGAGATCTGTATGAAATACAGAATCAGCAGTAGGATTTCTTTGAAAAACTTCTTAAAAGCAAAACTAAATGTAATCTTTAAACTAACCAACACATTTTACTGCATGAAAAAAATTTACTAAATTACTGCTGCTGAGAAAATCTTGTGCAAAAGTATGCTTACCTTTTCTTAGTGTGGTATAGCATTATAAAACATGAGGAAAAAGAAACCAGTCTTGGATCTGATGGATTCTTGGTGGTATTATATTCATTCTTTTGGAAACATTTGGGTAGATAAATATATCAGCTGTGTCCAAACTTCAGTCCCTGACAAGAATCATGTGCATTCCAAAAGAAATTTATTCTGTTTTAAGTGAGAAACAGAAAGGTTTTATGAAAGGGAGAGTTATTGGCAAAAACTCTAGTATTTTATATGATTTCAATAACTACCTCAACAAAACTGTTCAGTCTAGCCTTCTCTTATTAATTAATTGTGAAAAAGCATTTGATTCTGTCATATGACACATTTTGGACAAATGGTTTGAAATCTTCTTTGGTGATTCTAATTGTTCATGGTTCAGTTTTTTTCCAAGTGGAGTGTTCTTAACTATGGTCATTTGTGAGTTCTTTTCATTTAGAGCAAGAATGCCATCAAGAAGACTCGTAAGCATCATACCTATTTATTATATGAATAGAGGAATAGCCAGTCTCTTTTATAATAACAGAGTTTAAACTGGGTTAGTACGTGGATGATGCCTTTTTACTATTGGTGGGCTGTATTCAGGTCTGCCATTGAAACAATTGAGAATTTTAACTTCATCTCTGGTTTAGATTATAATATTTTAAAATCAAAAGCCATTTGGATGGGAAGGAACAAATTCCCATAAGAAATTAGATGCTCTCCCTTTTGACTTTGAGGAATTGAATTCTCTTAAAATCTAGATGATAAGCTAAAGTTAAAGTATGTGAAGAAAATTAAAGAAGTTAAACTCATGGTTGTTTGATGAGGAGAAATCTCCCTTATTGGGAAAAGAACTTGGACCAAATAATTGATTTTGCAAACATTTATTGTATGATTTTCCAAAAAGGAATTATAAGTATCTTGAGGTCGCTGTAAAAGTTTGTCAAAAGAGGTATGTAGGTATTTTATTATTATTATTATTATTATTATTATTATTATTATTATTATTATTATTATTATTATTATCGTATTGTTCCAGCCTTGAAGCCCAGTTTACAGAGACAATGAGGATGATGTTGCAGGGCAGTAAACCCACCCAAGATGAGTGCCACTGCCCAAGATGTAACAGGAAGAGGTATGTGTCAATATGTTTTGATTCATTTACTGACGCAATTAAATTTGTGTGCATGAATGCACTAGTGTTTGTGCAGATTCAAAAAAATATGGTTGACCAGTTGTATGTGTGCAAGATTGTAATAGCAGTAATACAATGCCTGCTACAATTGTATTGCAACTTTTTTCAATTACATCGGTCCCTGGTTTCTGGATAATGTGACTGGGTGGGATATCATGGTACATGTCTGCAGCTTGATGTGATGGAGGGATGTTTTGTTGCACAACACTGAGAGTCCCTTCTTCAAAGTACACCATATAACTTCCACCTTCACGGCAAGCTCATATCAAACAGTCTGTCTGCCAGGAACAGTTTTCAAGCAGGGTTGCCAGATGTATTACTAGAAGGCAATGTTGAGCAATATTTATGATGCCAGATGGAGAATTGTCTGTAATTTGTAGTAGCAATTGCATTGAACCTATCTGTACCCATTTAACTTTGCACATTGTCTTCATTTCTCTTTGAAAAAACAATGCCAGATTTTTCGCCATTAAATGGCTATGGAGCAGACTTTTCTAACACCTGTTTTATATAGGGTCCACATTTGGCTTGGATGCACATCTTTCAGAACTGATCAAGCTCCAGAGACCATTTTCTCATTCATTAATGCCACGGTGGAACCTGTCTTGTGCGTTTTTGTTACATCTTGAACATTTTTGAGTGGAGGTTACTGTTATGAGTCTTCCTCTTCTCCCTTGCATCAGTAAGGAGGAGTGAAATTCTTGCTTTCTAGGCTTTATTCATTTGCCATCCTGAGTTCTTGTTCTTACTGAAATTCACATGTTATCCAGGGTATGATCAAGAAAGATTTCTTTGCCACTTACAACTTACACTTCACTCTAATTTCATTAAAGATGAAAAGAGTTCCATAAATATCTTTAACTCCCTTTAAAAGATAGTTCTGGCATTTTGGCAGCCACCATCTTAAGATGGAGTGTTAGGACTATTAAAAGATCATGTTAATCTCTTACCTTACTTACTTATTTATTCTTTGGGTCTAATTGTGTCAAGCCATCCTCCAGTTTGCATTAGAACATCTTACTGACAGCAATGTTAAGTTACTGGACATTTTTGACCATCAGCCACCCACTAGGATAAATAAAAGCAGCAATGCAGTCGTAGCAATTAATGTATTACTTCTGTTAAAACATTTCTTTTTAGGAATGAGGTTAAAAGTACTTACATAACATTGATAACACTAACACACACACATGCATGCACATACACACACACCTCAGGCATAAAAGGGACATATATGACTATAGATTGTACAGGTTTATTAAATTATTTTCCAAGAAATTAATCTTGGAATGCTTGATAATAAGTGAAGTCCACTCATACTAATAAGATGATCTTACACCGGAAAGATTTAGTTCCTTGTTATATTTCATGTCTGGTTTTGAGGAAACTTGAAATGTTTGCAGATATCATCAAGATCTTGAACAAGTTGGATCATGAGAGCTGTGTGCATTGACTAATTAAGTGAACTTGCATACGATTGGCTGAGCTTGTAATCAGTCATGACACTACACATTTAATATGATTTTGTTAAACCTTGGAATATGTTATAATCAGACCTTAGAATAGTTAAATAATGAGCATGATCCATACATGTCATCACATAGATAAGGGATTTAAAAATGTGCAATTAAAATAATAGCTGAATGAATATTCGAAAATTTATTAGACTTGAACTTGTTGAAGATCTTAGAGGATCTTATCAAATACAGAAAGAAAATGTTTGTTAGTTAAACATGCATGAAACACAGGAAAGGCACTTTTTAAAAATTTTTGGTCACAGATCACATTGGTTTTGCATAGTAGAAAATGTGCTGACAATTTACAGCAGGTGTTGAATCACTTTCAAAAGGTTTCATAGTTGTTACATTGTTTTCACTTTTAATAACGACATAATAATGTAATGATCACATAATTTTGAGCAACGCAAAAGCATTGATTTTGCAAAAGCCATACTTTTAGTCCCAAATTATTTTCTTGATGTAAAAAAAACTTGGTAAACCAAAACCAGTCTTCTGCGGAAACCAAAAGAAATTATTTGTTCCAAATGTCGGTTTTACACTAAAATAAACCCAATTACTAAAACTTCTTCAAAGAATGGGAGTGGTAATGACCTTTCAGCAGTCTAATGCAGACTGCATAAAAAATGATGATTGAAACATGCAGATACGATGACATCCTACTAATCTTATATTGGTTTTAATAATTGACCACCACCGTATAAGAACATTTACTTGTATGTGAGATGACAGTGATCATACTCATATGATTTGTGAAATTTGTGAACCTTACTTCACCAAGTCTTTAAAAACTGAAAATTTAATTTGGTTTGGAATGGTTTCAATGTAGTTTAAATTTTGATTTTATGTCTCTGTATGTTATAATTACTGTTGACATAAATTACTAGTTCTTTTTTAATTATTCAATTTTGTATACCTTAAGTGTTGTGAGAGTGCTTAATCAACATATATCATAATAGTCTTATGTTTCTCATTACTTGAGCATCAATAAGAATTTCATGGATGAACACTTTGAGTTACATGTGTTTTTAGATGCCCCTGTGATGAGTGCACGATCACACACATGATTACCTGTGGAATTATCAATCCTGAGATTCTGGAGAGCAGCTCTACAAATCACAATATCAACTTCCCTCATGATCCGAATCGGTATCGAATAGATGTGAGTCCCCCATCCATGTCAAGCACTACATCCAGTAGTGGGTCTGTCAGTCCAATACTTGTGGATCCTGAGAGGCTGACTCTGCCATATGAAAAAGATAGTGATGAGGAGGAGGAAGAAGAGGAGGAGGATGAATACGAGTAAGTAAATTTGTTGTACCCTGCATTGAATATGGAATTAGCATACAATGTTACCCTTATCCTTCTCTGTAACATTATAAAAAATTTTGTTACAACTAGTTTTTCATAGCATAAGGATAGCATTGTATACTACTTCCATATTCAATGCAGGGCATATAATTGCTCATTGGCATACATATTATATGTTTGTACTTTATAAGAAGTGCCTAACCCATCCATTTATGACAATATTAAGAAAACTAGTCAGATTCATTATGTTACCTAATGTTATGTGATTGGGAAAGTGGCATGGGGAGGTAATGGACAAGAGTTATTGCCTTTCATCTCTATGAGGTAGACAGTAAAAGACAATTTTCATCTTTAAGTAGGACTGGATTCACATGGTAACAGGCTAATATTCCTAGTGTAATGTTATTGGAGAAACCTAATTTATTGAACAATTTGACTTTTATGTTGTTCAAAGATTTACCATCATTACAGTATGTAAGCTTTTATAAAGATGTAAGAAAAGTTTAATCACTTTTGTGGTTTTCTTGGACAGCATTTCTAGCAAAACTTTCTTTCCTGATCTGAAAGTATGTTAACAGCAACAAATATTCTAGTTACATTGCATTTTTAATTCATAATGAAAGTTGTATGGAATTTGTTTCAAAAATATTTGTTATGATTATTATTATTTTTTTAAATTCAGAAATGTTGATGACATCCCTGAAGAAATAGAAGACAGTCCCTCCTATGATGAAGATGACGATGATGATGATGATGAAGAAGAAGATGATGACGATGATGATGATGATGACTTGGATGAAGATGATGAGGAAGAGGAGAAAGATATGGACCAGATGGATGGTCATCTTTCAGACAATCAGTTGCTGGAGAAGGTCTTGCTGGAGAGCAGTAATTTGGGCTCATCCAGTCAGCCATTTATTGATGGCATCACACAGGTCCTGAAACCCGAGGCCACGAAGCTAGAGAGCTGTAACTGTGATCATTGCTCCCAAGTCAGACTGGAACAGCTGGTAAGGAACAAATAAGATAACTCTTAATACCATGAAATGAGTGTATGGCAGCATCTAATGCCCTCTGAAACTGCTTACTTAAACTGAGTTTTGATGCAGAATGCTGTTCCATTAAATGTACTTTGAACCTAGGAAATGCACCTTTAATCTGTAGTTGTCACCATCACATTTTTTTCCATTGGTATGCTGCAGTATTTCTGAATGTACCATGTTATGTACCCATATACCACTGTTATATTAGGAACCAACTATTCAGTGTTTTGAGGCAGATTCCAGACCCATTTTTAAATTTAATTTCTGTTTCTCAGTAATTGAGAATAAAATTTATTTTGACCTGATTCTTGCAAAATAGCACCATATTATGTCCATGTTATTATCTGGACAAAATACTTATTATTTAAGATGAAGGAAAAGAAAAGAATTATTTCAAAAGAAAATCACAGTACCACTACCCAGTCAAAAAATAGATGAATCATGGAATAACAGTTTTTCTTTAATCTGTCAGTGACCTTGTTGGCACTAGCAGTGGCCATGGTTGCTAAAGGTGAAAAAACCTCTAAGGTGGCAATGAATATTTATTTTAAAACAATGTTTCTGGTAATGAAAACATTTAAGATGTATAGTTGTTGGCCAAGTTGCTATAAAATGTTCATTAGCCATTAGGTAACATATTTTCAATATTAAAGTTGCCCATGCAGCCATGCAAAGTTATTTTGAACTTCAAAATAGGGACAAAGGAGACTGAATTTTGGCAAATACTTAATTTGTTGTTCAATTAATGATCTGTTTGGAAAGAAAACTTAACACATTAACCCCTTAGCCAAACAGCTAGGCAGTCCCCTGTAGCATACTTGCAGAGATCACCTAGAGCAGTGTTAGCCTTACCAGTCATGTTTCCCTGAGACTAGCTGATAACACTTGGATTGCAGATCTTTATAGAGAGGGCTACTTGCAATAAATTTGTTACTATTTTATTTCTATTCCTTTAGTTAAGCTGAAATTTGTCACAGCAGTTCTCAATAAAATTACATACATAATGGTATAAATTTAATGCTACACGCATAAACAAAATTGTGCATAAAGGTGAAAACAAATGATGTCCTTAGCATTTGTTTTCAGTGGCATCATGGACTGTCCTCACATGATGCAGCTTGTCATGACCTGGTCGAAGCCTGGGACGATTATGACGACTATCATTTATATGAAAATATTGTGATATTTATCAAATCTATCTCTCCTTATGATTCTTCTCACACTTAGGTTTCCAAATAAGGCATCTGTTGACCAGTACATGGCTGTCTCAGGGAGCTGAATAATACTCATAAAAACTAGAATTTCCATCCATGCTTTAATCTCTTTCTGTAACATCTCTCCAGTTTAGGTCTTCTTTCTCCTCCTGCTTTCGTCTTGTTTAGGGATTAGTCTCGTCTTCACAAATGCTGGAATAAAGCTCCCAAAAAATTAAATTCAATCACATTTCTAAACTTGTTAAATTAATGTTTTTCAACTAGACAATAGCTGATATTTTGTTACACCCTACAGAAAGCTGATCTAATATTAGGGAAAAAATTGATTGTATTGGTTAGCAGGTCTGAAAAAAATTACAAATGACAAAGTTGAATGCAAACCTCTACAAAGTGGTTGTCAGAATGTAGTGAACATTAATCAGAATCATAACCTGTATGAATTGGTCAAGTTTGACTGGGATCATATCCCTTATAAACTGGCTAAGTATATGATTCATTTTGTAATAAGGACCTGGTCCCATAATTTGATTACCACTGCATGAAACTTAATATGTGATCATATCTTCCTTTTGATTAACATGTTTTGAATTTTGTTATGGAGCAAAGTGGTAGAATGGAGATTCATGATATCATGAGCTATGTGGGAATTCAAAATAGCTAGGAAAAGCACTGGAACCTTCTGCTTTTCTGGAAACTTGTACTATATTATCCAGGGTTTAAAAATAGATAAAATGTAAAATTAAAAATACTGTGTAGTACACTTTTTTTTCATATTGCAGATGAAGGTGGAGGAGAATCAGTGCCAGTGTCATGTTTGTCTTCAGCAGCAAGGGAAAACAGTCTCCACATCTCTACCTCAACATGTTCCACCTGTAGTTCCACGGCCAGGAGAACTTCATTTATACCCTCACATCCATGGTTCCACAGGTCTTCACGGTCTGACAACAGGAAGGAACCATATTCGACCACCACTTCTTCAACCACAGCTTTATGATTTACATTTGCCCAGTCAGCAGAGACCAAAGCCAATAATTCAGAGCAAAGTTCCCATGAAATTGGACTTTGAAACACCAGATGGGATTCATGAACATATTTATCATGCTTATGGTGACTGGGATAATACATATGATCCAAGGCTCTTGTCAGGTTCTCCTCGATTCTCCGACAGTGAGCTTCTTCCACCGCCTCCACTGTCCAGTCCATTTGGTACCAGTTTCTTACCAGAATTCTCGATACCAAGTAGTCAGATATGTACATCAGTCACCAATATTACCTCTAGCCTCACTACCAGTACTTTCACCACTGCTTCGAGTCTCCAGTCCTCCTTTGTTACCTCAAGGTCAATGTCTGCAGAAAGCGCATTTTCGATAGCCAAGGAACAGAGTGGTACTGATACTAGTGGCAAATGCAACAGTCTAACTGCAAGTCCAAGTAAAAGTTATATGCCTCCCTGTACACGACCAGCTACCCTGGGTGGAAATAACTCCTCAAAACCAAGTGAGAAGGTACATAGTCAGCACTGCAAGAAACACAACTTGCAGGTCTCCAGTGGAAAGACTACAGGTAAATAATAATAATAACATTGTATTTGTAATGATGTTATGTAGAGTATCACAAAAAACCACAACAAAGATTCTTAAGCTTGGACAGCTGTCAACAAAATACAGGTATACCTTTTTAAAACGCACATTATTGGGGAGTGAGATGTACTTCACTTTTGCAGTCCCTGTTGTCAACAGTTTTAAAATATTCTGTTTATATTTTCTTATTTGCATAAATTTGCTAAATCTCTTGATATATTTTGACCATAATTTGCATCACTCATTGTGAATCTTGGACCATTTATAATATGTCATTTTCAGTTTCTTCTTTTGACCTGGGCATCATTAGATTCATAGAAAATTTGCAAATAAGGTTTTGTTTTTTAAACCCATGAATGATTTGCTTCATGTATTGGTTGAATTATAATCTTGGATAATGCAGAATGCTCACTTATTTTTACCTTGGTACCAAGGTCACGTTTTACAGCAGTACTTCAATTTGGACTGCAGACCATGACTTTCTTGTGTCGTCTATTAAAAATAGGGTTCACATCGTTTAGCTAGTTGTTGTTGCTGTCTTTGCAAATTTTACTAAGTGTTCTGATTTGTGTTTTTAGTCCCAGTAGTAAGTGCCATTCTCATCTGTCTTTCCATCAGAGTTTGGGGCCTTTTCCATCAGTCACAACTAGGGATGTTAATATCGTTTTTTTCCAAAACCGATTATCGTTTGTAGAAATCCGATTTTAAACCGATTATCGGTTTTTGTCCTACATTGAAATTACAAGAAATATAGTCTTACAATGCAAGTTAGTGAATGCCTCTTGCGAATAAAAGATATTCCTTACATACCATAACGTATAGACGCGCATCATCTGGCGGCATGGAGGACAATATTGTGGCTCCACCAAAGCCATCAAATCACGGAAGGAATTGGATTCAACAATCGAAATTGGTAGCATGTTTCCAGTGACAAACTTAGCTACAGCAGCAATAACTTTTTCTTGATGACTATCAGGACAGTTTCTTTGTGTTCCAATAAATGTTATTAATCGATGCTGAACATTTGAAGGAGCCGCAATTCTAGGATGTTTGCTACGCAAATGTGCATGCAATCCAGTAGTAGTATTACCGCTCCAACTTATTTGTTGTGAACATAGTTTACAGCGAGCCATGCTTGATGAAATTTTTTCAAAGTTTTCCCATACATCAGATTTATTTATACAACCAGCCATATTTGTAAACTTGAAAAGACACAACCAGCAGAGACCAGTCCTCAACAACAGAGACTGCAGCTATTAACAGTCTATTGTTGTCAATTTCGGACATCAAAGAACTTAGCGACCGGTCGGTCGACTAACTATTTACATCCTTCAACAATAAATGTATTCATTTACAAACACACTGCATGGAGCGCTCACAAATTTTAAACAAACACACCTTCTTATCTGCTGGCCATATTGTATTAAAATGTAAACACTAAACAAATGCATGAATGAATTTTTTTTTGACATTTTTTAAAATTTTCACTACAAAAATGGTAAAAAATATTGAATTCGATTATCGTTTTGTAAAAACAAAAACCGATAATCGTTTTCAAAACCGATAATCAAATTTCCGATTTTCGTTTAACAACCCTAGTCACAACATAGCCCTGCAGCCCTTACACTTAATTGGATATCGTTTGGCACATGAATTGCCTTTTATATATAAAGTAGATGTTCATTTTAAAGGTTGCATCTGTTCTTATCCAATTTTGACTCTGTCATTGCCCTTTTTGAACCATTTGTTTTTCTTCTGTTGTACAGCATATCCTTGTAACCAGCTGGTAAGTTTGAAACCATTCAACATATCAGATTTTAACATATTCTGATACAATTTGGTGATTTAGATACATATTTTATGTGTTTTGTTTCACAAATAAAGTTTTTTTTATGGCCATTTACAATTAACTTGATATCTTTACATATAATGTTGTTTGCAACTAAAACAGGTCCAAAATCATTCCACTTGAGAATTGTTGGGTTTTTACCAAATTGTTAGCACAATTTTTTTAATTGATCAGACCCTGAATGAGTTTGAGTCCCAGCATATCACACCATTGTCTGTTGAGTTTTGTCTGTTTATATGCCATTAAAATGACATGTTTCTGCAGCATAATTTTACAAAGGTATGTTGTTTTTCAAACAAATTAGGTTTGTGAATGTTTATTGATGAGACCTTCAGTGAATTTGATTTAGGAAACCCGGATTAGAAAAATTATGAATCTCTGAGCTGAACATTGGCATGAAACTATTACATGGTGACATTGGTTTCAGATCTTAAATAGATATTGATGCCCCTTTTATTATGTATTAAAGATGATAAGAGCCCATGTATCAGTACAGGTTTAGTGACTGGTTTATTGAACTACAAGAAGACAAGTTGATTTTACAGATAATTTATGCTCATTATGTTTCCATGTAGCAACATATTGCAGGTCAACAAAGTAAAGTGTGAATTTGTATTCTGTAAATTGCAATGGCTTTAAATGCCAATTTGTAGGAATATAGTATAGATTTGTTTCATGTGACTCATTTTGTGGTTTTGTATGTGCTATTCTTTTCTGGCATAAATGTTTTGGAGAGTCTTTAAAGAGAAACATCTTCAGATTTGGAAAATGCAGGTTTATAATCCTACATATTCTTTAATTTTATGCAGTAATAGTCATATGTGATCCATGAAAAAATTAATTTCTTCCTGGGAAAAAAACTGGAAAAGACCTGGAAATTTATATTTAGAAGAGTGTGGTAACCATGTTTCTATCATTCTACAACAGCATTTAAGTAGTTATGCCCCAAGATTGCCCTTCCTCTTTATTTAATTTTCCGCAAGGTTTTTTAAATTTAAAAAATTTTTGGTATGTAGTGTTATATTGATAATACCTTGAATGAGTTCAGTTTTCAGCTTTCCTGGACATCATTTTTAGCTGTTATGCCCTATATAATATTGCCTGTCCTCCAGACCGTGGTTATTTTTTTTGTTTTCAGCCAAATTTTTCAGGCATCGTAATACCGACTAGACCTTAAATTAATTTCCAGCCTTCAATGTTATAATTTTAAGATTTATTGCCCGTTTATCTTTTTAAGGCTTTACACATGAGTCAGGTTCTTTGTGATGTGCTGATTGGTAATAGCTCTATGAACTGGATTCTTTGTGATGCACTGATTGGTAATGGCTCTTAGCTGGTTTCCTTGAGATCGGCTACATGTAATTGGTAAAAGCTCTAGTTAAGGGTTTTTCTTTTGACATTTTCAAGAAGCTTGAAGGGGCAACTAGTTCTTCTCAAAGTGTTTGTCCAGCTGATGATTGGCTAGATAGATGTAACTCTTTTCTTTGAAAAAAGGATAGGTTTGATAACAGATCAAAAACCAATGAAACCAGGCAAAATTGTGTCTTTATGGTTTGGTTATAATACTTGTAATGGTAATATTTGAAACAATAACACAACTGATAAGTGATTTTGAAAAGTGTTAAGTAATTTATTCTGTAACAGGCACTTAAGAGCAAACTTACAGTTTGTATGCCATACATAGAATTCACTGTCCAATCTTATATAACCTGTCAGAGCTTGATTGGACTGGTGAATTGTAAATAGTTGCATTTTTCTTGTTTTTTATCGATAAAGTTTGTCATCTGGTCAAGAAAAGTTTACATCCCATTCAACCCATTTTTCCCCCATTCATTCATTCACTCTGGGAGCATTTAAGACATCTCCACGTGAAAGCCTTCTCATGGAAGCAAATGAACCACCTTTATTACATCGTAGAGAAATGCTTTCCGCACAGTATACTCTCAAATTAAGATCAATCCTCTGATACTGGGTTTTTTTTCTCACCCATGTACAAAACCTAATAAGAAAATAAACCAAACATCATACCATGGCATTAGAATTTCATCCAGCCTTGACTGCACCAAAATTGATCTTTCTAAAATTCAGAAATTGTCCATTTCCACAATATCTTCCTGGCTGTTTAAGACAACCAAATGTACTTTTCACACTGCACAAGATTTTATATTGATGGATCAAAGGATGAGGAAAAGGCTGCTACAGCCTTAGTTAGTGGAAAACACAACACATGTTTGCTTACAAAATGATACATCAATTTTTTTAGCCAAAATCAAAACAATAGACCATGCTCTGCAATATATAGAAAATATTTTAAACAGCATCAGCTCTAACTATCTACTTCAGTCACTTCACAAGCCAATATTATCGTCAAAAATTCAGAGCTGAGTACCTCCCCAAGTATAGTAAGCTGTTGGTTACCTAGCCATATTGATATTAAAGGTAATTAAAAAGCAGATTGAGCTGCTAAAATGGCCCTCTCTCAAGAACCGCCTGATTTTTAAAAACATATTGATTTTAAACCTAGTATCATAGTCTTTACATCAGAAGTGATAGGCATCATGGAATGATGCAATGAATAATAAACTTACATAATCCACTTATACATACTAAAAGTTAGCCACCCACCAATTTGTTTCTTGCAATGAACAATTTACTGTTAAGCACTTTATGATTAAGTGTCATAGTGTGCATGATACGAAGGAACTTTTTGATACAATAAATGTCACTTGTATTATAGAATACAAGTAAACATTTACTCTAAGCTAAAGCTTTTATGCCATCACCTTGAGCATTTTTATGTAATGTATATACCATGCCTTATTTTCAATGACCTTTCATCTGTCTTTATTAACATACACCATTTACATTCCCCAATGATTGGGAAGCTTTATATATTACCCTTAACAACTCATCATTTTACTTTCAACTATTTGGTTTTGATACCGCTGGTCAATATGAAACCTTTTTGTCATCTTTAAATGATTTTACATATAACCTTTTGTATATTTCTAAATAGCATAATTACTGGTGCACACAAAAAATACAATCAATCAATCAATCAATCATTCGTCCATCTGCTATGTCAGCTCATTTATTTTTAGAAGTGTGGGTTTATGTTTGCTTATATACTGTTTTAATTTTTTTTTTGCTCACATTTTAAAGCTAAATGAGAAGAGGGGTAACTTTCTATGCCAGCTGTAGTTATAATGTTCAGATTGATCTAAGTTAGTTTGTTGCCAATTATATGAGAGATTACATTACATTTCTTAAAAATCGTACATGATTTTGTCATTTATATATATATGAATTAAAAGATAATATCACAATTGCTAAAGAGTGGTCTTCTTTGTACAACCACAGGCAGTCATACAAACCATAACCATAACCAGCTAAAGGTGACACCTGAGTTTATCCAGAGTAAAGAGGGGCGACAAATGGTACAACAAATTGCAAGTACTCTAAAACCCAGCAACAACTCTCACTCCTGTAACCATGGCAACTCCAGAACAGCCAATCACTTGCTAACGGGTGTTGATGCTCAAAGTGGCAATGTTTGTGCAAATTCAGTCTCCCTTCCAACATCAGTCAACAGTGTCGGTACGTCTACAGTATATACAGAGCCTGACTGTGATGGCCACCATGATGATAACTATGACAGCATTGATGACAGTTGCTCAGAACAAAGTTCCTCCACTTCCACATCCAATCAGAAGGAAGGAAAGTACTGTGACTGCTGCTACTGCGAATTCTTCGGCCATACTAATGTGAGTGTTAAAAGTCTGTAATCTATCTTGTCATTATACATAGAACAGAGTGTACTATATAAGTCATACAGTTTTAGTGAGTTGAAAGTTTTATCAAATTGAACAATTTTTGCATTTTACTGGTGGTGGTACCATGTGGTATAGACATATTACTAGCTGTAATTTTTTAAATTATAAATTTGACTTTTTTTGTTTAAAAATAAACATAATGTATTTTTGTTTGGGGGTTACACTCACTTCATTTTTGTTTTTCTTTGCAGCCACCTATGGCTCCAACAAGCAAAAATTATCATGAAATGAGAGAAAAATTGCGACTTCGTCTGAAGAAAAGGGTATGCTTTGTTTTCTTTACTTTTGCCCTTCGTTCAACACTCAGCATCGAGTATGCATTCCTTCACATTAAACCACAGAAGCGATTTCAATTAAATTTGGCAGAAAGCAATCTGGCATGAAGGCGTCACTAGTTTAATAAGTCAGCCATCCAATATGACCATTACTAAAAATGAAAAAAAATCATATTTTAGCTGACATAAATCTAATCTGAAATGTCACCATTGTTATTGTTTATTTGTCATTGTACATTGACAGTTCTATTTATTAGATAGGTCTCACCAGAAGTCTCGGGTAATCAATATATTACAGCTTATTATCAGTCTTCTTCACAACATGGGCAACATCTCATTCATTTGTTTTTTATATGCCATACAATCATGGCAGCATTAAATCAGCAATTTCCTCTTCTGATAAGTCCAAAAACTCCTTTGTTTTAGGTAGGTATTGATTATCTTGCAGTTGGGTTTTAAATTCTCCAGAAATAGGCTGATTTGTGGTAGGGAGGCCAGAAATGTGGTGTATAATATTCCTGTTGAAAGAACAACTCTGTGATACAAAAGTTAGGAACCATAAAACTCTTTTAAGATAAGGCCATGGCAAAGAAAGACAATTCTTTTATCTATTGTTCTGTGTTCTTAGTATATGCAAATTATTCCAAAATTACAGCCCGAAAAGCATGTTGTTCTTGGAAGAATTATTTATCTTTTGCTTGATTAGCATCATGTATGTTATAATTAAATCATCAGTGCATCATGTTTATGCTGCAGTTATTTTAATATTTTTAATGTTCCCAGAACAAAAATGTTTTTGTCATCCAACATTTACAAAAGATACGTATTGGGTTTTAACATATTTTTTTCTGGGAATACAGCTTTTAGTAAGTGCAGTACAATATTTGTGTAACTTATCCATGCTATTCATAATAGTGATTATCAATGTATTCTGCAGAATGAGCTTAAAGGTGATGAGTTCAACCATTCATGTGCAAACCTGAACAACAACAATAACAATAAGAACCATCAGTATTTTGCACCTCAATCCCCTCATCCGCACCAACAAGATCCCTTGGATGTCAAAGGGCTGGACGAGTTGGTCAAGTTTATCAATGGCGCAGAGGAAAGGGAAGATAGCAATGGTCTGAGGCCTCTGAGTGCTAAGGCAGCCAAGAGAGCAAGGCAGAAACAGAGAAAGGTAGCTTATCTATTACCTGCATTTTTCCCCTTGAATCTATAAGGTCTGACAAATGTTAGAATATTGATGGGCTACCAGAAGCAAATTTAAGAAGGTATTTGAAAAGAAACTGTTAGCTTAATGATTATCCTTTTATCTTCTACACGAGATGAATAATGTTACCATTCTTAAAGTATTGTTTTTATGTATATTTGGAACTAGTAAGAAACTATTCATCATATATAGTAGTACACTGGGCTACCATACTTCAATGGACAGTAACCCACACATTACTTTTCTGTAGCTCTAGGGCTTCTGGTACAGCATTAACGAGGTGACCATGCAATCAAATTGGCCACATCTCTGATCTGACTTTAATCAAACTTGGAATGTGGGATAATCTCTTGGATGAATTTAATAATGAGCAACTATTGTAACCACTCTGAAGTTCATATTTTTGATCAAACTTGGAACTTGGTCTTGAATCATCAGAATATCATATGAAGTATATTATTAGCTAGATTTAGGCATACAGTTGAACCCCGCTATAACGCGATAATTGGGGTCCAAGAAATTGGATGGCGTTAGTAGCGGGGTCTTGTTAATGCGGGGTTTTACAGTATTTTAAAAAATTTCTTCAGCAAACACTGCTTTGGTCTAATGTAAAAAATCGGAGTCTGGGGGCTGTCTTATGAAGTCTGTGTAAATTATTAGATTCATGTTGGCTCTACACCTGAAATCTATGTAAATTAACAGATTCAGCTGGGTTCTGTCTCAGGAAGTCTGTGTAAATTATTAGATTCATGTTGGCTCTACCACATGAAATCTGTGTAAATTAACAGATTCAGCTGGGCCCATCCTCAAAGTCCATGTTAACAGATTCATCTTGGCTGTTCCTCATAAAGTCTGGGTTAACAAAATTCATCTGGGCCCATCTTCATGAAGTCTGGGTTAACAGGTTCATCTGGGCCCATCCTCGTGAAGTCTTGGCTAGCACATTCATCAGGGCCAATCCTCATAAAGTCTGGGTTAACAGGATTCATCTGGACCCATCTCCATGAAGTCTGGGTTAACAGATTCATCTGGGCCCATCCTCGTGAAATTTTATTTAAGCACATTCATCAGGGCCAATCCTCATGAAGTCTGTGTTAACAAGATTCATCTGGGCCATCCTCATGAAGTCTGGGTTAGAAGATTTGTCAGGGCCAATCCTCAAGAAGCCTGGGTTAATTTATAGATTCAGCTGGGCCCTGCCTAATTAGGTCTGTGGAGCACTGAAGTAATCGGTTGATTCATCCATCCTTCAACTGTTTGGTTTTTGCAACATTTCACAGTATTGTTGAATTTGACCAGAATGAATGCATGCTTTACCTTAAAGAGACCTCAAATTAATTTTCTTTCCAATCTTCAGTCTTCATGTACTGGAGTTATAACCCTGGTTGCCTATCCTCATGAGTTTAGTTTACACTGTTTTCAGTCAGATTTGGTATGCAGCTTATGTTATTGAGACCTTTAATGGTGTTGATTACCATTCATGCCCTTCACAGGATTTGTACCCCCTGATTGCCCATTTTGCTGATTTGGTTTCTGAAGCATTACTATATGATGGTTTGTTGGCAGCTTTATATTAATTAGACCTTGAATAAGCTGGATTTCAGAATTCTGTGACATCATTTACAGGAGTTATGGTCCCTTATTGTTCATCATAATGAATTGGTTTCAGTACCATAAATTAACCAACATTTCGTTGAATTTGAACCAGATTTTGGTTGGGGACTTGACCTTTTGTTCAAGTTACAGTTTCCATAATATCCTGGGAGATATAACTATGTTCATTCATTGTTCCCATTTTCGCAAGAATTTTTGGTCTTTATACTGATAAAGTGAAAAGTTTTTACTCCGGATTTTCGGTCCATTATTGCTTTCTGCAGCTAAGGCTTGTTGTAATTCAACCAGATTTATCATGCACCTTTACATTGATGAGATTTCAAATATCAAACTTCTAGTATTCCACATTATAATTTAGGCTAATGTGGGTATGTGAGAAAGCTTGCCAGTAGCGTCTTGTGGGTTGGTGGTTCTTTCTAGGGTTTTCCTTGAGTTATTCCGCCAGCATTTATACTGGCTGCCATATACAACATAATTTGCTTAAAATGTTGTTAAACCCTACAACAACAACAACAACAACATTATCATTTAGATTAGTACATGTCCCCATATTGCTCATACTTCAAGCAGCTCAGTTTCAGGTGTATCAAACAATTTTAGTTAATTGGGCCCTTTGTGATGCACTCTAATAACTCTAGTTAATATAATAATCAGAATAATTCAGAAATATTTAATTTCATTCTTAGGCAGAAGAGAAAGCTCGATTAGAAGCTGAGAGGCTGCAACAAGAGCAGCACAAAGCAGCCCAAGAAAAGGAATCAGCTAAGAAGCTAAAGAGAAAGAGTAAATTAAAGCAGAGAGAAACACAGTCAGGTTGTCAGTGGGAGGAAAGTAGTCCATCTACCAACTCTAATAAGGTCATAGAACCTCAGAGAAAGAAAACTGGAAAGCACAAAGACAGGATTACAGACACAACAGCAGGGAATGACCAGGCAGCCAAAGCCAACATTGACAGTTACACTGCGTCTTGTGCAACCTGTGATAATAAAAAGATGGAAGGAATTCCAAAAGCCAATTCCAGAACAACAAGCCAGTCACAGATGAGCAGTAATAGTACTTCCTCCAAAACTGAAAGAGCACAGCCTAAAGGCAAAGAAGCTTATGAGACTGATTCATCATCCCAGCCAATTGAACCTGAACATTTGGACAATCGCCTCATTTTTAGTGCAAAACCCAATAAAAACAAGGTGCCAAAAAAAGTTTTTGAGGTTCAAAACTCTGATATTCCAAATAAACCAGCTGAAGATGCAAAGCAACAGGCAAAATCTTGCAGTAATCCTCAAATCCAGTTCCCTGACAAGGAAAAGAAGACTGGTAGTCCAAGTGAAATAGGAGGACCATCTCTGAAAACTCCTCCTTCGCCTCGAACTATTACTCAAACTCCTCATAACAATCATTCTTCCAGTTCTAGTCAGGTATCTAGTCAGAGCACACTGCCAGAAGCCAACAACAATGTAAAGAACCAATCCAATGTTTCACCGAGGCAAAATGGCAGTAACCATATTGAGTCTCCAACACCTTCAAACAAGAAAAGGAAAAAGACTGGAGATGAACAACAACAATCATCACCACGAGACCAGAATAAGGTTATATTAAATTTTAGTAAGAACATGCAGAATACTGAGAAGATCCATTTGCAGAATGGGATGAGAAGCGCCATAAAAATGGAGGAGAACCAAGTCCGAACACAACCACTAGGACAGTCACGGACAGTGGTGCCTGTGTCTGGACCTGTGGAAAACAAAAGGCAAGAGAAAGGAAGGAGTCAACAAGAAGATTCTTCTGCAGCCCCAGATCAAGTGAGTTTCATTTTGCCTGATTCCCAAGATATAGATGTGAAATTACAAGAAAGTTATTCTTTACTCTTTGGTCCCTGTAGGGAAAATAAAGTGCAAAACATGAACTTGTTATTCGACTTTTATTCAAAAATACATTTGGATTCTCTATTTAGTCAACATTTGGCATGTTTGTGGACAGTTCAAGGTCACAAAATAAAACTGTTTTATGTTTGAAGTCTTTGCATACCAATCAGGGACTAAACTGGATCGTTTAGTGCATCTTGCCATTGGTCCAGTTGAGTTTAATATGCGTGGTCCATTTTCTGTCTTTGCTTCACAGTTTTTTAAAGTTATTTACAACATTTCAATAACCACATGACAAAAAGAGCTTTTATGTTTACACAAATGATGCCGATCTTCTATCAGATATTGCAGTTGTTACTGAGAACAGGAACATATTTAAATGTTTTCTTCCCAGGAAACTGATAAGATTCTGACCAAATTTGACAAAAAAGCATATTGGAATTAAGAACTTTCAGTTTACATATAATGCCGTCATATATGGTTACTGTTACTGTAAATGCAGTTTGTTTTGAGTAATCAGTAGAATAAACAACATGGCCCATGAGCTATTACATTACAAGAGGGCAGAAAAGGGTCTGTATTGTTTACAGCTGGACTTATCTTAAAAATGAGTCAGTAAGGTAGTGTATGGAGAAGTAAACATGTGGCTATTGGAAAATTTAAATTATAAAACTTATTTTTATGAAATGTTTTTAAACAATTTACAGGGCAAAGGACCAGGAGGCAAGAATAAGAAAAATAAAAAGAAGAACAGGGGCAGTGAGGATGTAAACTTTATAGGTAATATTATTTTTACCTAAACTGAGGATGTAAACTTTTTAGGTAATATTATTGTTACCTATACTGTGAGGATGTACACTTTATAGATAATATTGTTGTTACCTATACTGTGAGGATGTAAACTGTATAGATAATATTGTTGTTACCTATACTGTGAGGATGTAAACTGTATAGATAATATTGTTGTTACCTATACTGTGAGGATGTAAACTTTATAGGTAATATTGTTGTTACCTATAATGTGAGGATGTAAACTTTATAGGTAATATTGTTGTTACCTATACTGTGAGGATGTAAACTTTATAGGTAATATTGTTGTTACCTATAATGTGAGGATGTAAACTTTATAGGTAATATTGTTGTTACCTATACTGTGAGGATGTAAACTTTATAGGTAATATTGTTGTTACCTATAATGTGAGGATGTAAACTTTATAGGTAATATCATTTTTACCTATACTGTGAGGATGTAAACTTTATAGGTAATATCATTTTTACCTATACTGTGGTTTAAAGATTTTGTAGTTGCTCATAAAAGGGGAATAAAGTGAACTATGTTGACAGTATATTCTAGGTAATGGTAAGACTTGAAAATTTGATGAATAATTAGCATGTATTTAGTTGATTTTTTGTGCAAGTTTTGAGAAGTAAGCGTACCTCCTTTATTAGACCTTGAGAAAATACTATATTTGCATATTAGAGGTGTAATTCTTTAGTTAACTCTGCATCAGATCCATGTTTGTGGCCTATTGGATTTTCACATGAGCCACTCAAAATGAAATGAATTGTCTACTTAACTCATAATGCAATGAAATTACTTACTTAACTCGTAATGCAATGAAATTACCTACTTAACTCAAAATGCAATAAAATTACCTACTTGATTCAAAATGCCATGAAATTACCTACTTAACTAATGCAATGAAATTACCTACTTAACTCAAAATGCAATAAAATTACCTACTTAACTCAAAATGCAATGAAATTACATACTTTACTCATAACACAATGAAATTACCTACTTAACTTTAAATGCAATGAAATTACCTACTTAACTCAAAATGCAATGAAATTACCTACTTAACTCAAAATGCAATGAAATGACCTACTTAACTCAAAATGTAGTGACATTACCTACTTTACTCATAACACAATGAAATTACCTACTTAACTTTAAATGCTATGAAATTACCTCCTTAACTCATAATGCAATGAAATACTCAAAATGTAATGAAATGACCTACTTAACTCAAAATGCAATGAAATGACCTACTTAACTCAAAATGCAATGAAATTACCTACTTAACTTAAATACAATGAAATTACCTACTTAACTTTAAATGCTATGAAATTACCTACTTATAATGCAATGTAATTACCTACTTTACTCAAAATGCCATGAAATTACCTACTTAACTAATAATGCAATGAAATTTCCTACTTAACTCAAAATGAAACGAAATGACCTACTTAACTCAAAATGCAATGAAATTACCTACTTAACTCAAAATGCAATGAAATTACCTACTTAACTTTAAATACAATGAAATTACCTACTTAACTCAAAATGTAATGAAATGATCTACTTAACTCAAAATGCAATGAAATTACCTACTTAACTCAAAATGCAATGAATCTACCTACTTAGCTTTAAATGCTATGAAATTACCTACTTAAAATGCAATGAAATTACCTACTTGACTCAAAATGCCATGAAATTACCTACTTAACAAGTAATAATGCAATGAAATTTCCTACTTAACTCAAAATGTAACGAAATGACCTACTTAACTCAAAATGCAATGAAATTACCTACTTATAACAATGAAATTACCTACTTAACTTTAAATACAATGAAATTACCTACTTAACTCAAAATGCAATGAAATTACCTACTTAACTTTAAATGCAATGAAATTACCTACTTAACTCATAACACAATGAAATTACCTACTTGACTCAAAATGCCATGAAACCGTTCCTGTGGCCTAGTGGTTAGAGCTTCCGCCCCAAAAGCGGGAGGTCGTCAGTTCTATCCCCGGCCGAGTCATACCAAAGACTTACAAAAATGGTACTAACAGCTGCCTCGCTTGATGCTTAGCATAAAGAGGTTAGTGTTAGGACTGGTCGGCCTGGTGTCAGGATAATGTGACTGGGTGAGACATCATGCTACATGTCTGCGGCATGATGTCTCAGTGCTAGACATCACTATTAAACTACCTCACTGCAGACATCGTAGCGATATGACTGAAAAATTGTTAAAGCTATGTTAAAAATCCTAATCAAACAAACAAACAAAATGCCATGAAATTACCTACTTAATTAATAATGCAATGAAATTTTCTACTTAAAATGTAATGAAATGACCTGCTTAACTCAAAATGCAATGAAATTACCTACTTAACTTTAAATACAATGAAATTACCTACTTAACTCAAAATGCAATGAAATTACCTACTTAACTCAAAATGCAGTGAAATTTTCATTTTAACTCAAAATACATTGATATTACCTTCTTGTAATGCAATGAAATTACCTACTTAAACCAGAATGCATGGAAATTACCTACTTTACTCAAAATGCAATGAAATTACCTACTTAACACAAAATGCATTTAAAATTACCTACTTTACATAAAATGCAACAACCTACTTAACTAAAATTCATTGAAACTATCTACTTAACTCAAAATCCAATGAAATTACCTACTTGAAATGCAATGAAATTACCTACTTTACTCAAAATGCAATGAAATTACCTACTTAACACAAATGCATTGAAAGTACCTACTTAACACAAAATGCAATTAAATTACCTAATTGACACAAAATGCAATGAAATTACCTACTTACTGTTAAATTTGTTTCACATAAGAATGATTTCAACAGTATTTGGGGACCTCGAGTGGAAGAGTGGTCTAAAGCGCTCACTGTTATGGATCACTGCCATCTCACCTCTGTCTTTGTGGGTTCAAGTTTTGGGCTCAGCCAGTGTGGGTATGTGAAAAAGCTTGCCAGTAGCTTCTTGTGGATCAGTGGTTCTTTCTGGGTGTTTCCCAGGTTCTTCCTCCACCATTATTACTGGCTGCCATGTATAGCCTATCTTGTGCTGACAAATGGCATTAAACCCTATAACAACAACAGCAACAGCATTTGTGTCAACATACAGAGAAACACATTTGATAAATGCTGACAAAGTGTGGTCTATACATTTTAGTTTGTTGTATTTATCTTGAGTCTTGTGAAAGTCAGATTTTTGTACATGATTGAATGATTGATTATGAGAGCAGTTGTGTGCCTTAGGTAGAAAAACATCACCTAGTTTTCTTCATCTTACTTTAAATGTCTTTTTATGATAAAATTTATTTATTGATAAGTTAACATTTATTTTATTATTAATTTGTTTTAATCTGTCTTTATCCATACATAAAGTCACCTGTTAATATCCTAACTTTTCAGATGAAGTGTTCATGCCCAAATCTGAATCAGATATTGAGAGTGGAGAAATGGACGAGTTTGAACGAGAATTGGAGGAATTCAAAAGGTGAACCTTTTAATTACAATTTGTATACTAGTTCTTTAATAACCATACAGCAGTTGAGTGAACTTGATACAAGGTATAAACAGTGACAGGTCAGTTCTCTTTTCACATCTTCTTTCAGTAACATGTTCTAACACAACTATAGTACAAGTCAAATGGGTCGTGTTGGCATTCAACTTCATTTCAATAATGGGTATCAATTTGTAGAATTGATTCTGCATACATTTAAGTGGCAAGTATTCAGTTAATTTGGATTCATATACATTCGTATTTTTTTGAAAGGTCATTAGTTAGACGCCACAAGAAGTGCTTACAGCACCTTAAAAGATGCTCACATTGCAGGTTCGAGGGATTATTTGTTCATTGCCTGATCACATTACATTGGATGAATAAGTAACAGAAATAATGCTCATTAACATACCTCAGCCTGTGTCTACTAGAAGAATGAATTGCTCAATGTTTGTTGAGCACAACAAGAGGAAATTTGTTCATACATATGTGCAGGAGATCACTCTGCGATTCTGCTTTGGGTTGTTGTCTTGTCATCAAACAATTCCAAGGCAAATTCAGCATAAGTGGCAAATCATGTCTATATAGAGATTGTGCTTTCATGAATGGGTAGTGGTCACTGTTTGTGCTGCTGCCACTACCCCAAAGAGATTTAGTCCTCTACTTAGCAAGGCCATTTTACTCAAATGGATTCTAGAGATGGCAGACTAGGAATGTCAGTCAGCTGCCTCTTCAGTATTCCAATTTGAGACATTGCTCATGGAAGCCACAATTGAAATGTTCATTAGTGTACTTGATCCTGTAAGAGTTACCAATACACTAATTCAATAACTCCTTTAGCTAAGCAGCCAGTGCTATAAGGATTGTTTTGCATACCTGCCTTCAATCATACATTTATATAAGCTTTATTAACACCCATTTTTTTCTGCAGGTTTTGCTTGGACTTCACCCCAGCCACCCGCCAGAAGCTTCAAGTGAATGTGAACATCAAAGACATTTTCATGAAGAAAAAGTCTGGGCTTGGATGCAGTTAGATGGAAGAAAGGAAATGATGAACAACTGTAGAGTTCTGCAGTTAAACATGTCAACAGTTTAATAAAACATATTAAGATGTTTTTTGTCCTGATCTGCAGGCTTGCTATCTCTGGAAACCAAAGGAAAAAGTTCTGTTCTGGTGATTTGGAGATGTTAACGAGTTTATTCAACTGCATCTTTTTTTTCTCCGTATTCTGATAATATTTAGTTTTTTTGGCAATAACAGGAAACTTTGTGAGGAAACAGCTATTTAATGAAATTTTATATCAGAATGCATGTCTGATTTCATTCCATGACTTCTTTTGACTTCACAGATTGTAGGGAACATAATATGAATTTTTTTTTATTATCTTATCAAAGTAGAATTATACATACAGCTTATACTTTGAATAATATAAGGGAAATCAAAGTTGTTATATCATTTTACCAAGGGGAGAAAGAATAAATAGACGAGTTCAGAATAGACTGCCAAATTTGTACACATAGTCCAGAATAATTCTGTATTAATTTGGATAGTTTTAATCATTTTAGTCTCTGATTAATTTGACGTAATTAAAGAATTTACTGCAGTTCTTTTGTGATAAATTGTTTTAAAACCAGTATTGGATAAACAGCTGGTGCAGCTCAGTATAAAATGTTGTATAAAAATGGATCTCAAGTTGATCATGAGGATTTGCCCACTAATTTGGAGGATGACTTGAAATTAAATCATTAACATTATCAATTTGTATAAAAAAATAAACGTGTATTCGCTAAATTTCTACTTCTCTTTTTTTATTTTTAAATTTGAATAAAATTTCAAATATATATATATATATATATATATATATATATACACACATCTGTTTGGCAATTATAAGTTTTTAATGTTATATGCTCCTTTTGGGATATTGATATCATCCAATTCATAAAGAGCATTAATGAGCCAACTTAACAATTCCAATGTGTTTGAAACAATGTTTTCATGCAAGCTTGAACCTGTAAAGCTTGTCTCTTTTAACCAATAATTTTGATGCAATTATTTGCCATTGTGCATGCATTCAGTTTAAAAATAATATTCTTGTTTACAAGCAAAGATTTTACGAAAACTAAAATTGAGATTTTCAAGCCTGCAGATAGAATAAATGTGTATTGGATGGTTGTAGGGGTATTTAATTCCATCCATGTCAGGTAATTTTCTAAAATATGTGTGTATCAAAAATGAGAAGACAGTTTATTTTGTGTTACAAAAGAAATAAAGCATTGTCATTAATTCAGACACTTTGAGCTAGTGGACATAAACATTCTGGGGTCCATTGTAGTGAAAAATCTAGGACTCCAATTTGATATTGCAATTACTAGCCCAAACTATTGTGTTCGATCTACATTAGTGATAATCTCATTGTATAATTGTACCTGGACATGACTATATGTGTAATTATTGGACAAATGTTTGATGAAGAAAATATTGTTGATGTGGTATTAGAGTAAGCTTTGTTGTTCAAGCTACAGAAAGAATGCCTGGTCAGTTTTGTTGAGCTTGTTCTAAACAGATTGCCTTTTGTTCCTCGTGGTTGATAGCAACCTCTTACAGAGACATAAACACGTACATACTATAAAGCGATAGATTAGCCCTTTCTTTTGAACTGGCAAATAGAACATACAATATGCAAGACAGGTCTGAGGGTTTCTTTTTGTCTGATATATATTTTGTGTGTACAGGATCTTTGAATGTAATGCCTTGGCTTTTTGACAATATATAGGCATGTGGTGCCCCCCCCCCTCCTCCCAAACAATGGTATTATTGCCAATTTCTGAGCTTGAATACTGTCCAGATGTTTTCTGTATAGCCTGCTAAATATTCCGATGTATACAGTATCAAGCTTGTCACTGTGCAAATTCAGAAAAAGTGTGGTAAGAATATTGACATGTTGTAATACTTTTCTTACTATTTAATTCCTGCTCTTCATGCCATCACATTGAGAATCAGTGTAAGTTAGGTTGAAATGCTGTTGAAATGTAATTTGCTGGGAAGAATTTACTTTGACAGATTTCTCTCTTGCAAAGTGGAACTGCTGTTTTTGTTTGAATTTACGGTTGTTTAGTTTTTAAATGCATGGCTTGTATTTCAAATTGGTTGCCTAGATATGTATACTTTAAATGCTATAAACAATACAGTGGGTGTCAGTAATAGTGACCCCATCACTACTTGGATGTATTTTAGTACAGATGTACAATTAATTCGCAAAACCAAGTAAAGTTAAGTTTTACAGGATATTTCTGTGTTGATTGTCTTTCAAATAATTTGTTATACCCTGCCTACAGAAGTTGCTTGGTATTATACACTACAGACATTTTGGTGTCCCTGACAGTAACTGAAGTTCTAGTGAACAGATTTTAATTTTTAATGTAACTTTAACCCAATGTACACTTTGTATAAAAAATAACCCTATTGATTTTAGGATCAGTAGCCCCATTGTCAAGGTCACTTATCCCCCACCCCCCTTAAGTTTTGTTCTTATTGCATTCGATTTCTGGATGATGACTTTCTAGTGATCAGATATTAATGCAACACGTTTCCGTTTGCCAGTGGAATAACCCTGTTGATTATAATCTCAGTTACTTAAAGTTCAAGGTCACAATTTGTGAAACTAGATCCCTTTGCCTATGGAATAGCCCTGTTGATTATAGTCTCACTTCAAGTTCAAGGTCATTATTTATAAACTTAGATCCCTTTGCTAATGGAATAACCCTGTTGATTATAGTCTCAGTTATTTCAAGTTCAAGGTCACAATTTGTAAAATTTGATCCCATTGCCAATGTAATAACCCTGTTGATTATAGTCTGTTATTTCAAGTTCAAGGTCACTATTTGTTAAGCTTGACTTTGCCTTCACATTTCAATACCAATTTTCATTCTAAATATTTCCAGTCATCGGATGTTTTTTTAAAATTCAGTGAAGAAAAGAAATGTTCATATTTAGGGCTGAATCTAGGGGTTATTTTTCACATACAAAAAAAAAAAGGTATTGAATGGAGAACAGCCGACAGATTCCGGGGCTTGTGATTACTCCATGTGATTTAACCATTGACTTGACATAGATCATTTACCTTCTTTTTCATGTGGATTTACTTGCGTGAAATGTAGTGTGTAAACATATCTGGACCATTATCATTGTTTCCCATTCCATTAAGCTAGGCTTGGTTGACATTTGTGATAAAGTAGTCAACATCCCCAACATAGGAGTTTCACAAGTTCTTTTGCAGTTTTATTCACTGGCAGCTTTTTCCATGTTAACCTATTATTGGTCAGTTTTCATACCTATTATTATATTGGACATGATGTTTCTCCGTTTTAAAGTAGAATTCCGCTTTTCTCCTGACTTGAATCAGATTTTTCTTGATATAGTCCATTTTTTATATCATCTCCCATCTGTTTTGTCCGATCCCATTCCGCAACGACCCTTGTAAATTATTCCTTTTGTATATTAGCAAATGACTCTTGAAAAAGTGTTCTGATTCGACAAAGGTTTAAATGTATCCATTGAATCTTCATGTAATGGATACTAATGGCAACAGAAATAAGAAGCATGCTTGCAAAACATGGCATCCCGAGTTGTTGAGAGAGACCATGACATGAAAAGTTTAGATAAAAATTTAAAAGAACATTTGGAAATGGGATTGGCTGGAGCGAAAAGTTGATGGAAATTTAGTTGGTCAGTTTATAAGAAAACTGAGCACTAGAGGACTGGTATTTTGTGACCTCTGCAATAAAGATCTGAATACAGTAATAATGGTTAAAAGAGTTTTGAACAGCACCTACGAAAGAAGCAACATACGGAAATATTTAAGCTCAGAATGCATATGCAAAATGTGCAATTAATTAGGATAAGAAGAAAGATTTTTTGCATGAGAGAACAGATGTAGTCCTCATTCAGAATATGCACACTGCATGTCACCAATACAAGCACCAGCTTCAAAGGAAAAAGACTTTCATTGAGAAGGAAAAGAAACGATTGCACATTGAGCCAAAAAAGTCGGTGATGATGAAAGCAAGGTGAAAGAAATCTTTGTCAAAGCTGCAAAAAGAGCTTGACTGGCATATCAACAGGTTGCGTCCATTGGAGAAAAATACAAGTGAATGTATAGGATTATTTATATATAGTTGATGTACTTGGGTGTTTATTTTACAGATTGTTATGAAAAGAGAGATGTAATATATATTTGCTGTAAAAACTGACAAATTATTGTGACTTAATTATGACATGAACACTGACATGCACGTAACTTCAGCCTCAATTGTATTGTAAGTTGAACATTTTTTGGTAAGTTTATTAGTTTTTCATAAAAATACAATTTTGACCGGGGCATTCAGCTACATGGACCCTCATATCAGGGGCACTGCCCATCAAGACCCCGAAACCCGTCTTAAACCCTTAACATTTTTCAGTTTTTATTTTATTTTATGGAACACCAAGATCTTGTCAGTTATATATTCTGTAATTAAATTCAAGAAATAGTCTTTCTGATTTGGTTCATTTGCATATCTAGGGCAATCATTACCAAATCTGGAGTCATAGTGTCTAGATAGCATCAAGAGAGCAAATACAATAGAATGGATCTCCCTCTAAACCGGAAATACTATTGATGAAAGAAAACCTACAATAGGCCAAATCACCCAGGTTGAAAGATGGGATTCCGCAAGAGTATTCTTTAAAGGATAAAGAGCTGAAAAGCAGCAAGAAGTGACAAGTAGCACTGCATTGAAAAACTTGCTGCAAAAGCAAAAGAAACAGCAGAGAGACAGAATATGAAGACTCTGTACATGAATACAAAGAACCTTAAAGGAGACTATGGGCAGGTCAGAACTAATTGTTTGAAGAGTGCTGCTCTCTGATGAGTGGTAGGAAATGACATGATGGAGGAGTACTTTCAAAAGGTACTAAACAGATCAGACTCGCTGATTAAACCTGGATCCCAGAAGCCAGAGAGGATCTTGACATTTGTCTAGAAGACATCACTGAAACTGATAACAGAAAGCTATCAAAGTCCTAAATGATGGGAAAACTCCTAGTGAGAACAGCATCTGCCCAGAAGTCAGAAGATTTGGAAATGCCAAAGATACTTGTAGAAATATTCAGAAAGATATGGAATATATATAGAAGCCCAACAGGGTGGAAAATTAGGGGTGGAAAGATAGTGACCTTGGGACTGTAACAACTGGAAAGGCATCACTCGGTAATCAAGGTAATCAGAAGAATCATTCATAAGAGCATCAATGTCACAGCTGTGACATCAGAAAGGTACAAGCTGGTTGTAGGAAAGGAAAAAACAATTTTTAAACTCTTGACAGAGACTAAACTAAAGCAGTCAGCTGAATGGGATAGTACCATCTACATCAGCTTTCTAGACTATGAAAAGACATTCAGAAGTCTTCAACATGATTCCCTCGAGAAAATACTCCAGTTCTAAACATCATTAAACTTCTGCACTATGACTTCCAATGTAAAGTCATCTGTGATAACCCTCTCACAGATTGCTTCAGCATCAACACCACCATGAAACAATGCTGCATCCTTGTTTTTTTTTACTCTTCACCCTTGCCATTGACTATCTGATGATGGGGACAACAGTGGACTGATATCTGATGATGTAGATAGCAATACAGGCATTTGATGGACCCTCACTTCATCCCAGAAAGACCTTAACTACATCAAAGTCGTCGTTTTCAAATGGACAATATAGTTGTGTGCAAAAAATATACGGATAAAACTCTGAGGAAGGTATAAAGATAGGACTGAAAATGAACAAAAAGAAACCAAATTAAAAAGGAAGAACCATAAACCCAACAATCCTATCACTGTGAATACTGAACCAATAAAAGAGGTAGAAGAATTTACATACCTTGGAAGCAGAGTGTCCACAGATGGAGATTCGGAGAAAGAAGCAGCAACCAGACTTGGCAAAGCAAATTTAACCTTCGGTGCACTGAAACGCACATGTAAGTGTAAACAACTCAAGACCAAGACGTGAATGTACAGAAGCAGTATCATCAGGTGCTAGTCTGTGACTCGAATAGTTGGAAACTAACATCAAAAATAATAAAGCTTGAAATCTTCCAAAGAAAGTGTATGAGGAAGATTTCTGGCATCTTCTGGCTCAACTGGATCCAAAAAAAGACCATCATAAAAGGACAGAATCACCATCTCTTCAGAATCACCATCTTTTGTCCCGATTGTGAAAAAAAGGTGATGGTGATGGCTGAGGCATGTAACTAGATGCACTGCCAAGTAGAGCCCTCTACTGCACACTGGATGGGATATATTAAGGATGGGAAGGCCCAAAGAAACTTGGAGAGGACTATAGAGAAAGATGAAGAAATGTGATCTGACATGGAACACCATCTCAGTTAGGGCTGCAGACTCTTAGCAATGGCATTCGCTTGTTGAAGCCTTATGCTCTTGAGGCACGACAGAATGAGTGACAAGATGGGTTCAGGTATTTGTGAAGAAATTTGTGGATTCTTTTTAACATTTTCAGATAAGATGATATGAACATAATTTTGTTGATACATTTAGTTGTCAACAACAATCTTTAAACATTAATCTTGTTACATGTATTAGAACTCCAGTTGGCAGTTTGCACAGATTATTATAATCTGGGTCATAGTCATACATTTCTAGTGAATATTTGAGACTTGCTGGAATTTAATCAATTGATTTTGTTAATACAACTAACATATCTGACACGGTTTGTGAACTATGCCCATAGTTTACAAAATTAAAGTAATTATTATCAGTTAGGGTTCTTTACCGATGTGTTTTGTACTGTTTATACTTACTACCAATGGCAGCACATTAACTTCATGGGGTGGGGCATCATGCTATATGTCTGTGGCATGATGCCCCAGTGCTAGACATCACTATGAACTACCACACTGTATAGATCATAGCAATATGACTGAATGTTTATAAAGCTACTTTAAAAATCCAAATCACACACACACACACACACACTCATTGTTAGTACAGAATTTAAAAATATTTATACAGAATGCTGACTGTTAAGTTTGTACCAATTCTGTGTCATAGCTTTGAGAAGGAAATGTTTTAATCTTTTTCTATTAGCTACAGTTTCTAGCATGCATGATCAAAAGATTCGTTTCAGATCATAACGTTGGGCCTTGCCATCTCAGCAACTGAGTCGTGTTTTTGGTTCAATTGCCTTGACACTAAATAAGCTGCTTGCATTGCTGTTCAGTAAAGCGTCAAACCAAACCAAATCAATTTTAGTAACAGTGGCCATATCTCCATGATTTACATCATTTGTACCATCTACAAAAGTCACTAAGGGGCCCTGAGTGGCTGAGTGGTCTAAAGTGTTAACCATTACTGATCACTGCCATCTCACCTCTGTTTCAGCGGGTTTGTCCAATGTGGGTATGTGGGAAAGCTTGCCAGTAGCTTCTCATGGGGCGGTGATTCTTTCTGGGATTTTCCTGGGTTCTTCCTCCACCATTTGAAACTGGCTGCCGTGTATTGCCTATCTTGTGCTGAAAAATGGCATTAAACCGATGAATAATAACAACAAAAATATTAAATTTTTATCAAACCACGTGTCAGCAATTTGTAATTATTAGTTTCTTTAATATTTTTATCTATATTGTTTATATCAGTAGCCATACTTGATTTTGGATTAGAAACATTTGTTCAGAATTGAAACCCCATCTTGCCTGAATCCTTAATGCTAATCATGGTTGAAATCTGTTCCTTTTTAATATGCGTGTCACAATGCTTAACACAGGTTATAATCTCAAGCTGTTCCATCTGTTTACCACATGATTTGCACACAAGAACTCTAGTTATTTAGTAGTTTGCACATAGGGTAAAAAAGAAGCAGATCACTGAAAGAAGGAGAATGTTACCATGCAACAACATAACATATATGCCATATGCCCTAACCAGTGGATTACATTTGAGTTTTAAAAAAGTAATTTACTATTATGTGGTAAATAGGTCATACGTGAAGGCTGCTGTGACAGAAAGAAACAAATGGATTCCATAGAATGATAATAGTTCTTATTTTCAGACCTGAACAAAGCAGTTTCAATGACGTGCACTGGAGATGGGGAAGAACCCTTTTGTTTTAGGGGTCAAGGTTTTTGTGTCAAAAATAAAAAAAAGTTTCTGCACAATACCATTAGTTGTGCAACACAGACGTGGACTAAATTTTGGGATTTTTTTCCATTTTGAGTAAGGAAGAAGAATGTTGATTTGGGGTTCAAAAGTCACTGTCACATAATAGGCTGGCTATACATGGGAAGTACAATGTTTGATGGAGGAAGTACCCAGGTAAACCCCAAGAAGAACCATTGAACCACAGGAAGCTTCAAGCTTTCTCACATTTTAGCACTGAAATTTTAACACATGCAGACAGATATGAAATGCAAGTGATTTGTAAAGGTGAGAGTGCCTTAGACCAACTAGCCACCAAGGGCCTTGGCTGAAAAATGAAAACTGATTTCTGCATATAAATTTCAATCGTAAAGTTTATGTTATGGATAGCTAACACTTTGCATAAGAATGTGGCCTATTTAGTTGAGTGTCAAGGTTAAAGTTTACTTTAAAAAAAGATTACATATCATAACTTTAGTTCTAGACTCTACCTGGACCAAATTTCTTTGAAGAATTGCACATACGGAATAAGCATATTGTGTTGGGGGTGGGGGTAGGTAACCATGATGAAAGCCAAGAACTGTGACTTGAAGAAAAATGGGTTTTGCCGTATAAGTTTATTTTAGAGAAAGTTTCTTGACCAGATTATGACACAGAATGTGTAAAGGATGGCAGCTGTTGTGTTACATAAATATATCCCTCCAGGACATGTTTTGTAGTCATATACTGTGACAGTGAATTGGGTTGATTCACCTTAGGGGCAAATGGAATATGACATCAAATTGGCACCAACGGTGCAAGTTGACAAAATTCTTAAGCTTACAGAATATATGAAACTTCACTGCACCTTGGATCTCTAGAGAACATTTTCACTATGCCTACATATTGAATTTCTTCCAGAGCTCTTAGCCTTTCAGTTCGACCTTGCAGCATAACATAGGGTTAAATTCAGCCAAATAATGGAAATGATTCAGCAATATAATGGTTGATTTGACATAATAAAACTGTGCCAACAATTCAGCGTAAGAAAAAGCACGAAATCCTTGGGTTGTTCAAGTGCTCTAAAGATGGCTACCTCCAGGGATTAATAGACTAGTGCAGATGGGCTTTTGCTGAAATGCTTTTATGAATGTCAGATCCAGACTAGTGAAATTTATATGAATACATGTACTTCTGTATTAACAAAGATAAAGAAAAACGAGTCCTGCAAAAATGTTGTCAAATACGTTTTATGCCATGAAAAGGATTGAGATATGAATAAATAAAATTTGAAGAGAATTATCACTCAAAGACATTATGAGATTTATTTTAGAGAAATTTGAATCATCTGAGATTTTTGGGCAGTGAGAGTCGAGATTTATATGAATTTCTCCATGACACTGAAAAATTTATAAAACTTGGAAATAACCCACCCAGGGGGGAGAGGGAATGGTGTGTACAGTTTAAAAAAAAATGACTATTTGATTGTAGTTTTATTTTAGCATTTTACATGCCGAAGTTTAACATAGAGCAATCAAGGTACAACACCGAGACTGCCTTGAAGATTACATATTGTCACAAAATGTCCTGGAAGTTGATATTGAAAAGCTAAACTAAAAATTTGGTTAGAGAACCCGCAATGAACAATATGTTAGTAGCTATGGTTGAGTCTGGTAAGTGAGATTTTGCACGCATGCCTTCAACTGCAGTATTGTGTATTTTATCAAAGTATCAGACTTTAAAGATGACTCCTGCAATTTGTTATTTTCTTCTTAAACTCTTCTGGAAAACTCCAGGAAAATAAAAATCTTTTTGGTGCAGGAACCCTATATTATGGTTTTGGAATCTACAATAAATGCACACAAAAAATCATGTTGATTGACCAACCAAATCCAATTTAGAGTCATTGGTTTAAATTATGTGCAGTAAATGTTTTGGATATTACAGAAAATCAAAAGTATGTTTTATATGTATGTAAATGTGTATGAACTGTTTGAAGTAAGATATATTACAGCTTTTAATATAGTTTTTTCTTTAACTTACCTTTCTGAAACTAGAAATGTAACATTCATTTGGTTCAGACATAATTATCTACACCCAGGTAAAACTACTATTTTGTCAGAGAAAAGTCAGTTTGCAATTAAGTAGTCAAATCTCAGCTAAATGAAATTACAATGGATAGCTTTTCACTTTCTTCATAATCTTAAGACAGTGGACTAATTGTTAATGCAGAGCTCAGTGTTGCATGACAAATTTGGTTGATATATTTTTGTATGATTCTGTTAACATTTCTCAACCAGTATATTCTAATTATTTACAAATAAAGTTGAAGCATTTGTGCAATTAAGCTATTGATACACTTTGCCTTAGCATAATTTTCTTTTCATCCTGATAGTGATAACATTTTGACATTTAAATGTCCATGTACTATCAAGTAGTCATTGTGAACTATGTCAAAATGGAAGTTCTAAAATGTTTCATGGCTAACCTATTGACATTTTAACTCTTTAAGAGCATATTGTAGCCAGCTGTAGAAGCTAATTAAGTGCTGTAAGGAAAGTAGAGTTTTGTCTTGTGCATCGATAGTTGTTGTTTTTATTATGAAATGATAACAAATAATAACTTATGGTAATGAGGCATCCATAACAAATAACTTGCGGTGGAAATTATTAGGTTATTTTGAGGCTATTCAAGCAATTTTGATGACATTGCTTTAGTTTTTTTATGGGGAGCAAGGGTATGACTTCGTGAACATCATATGGGAGGCACAGGTAATATTGCTTGATTTTTATATGGGAAGCAAAGGGTTAACTAGCCTAGATTTGTCTGGGGCTATTTATTATCTGAATGGCTAAAGCATTTCTGGTATTGGTTTATATGTATAGTAAGTCTTGTCATGTTACTCTTTAGTCTTAGTTATTTTCGTGGTATCAAGCAACTTGTGCATCTTTTGTTATCTCCTCAGAAACAACTTCACTTTCTGACCAAAGTGTTCCAGGCACAAACAGGATTGCAAACTATTTTTCATAGGGCTTAACATGTAAGAGGAAGCAGACACTGATTGGACATACCACAGCCCAGAAAAACATGACAGTGAAATCAGTAACATTTTATTTTGTGACCATTTCAGTGGTATACATGTTTTTACCTAGTTATCCTCCTGGGTGCATAATTAAATCTGCATTATCGTTTGAACTTTAATTGGAAAAATAAAGAATAATGTTATAAATGAAAACATGATAAAAAAATTAACTTAATGTAGCTGTTATTGGTTGTTAAAAAATGTATTCTAAGTCTCTAATTAAAAAAGAAAATTAAGGATTTTTAGAAAGAAAAAACATCATTTTCAACTTGAAAAAGAAAAAAAATCAAAATGAATTGAAAAAGTTGTAACAAAAACACTAGAATGTTTAGGTATTTTTGCCTTCTTTGCAAACTCATTTCATCAACTACATAAAGGATAATGAAAGCTAGACTCTTTGTAATGATAAATTTATGTAATGATTAATTTATACTTGGAACTCAAAGATCTGTTAATAATTTTATCAACATACTTCACAACTGTCACCTCGTCACCACGAAATCAATGATATGCATATGACAGGCTGACTTTTGAGATTGAGAACACTTACATTTTCATTTAATTGTTTGCCAAGTAGTTTCAACTTATCGATCTCCTGTTAATTACTACATAAACAACAATGGTAGAGACGAAGTGTTTTACATTTTCAGTTCCATCGATCATGCTTTGAATGAAATCATGGTGGTTAATCATTAGTGCTTAGTGTCTTTTATTTCCAAACACACCTGTCAGTGAAATCTCAAAAGTTATATTACTGACACTGAAGGACGTGTACAGGAACAAACAATCTTTATACTCAGCCAGCTAAAAAAATGCCAGTGACTAGGTAAGAATATTGTCTTGCATATGGATATTATGATATGATTAAAATGTAGCCGACAAGTTAGAATAGCAATCTTAATATTTTATTTGTCAAAACTGGAATAAACTAGTAAACTGAACACCAACAAACCCCACCTCAAGTTTTTGGTGTTGCCTATTATTTGGAAATTAGAGGTTGCCATATTTGATTTTGTCTCAGAGTCCATATATATATATATATATATAGGTAAGTGACTATGCCTATGTGTGATTCCATGTACAAAAATAAATTTATAAATTGAACAGAATATCAATTATCTTCATCCTCCATTGCTTCAAGTGCTTTCACATCATCATGGATGCTCATCAGGTAGATTCATGTCATTAAATAAAGGTTGAATTTACAAATATATAATTGAAATTCGTTAAAATATGTGAGATATTTAAAAAAAAAGTTTAAAAAAAAATAGATTGGTTGTGGTTTTCTGTGGTCAACTGCTGAGACAGCCATACATCTTATTGGCTGAACTTATTACCACTTTAATTACCAAAAACACAACAGCAAAAAATTAACCTTCTGTGAAAACAGCAAGACCCCTTCTACAAACCATGAATTTAAATACCAATGAATGCTTAATGTCTGAAATGCCATGAAACTTGAAGGCCACTAAAAGATGAATATACAGTATTTGCATTTCAAGTTGCATGGTAAATATTTTTGTTACAAAACCAGACTACCTTAAACAAGATGGCTATTCCAGTAAAGCACTTTTTATTTGAATAATCCTCCATACATGTAATTTCATGCATATTACAAACGAGTTTAAAAGGCTATCTACCACAAATATTGTTTTATAGTTGAAATCTACTCCTTTTGAAAATTAAAAAAAGTTTTTAAAAAATTAATAGGTTAAGCAGATATACACAAAAGCTGATTACCTCAGCATAATGGTAGTTTTCAGTTAATTGCAAAATGTTTTTTTTTTGAGGTTTTAGAAGTAATAATGGGATCAAAATATGCTTTCAAATCTCTGAATAAAATCTTGAACTTTTAGCAGCGATGAGGTAAAAAGGAGAGTCCAAACAAAATGTGATGGCATAAACACTGCTGTTTATTTTGATTTTTTTGTCTTGTTTTATTGTTATTGGGTTGTTCAAGATGTTTTTTTAGAGGAATATTTAAGGTCAGCTCAACTATTTTTGGTTCTATTCATGTCAAATGGCAAAATGTGTGCTTCTTCCCAATGCTAAAAACACTAAGCTAAGAAACGAGAGGTTCATAAATGCATCCAAAGTCCAACTCCTGCACTTCCTTCTCAGTGGTACTTAGCTTGGAGGAGTACTGGAGACCAGTCAGCTGCCATAACAACTCAAGCACTAGAGAAATGAAGTTTGAACTTCTTTCCAGGCGCATTGTGGTTGCTTTGTGTGTGTGTGTGTGTGTGTCATTTAGATTTTTAATGTAGCTTTAACAATCTGGTTGCTTTGTCATTATCACATTCTAATGCATATACTGCAAAGACAGGCTTGATTCTTCACTCAGAGGACATTCTCCTTTATTCATAAAATACAAAATAATTCAAGGGAAAATCTGGAGCAGAAAACTATTGCCAGCTTGTTAAATAAGATAATAATCACAATGAATATCTTTAGTCAGTTATCTTGTAAGCAAAACTAAACATTTTTGTGAACTTTATAAAAACAATCTTTGCAATGAACTATGAGATATGACTTTTCATTTAATTGACGATTCACTGACAGATAATTTTTATTGTAGCATTCTACCAGAATCTCATTCATGTTCCAACATTTCTGTTTTATTATAGCTAGAAGAGAATTTATACTATGGCAACTTGTTTTGTTTTTAATTTTCAAAACACATAATATATACGCTGATAAAAATTGTGTTATTGAAGCTAATTATTAAAAATGTTTAAAAATGCTGAGCTTATGAAAATTGATGGAAATTCAAAACTAAAAAAAATGAGAACATTACAAAAAAAAGAAGCATTTAATATGCTTACAAACAGTAACAAATAACCCCATTTCATAGATTAGTATTCTCCAAATCCATCACTGCACAAACACACGTACCAACACATATAATTGCAACAAGACAGATATTAAATAAATAAAACATATACCATGTTTCTGTATTTCAAATCCATAGATAGTGGAATATTTTTTCATAATCAGATACTTTGTTGTTCTTAATAGTTCAGGGTGGTGGTGTTTCAAGATAATGAGGGAATTGTTGTAGGGTTTAATGCCAATTTTCAGTACACAATAGGCTATACATGGCGGCCAGTATTATTGGTGGAGGAAAAACCTGGGAAAACCCCCGGAAAGAACCACCGACCCATAAGAAGCTAGCTTTCTCACATAACTACTAATAATGAGGGGGTGTCGAATATGTTGGGTGGTGTTGCTACATCAACAGATGCCAATAGATGCCATACTCTTCATAAAGACTGACTGCAGTCTGTGAAATTTTGTAAAAAGTGCTCTGCTCACTTTGCAGATGGCTCATCCTGAATTGAATCACAGCTGCATTTTAATATTTTACTTTAAATAAGAAAACACTTGTACATCACTGTGACAACCAAAGTGAGTGATTTGCATTTTACATATAAACTGAAATCAGATTTGAACTTTAAAAATATTTAACAAACATGGCTTAAATATTCTTATTCAAGGCAATGGTTTGAATATCTTTTGTTCTTCAGCATCCACCTCTTTGATTTACATATAAATTTAAATGAATTGGATTGTTCCACTTTGCCTGTGCAAATCAGAACAATGGACTCTCCATCATCAGTTTGCAATTATTTAAAAGATGGAGTGTTAACTGTTTGTGTGTAATTTGGATGTTTAACATAGCTTCAATAATTTTCTGTGATATCACTATGATGTCTGCAGTGTGGCAGTTTATAGTGATGTCTAGCACTGGGGAGTCATGTCGCAGGCATGTAGCATGATGTCCCACCCAGTCACATTATCCTTAGATCAGGTCGGCCAGTCCTAACACTAACCTTTTAATGTGCAGCTATTAGTACTATTTTTGTAAGTCTTTGGTATGGCTCGGTCAGGGATCAAACTCATTACCTTCCATACCTGAGGTGGATGCTCATACTGCCAGAGCAGTGTGTGTGTGTTAACTGTAAATACAGACTACATACTCAGGAAGTATATAGTGTTGGTCTCCAAATTTATCTTTAGCATTTTTTATTAAAATCCCAAACATCACTGAAAATCTTGTTTGTGAATCAAACCATGTTTTTCATGTGACACATCAACTTTATGGCAGATTTAGATATATTTTAATTGCCTTTTCTAAGTATCATGTATTGTTTAAACAGAACAGCTCACAGCAAATGGCAGGATTAGAGGCAATTATCTACAGGTAACTCAAGAGTGTGTATATTATTGTCAGGAAAAACCCAAATCCTCTATGACATCTCCAGTTCTCATTAATATGCTCTGTATACAATCAAAAGCACTGAGCTATCCCACTGAATGGTAAAAAAATTACAAGTATTTTTTCATGATATGTAAATGCATGCATCATGAGATGTGGCCTCATTACTGACCTCTTGACTGAATGGCAGTATAAACTTATTAAAGAATAATAGTTACTATTAATAGCTATCATATATACTTGTGTCCAACTGCAAACTGTACAGACCCAGATCTGTCATTGCATATTGTGCTGGTATATTAGGGTCTATGCTGCATGCAGTTGGAATGAATTTATAAGTCAGTACATATGATGTGAATCACTAATATAAGTGATCATGAACTAGATTTTGTCAGGTCTTCCTTATTGTTCATATATGCCTGCACAGATCTCCATAGTGCTGTAACATTGCCAGAACCAAATCCTCGGGCTCCTACTCGTTGAATTATCTCTAGGAAAAATGTATTTTTGTCAAAAATTGGCTTGGTAAACTTCTGCATCAAGTACCTGCAAAGACAATATAAAAATGTGATTCTTTGAATTTTAAAGCAGATGGATTGCTGACATTCAAATATGTTCGGAATAATAATTGTTTATGGTAGTCATTTAATGTGTATTGGTGTTCAAAGACTAAAAGCCTCAAATCTGAAGAGACTCTGATATATGGGTTTTGAGACTTCTTGCTGAAAACAAAACTATTTATTTCAGCAAGGGACATAACTCAGTCAAAACTGAACAATTACTGTCAGTACCTGACCTTGTAAGAGATATATCCACATAAATTAGGCTGGATAATCTAGTCACCAGAGTGCAAGATCTACTGTAAGTAAAAGTGTGACATTGTTGTACTTAGGTGTCAGTCGTTGTCCATATGATGATGCATCCTGTAATCAAAGAAAACTAATTGTGAACAGGTGATAGGATTTACACAGAATCTTTATTATATTTGAGTGGTGATGGAATGTATATGCAAATATGTCTACAATATTTTCTAGTTTGTACTTTAAAAAAGAAAATTAGATTTTGTGGATGCGTAGTACACTTTTGCGCCATTAATTTTAAACTTGATCAAACTAAACCCATTCTTAGCAGTACATAGCCACTGAAAACATTACTACATACATATTCAGATTCAAACCTGTTTTACTACTGTACCAGTGTTAAATACTCAGTTCAAAGCAAAAGCAAGAAACGTATTTATAACTCTGACAAGTGTGTGTGTGGTCATCTACAGGTCAATTAGCAAATACCCTTGATTTCTGATGGTCAATTTAAAAACTCTTAATTAGCTGCAATGACTTTTGCCCAGCATAGGTCTCCTGGATTCATGTAAGAGTCTGTTAAAAGAATAGAAGCATGAATATTGTTAAACTGAGTAACAAGTGACTACCTAATGACTAGACTGGAATTATCCCTCTTGGTCCCTTCTGAATTGTTTCCCCTGTCTTCTGGGTCAGCTTCAGCATCAATTAGTATGCCATTCTCTTCAAGTACTGTAAGGTCTTCTCCTACATCACAAATCTCCTGAAGCTTACCAACCTTAATAATAATAATAATAATAATACAAATAATATCCTCCTTAATATTAATGACAATACAAATAGCAATCATCAAACAAGAATCCCTTGAATGAAGTGATGTTCAACCAGACAAAATAATTTCCTGAAATTAAAAATATGACCATTTCTTCCATTTAACTACTAATATTTTTAAGTGATAACAAGATTCTCTGGTACAAATACTGGATGTCAGTGTGCCATTATTTTCATTTAGGACAATGTAAATATAATTAGAAAAACTTTTCATTTAAACACCATGTCGAAATGTTCATCAGAAACTTCCCGACTACCATAATAGATGTATGACTGGCATCATTTTCATTTATGACCAAGTATGTATCACAATAAGTCTATTAGCGAAAACCCTATATAGCCATCCATCTAAGGAACAGTGATCACAATATTTTCAAGATTGCTACTGTGGTGGTCATATTGAGGATTAGTTATTTTCATTAAGGACTGACTAGACACCATTTGAATTGTTCTGATTAAAGTCTCATGTTAAAATAACTTTCTATTTAAAATGTTTAGTAAAAATAAGACATTCAAGTCCGCCCCATACTGGATGTTAGATCAATGCCATTTTAATTTAGGATCAACAAAATGTATACAAAGTCTTTTAGGGACAAAGTCATGCTGATACCAGCATTCATTCAGATGTACTGATAATAAGATTTTTAAGCTGGCGATTGTGACAGCTATGTTAGACATGATATGATCAGACTGAGATGTGAGAACGAGATTTTCAAGATGGATGACATGGTGGTTAAGGTGGATTTCAGGTGGCATCATTTTTTTTATTTAAGACCAGCTGGTAATTATAAAAAGAGTTTTGGTGAAAACCCTATGACAATATGACCATCCATGTAGAAGGAGATACAATAACAAGATTTCAACATGGCCATACTGGACATCAGATTGGCACCATTTTCATTCAGACCAACTAGACATCATAAGCAGTTTTCAAGTAAAAACTTCATGTTTGTATACCTAACCAATCATTCAGCAGCTGTAGCCAAAAAGATTTTCAAGACGGCCACTGTGGCAGCTATACTGGATCTCTGAGCAGAACCATTTTCATTAAGATCCAACTAGACCATGGGATGTGTGTGTGTGTGTGTGTGTGTGTGTGTAAAGTTTCAAGAGAATCCTTCCAACAAGATTAGGTGACAAACAAATTTGTATTAATGAATGGATGATGGATAACAGATGAATAAATGACCAGCCAATAAACTCTTCTGGTCAATGACCGATACAGCTAAAATCTAAACATCATTAATTGTTCTCAGTGTCATCTTTTGAATACTTGCTGACACCACACATCATACAAGTAACATGATGCTAGATGTCTTGAACAAAAAACCAATTTTCTTTGTTTATACTGTACTTTGTAACTGAAAATGATTCCATAAGCCATAAATGATACTTGGCCACTATGATGCAGTTAAATGGTAAGGCTAAATCTAACTGGGACCATAACTCAATCACTCTGGAACACTCTAGCAAGAAGGTTGGGCTTGCATGTTGAGTCCATGATCAAAGCATTGCTGTAAAATGCATGACCTTGATTCACATTAAAGCTGTCAGTGGGTACCTACCTGCCCATGGCTAATTATCCAGGTACATGTAATTAAATGAATCTGCTTACCATTTACAAGTTTCCTGCCAGTGCAGTATTCCATTTTCAAGTTGACAATCCTTTTGACAAGCCCTGAATAAATGTACTTTTTCAGTGCCAAGCAGAGGTGTGACTCTTCCAGTAAATAACTGACCTTAATCCCATAGCTTATTTTCCCACAAGACAACCTTTTGAATGCACTTAAGTGTGGTTCAGTAACAGAGGGTGGTTATTTGATCTTGCCGCACAATTGACATGTGTTCAGTTGCAACCTTTAACAAATTTCACAAACTACATGATCAAAGTGTTAATTACAAAATTCAAGCTTAGTCAATAAAAAGGTATTCACATATGATGGTGAGGCCAAGAAAAGGCAGTCGGATGATATTTACAATGGCATAAGGTTTCGCATACCCTCCAGTTTGTTTGTGCCCTCTAATGATTTTAAATACAAAAGCAACAATGATATATAAAATGCACAATGCTATGTCATTTCATCCACTGATTTATAATTTCTAACCCGATTGTCATCAAGGGGTTGCTAACACTGTTAAATTACTATCATTTCAATGCATTCAGAAGCTCCCAATGTAGACAAGCAAACTGACTGCTTGCTATTTCTGATTTCAAGAATAGTCAATTTCAGTAAAACTGTCATTTGCACACAACATTCGCAATGTCTAGTTTTAATATTTCTAAAACAAACTGAACAAATAAAAAAGAGGAACTCCTGTATAATCACCTGCTGAAATGGATATATATATATCCAAAATGTACAGAACTATTGAGATTTTCAAAGAGGTTGAACTATATCACAAGTGATGCTTGAAAACATAGACTGGCCCAAGCAAATATGGTGACCATATTGTTAAAGAAACTACCTTTTCATTCAAAACACCAACAATCTGACTGTGTTTTGGCCCCCCCCCCCCCCCTCTAGTGACAATCTGGTTGGAACGTATAAATCAAGGAATGAACTTTTGTGTAATTGTATATCCTTGATGCATTGTTTTTAAAATTGGTAGGGGAGTAAAAACAAATGCAATGGTATGAGAATACTACAGACCACAACAATCTACTGGATAATGATGGCAAATTTCAGAACTTTTTCAGGTAAACAAAAGGATATATTTTTCATATTGCACTGGTTTTAAAAAAAGAGTAGGTAGGTAATGTTTTTAAAATACTGATATATATTTTAATGATTAGTGCATATAATGTACTAAGTACTTAGGCAAAAAAAAGTGCTATGGTAGGCAACAAAAAACGTACAGTCAGCCGATTAGAAACACCTTTTATCTTTGCCCCAGACAGCGAGGATAAATTTTTGGACTTTGAAGCATATGACATTAGGTAGCGATATCCATGGCATCACTTGTGGTGTGTGGATTGCACCTAGTGACCCCATCTGAGGGGGTGACACAAAAAAAAATCTATACAAATTTTTAATTTCTGTATAGGAAGGAGGTCCATAGTAGTTACTTCATTGAATATGTGTGCAGGAAGGAGGTCCATGGGGGTGACATCATGAGTTACCTCACTGGATACCACCACTGAGTGATATATATTTTTATACTGTGAATTATTTAAAATGCAGACTTATTTTCAGGTCTGTACACTTTTCATACAATTTCCCTTTGATTGGGTGCCTCATAGAAGTTTTCTAAAATTTTGACAGTTATCCATTTGGTTTGGTTTTGTGAGCATGTGAGTGGCTTATCAGGCCAATTTTGTGTGCTTTTGAACTGTCTGGCACAATGGTCAGGAAATACTGCTTGATTACCTGAAAATGTGCTGCAGTTCAGTGATTTATTCTGCTCTCACTTCTGCATTGCCTCTGTAATTCTCTTCACTTCATAGTCTGAGGCTAAAAAGATGGAGGAGTCAGCACCAAGTGAAAACTGTTCAGTTTCTTGGCATGGTGTCCATACACTGCCCATGTGAGAACCTCGATGTCTGTGACCCTGTCATATCATCTCATTCTCATCAATTTACTGCAACAGCCAATGTGAAAGCAGTTCAGTTTCTTGGCATGGTGTCTACACACGGCCCATGTGATAACTTCAGTGCCTGGGACCCTGTCCTGCAATCTTATCTCCATCAATTTCCTATAACAGCAAATGTGAAAACAGTTCAGTTACTTGGCATGTTGTCTATACACTGCCTAGGTTTCATATGTATACAGCAGTGTCAGCAAGACATTGGGTTTGTAGACCTTCAGCTCTGTATGTAGACTGAGGCCTCTTCACCCCCACATATTGGCACATGGTCTACCATAGGTCACAATTGTTTTAGCAATTCTGGCATAGGTTTCATCAATGTGGACTGCACATGACAGTATGCTGATAATGTTAAGTCAACTTGTTGACTGAAAGGTTTTGCCATTCACTGTGATGGTTAGATCTATTTAAGGCCCTTTTTGGTGTAGATTGGTGCATCAATTCTCGCTTCTTATGTTGATTGTGACCAAAATTGCCACAAGCAGAGAAATGGTCCAAACTCTGTTGCAAATCGGACTCAGATCTGGCATTCAGGGAACGGACTATCATGAACTCCCCTATCCTTAGTCAAATACTTAAGATAGCTGAGGGTCAATATTTGGGATCAGCAATAGTCACTCAAAAGATGAAGACAAAAAACCAAAAATACAAAAATAGTTACATATATTGGCATATAACACGAATAAATGCACATACACACATCGCCGCTAACACTACCTCTGTCATCATAAATAAAATAAAATAAATATAAACCAATTCAAGTCCTGCCATTCAGCTCTCTTAATTATACAGTTGTATCATTACACTGCAATTGGTACTCACCAAAGTGATTTTTTCCACTTGTAACACGGTTTGGATATCATTCCACTATTAGGCTCCATAAATTTACACCATTTTCCCTTCGATAAGTCAACAATATATATAACAACTAAATCTGGCCACAAGTGAATGTTATTCAATGTTCCAATTCTTTGCTTCCCTGCTTCCAATTTTCCCTCCGCTGTTCATAAATGTTAAGTGGGGCCCTATGGAGATGTGTACTCACACTACCAATCTTTCCTTCACCAAAACGCTTGGCATGTTCTTTGGGGTCACACATACCTAACTTGTGCTCTAAATCAACCTATCACCAGCAAAAACACTAGGAATTAGGTACAGGTCATCACCCCCACCCCTGTCAAATTGCATGCATGTCTGCAATCTCCCACACTTCTATCTAACTGCTTTATTTCTCATAAAATACCAATCAATGCATGTATGGCAGCCTGCTTTCCATGCATCATGGGTATCTTGTAGGAACAGATACTTTTAATTAAAACTGCAATGTTAGTTTAGCTCAGTGGGTATAACCTATGTTCACTTTTAGCATCAAGTTTTGCCCAAACTGTTAATTTGATGGGTTCGTGTGACAGAGAGATCAGCAAATAGATCACAAATTGTCACTTCATACTGACTATGACATTTGAATTGAATTGGTTTATATTTATTTTATTTCATGTATCACGACGGAGGTAGTGTTAGTGGCGATGTATGTGCATTTATTAGTGTTATATGCCAATATATGTAAATATGATCACCTTTATAATGATTTATTTTCTTAAACAGGAGTTGAACAGAGACACTAACAGCAATCACTTCTTTCTTGTTGCTGCAATTCCTCCCTACTATGAGTTATGTCCCCTTATGGACAATACTACAAAATATATCAGGATTAATGGGTGGTGAAAGGTTAAAGCAAAATGTATATTCTGAAATTGATCTAAAATACTTAATTTATCAACTTTTAAACAAAATAAGAGGCTTTTTGTTTTGTTTTTTCATTATTTACAAAAATTGTCAAATTAAATGTGTAACGTAGCTATAAAAAAAGGTTCAATCATATCATTATGATATGTGCTATGTGACAGTTTATAGTTATGTCTATCACTGGGGCATCATGCCACAGACATGTAGCATGATGTCCCACCTTGTCACATTATTCTGACACCTGGTCAACCAGTCCAAGCAATAACTTCTTAATGCTGAGTGGCAAGCGATGCAGCTGTCAGTATCATTTTTATGAGTCTTGTACATCAAACTTTGACACTAAATGAGGAGTTCAATAACACTACACACAATAATAACGCTTTTTAAAACATGTGCAGGGATAATAACTCAAGTAATTTTTTTACCAAAAAAAAAACAATCATTCCGCAAGTGCTACAATGCACTGATATTATCAAGACTCAAAATATGAACATGTTGGCTAGTCTTACACTAGTTAATTAACTGTCATACCTGTATTTTTCGAAATTCAAATGGCTTGTAAAAGTTAATTTGTTGCCAGTCAGCAGAAGGACTATCAGTAATGAAGATAAGCTGGACCAGAGACTGGTATGTTTTGTTTGTTTTTGTAGAGTTTAACACCATTTTTCAGCACACGATAGGCTATACATGGCGGCCAGTATTATTGGTGGAGGAAGAACCCAGGAAAAACCCCCGGAAAGAACCACCAACCCACGAGAAACTAATGGCAAGCTTTCTCACATAACTACATTAGCCAAATCTTAGACTTGAACCCACGCAGACAGAGGTGAGATGGCAGTGATCCGTAACGGAATGCACTTTAGACCACTCGGGGCCACACCAGAGACTGGTTACAAAGAAATTGATGTTTAAATTCAAGGCTTGCATTACCTGTGTATAGTATGTGTAAGGTGGTTCTGCAAAGTCTACTCCACGCTCCTTTAGAGTTGAAACCGCATGGACAATATTAGGTGTGTGAAGACCAATATGCTGAACCCCTGGCCCCCCATGCTCATGCAGGAAGGTATCTACCTGATTTGGTCCTGAAAAATATAACCATATGTAAAGTTAACTGGACTGTCAGGAATTAAAGAGTTTCCTTTATAATTATCATTCTTTTATGATCATGTAAGTTATGTGAATATATTGGCAATTCCATAAATGTAGAGACATACAACCAAAGTTCCCTCTAAGCGACTGGTAGATGTGTGCACAATGCTTGCTGCACTGTGCAAGCAATATCGAGACGAGCAAAATTTAACGTTGGATTGAGCAAAAATTGACAAGTCAGCTGCGCGGGGATGCCTGAGCTGCTACGCGCGCACGCAGCTTAGAGGGAACATTGCATGCAACATAAATTTTCATTTTTAAGATATACTGTGTAGTGTAAGCCTTAATCTAATTAGCTTTGAAGTATCACTTGACAGTAAAAGTAATCAGATATCCCACACTCCATTGGAACTGATACACACCAACAGTTGGTTTATGTTACACATTCACTAGGGTCCATGGGAAATATACTTTTAGTGCAGTCTTTACTCCCCTTCCTATATTAATGATGTCTTGTATTTAATAAATAGTATAGAACACCTTCTGCTTGATTCAAGACTTACTCCTTATGCAATAAATTCTGCTGAAATGTTAATTTTTAATATTTGTTATGAAAAATCAGTTTTTTTAAACTATTCCAGATTACAATTTTATTAATGTAAAACTATTAATTAATTTTCAAATAATATAAAGTTTCAAAGAAATGTGATAAATCTTTATTTATTTATGAGACATGAAAACCACCATGTGTAAAATAAGTTACAGATTTTTTATAACATATTTAGTAACAAGTAGAATTATCATGGCGAAAATTATTAGCACCTATCAGGTCTGTAATTCCATTACCAACAAACTGTTATATATAATATTAAAGGCAGAAAGTGTGTGTAATTTGGATCATTTTTAACACAGCTATTAACAATTTTTCAGTCATCGCTATGATGTCTGCAATGTGGCAGTTTATAGTGATATCTAGAATTTGGGGCATCATGTGCCAGACATGTAGCATGATGTCTCACTCAGTCACATTATCCTGACACCAGACCAAACAGTCCTAACACTAACCTCTTAATGCTGAATGCCTAACAAGGCAGCTGTTACTACCATTTTTATTAGTCTTTGGTATGACTTGACCCTGGTTCAAACCTGTGAAAGAACCAACTTTTTAAATAATAAATAAATATTTTATAACAAGTACTCAAGACTGGTGATGCCTGATTTATATTTATGGATTTCTGATTTGATAAAATGTATGGCAATGGAATTACAATTTTAGTAATAGAGTTACAGGAATGGAATTACAGATTGATCAAATACACAACTTTTGTTATGCCACTGGTCTTAACACTCCAATTATGTACATAAATATTTAATACTGAAGACTTTCTGAAAGAGCTGAAATGTCAGGTATCTATCTTTGTTTTAGTGCACACTTTTACTAAGCAACCACAAGCAGCAGCCTTCAAATAAGAATGAGATTCTGTTAAGACTAATCAACGCCAAACTGGTACTTCAGTTTGATTTTGCCAGAATAAAAAGGGTCAGCATTTCGGACAAACCCAAAATAAATATATTGTTTGCACTTTCCTGGATACGATTCTGAAAACCTTCAGTAAAAAGTGTATGTATATTAAGAAATGTTGTGTTCTCATAAGTTTACTGTTTAATTGCTTGACAAATGACACATACAAAAAGAATATTCTGGAATATTTTGCCACTAGTCATTTGCTAAAGATGGTGAGGTTAAGAGAATTGTAAAGTGTCAAAGTCCAGAATTCACAAGACATTATGACAGTTACCATCCTTGACAATGCAGTGGATCAATATTAGATGAATTCCGGAGACAAAATCAATTTGTCATTTCTGAGCACTGCAGCCAAATGTAATCAAAGTACTAAGACCATTATCTAATATGGCAGAAGTACTGTACACAATATTGGTATTGGAAAAGCTGCAGTTATAACATCCCAAAAGAGACCTGCCTGAAAATCACTTTTTCCAGATAAATTGGTTTGGTTCACGGGTACTGGTACAATGTTGGAATGTTATCAGCGAAATACTATGTAGGCAACATAGTGGAGAAATGCCAAGGTGAAGTCTATTTCAAGTTTGTCATATTAATTAGATTACGTACACAATAACATTTATAACTGTGTTTGATTGATCAACTGAAATGAGTTATTTGACATGGTTCTTAAACATGGATTTGTATGCCTTTTAACGGTTTTTTTTGGTCTTGTTTTAAAATTCCACCTCTTTAATTTGATTCAAAAGAGATAATTAATGAGATAACAGAAAAGGAGGCCCATTTTTTTTTTAGTGCATCAATACAGCAAATGCTTCTACTAGTCTAATATCAAAACATCGTAGGCACTAAATTAGATAAAAAGTGTAACTCATGGACAAAGCTGTTACAGTAGACTGACACGTTATATGTTTGATTACAAGAAAACACATTGCATTTATGATGATTACCCTTAAAAGGAACTAAAAAATAGAATTAAAACACAAATTTCAATTGATGAAAAATATTTGATTCCTCTTTATTTAGTAGTGTACTGCTCTCACTAGACATGACATTTTCACTGATCAAAATGTCCTTGAATATCATTAACTGCAGTGTACTAAGAATGTTATCTGAAAAGATAATGCAACAAATTATACGACTATTCAAAATTTCCAGGTCCTATCTACCCATTTCAATGATAAAACAAGCAATATATTAAAGTTTTTGTTACCAATTTTAAATGCTATTTTCTACACCTGAACTGCATTATAAGTGGGCTGGAAAGTTATCAGGGAGCTACTTATCGAGGGAGTGTTGTATATGCATGAAAATGTTCAAGTGTGAAACCTTGATTAGGAAGAGCCTCTGCTATGACAAATTTTATACTGTGTTTGGAGCTGTCAACTGAGTAAAGTCCTGTCTCAGCACATTTCCAATATTCAAATGCCTTGAGACGTAGTCCTATGTCAGCACTATTTATCACAAATCCCTCTTTTTCATCTTCATCTCTGAAACAAGAAACAACAGGCATTATTTAAAAAATGTAGTGGAGTAGTGACATCATCACGACAGCAATACCAATGTACAACTGACACCTTTTTGGACCAACAGAGTATAATAAGAAGTATGTTGCTGAAATCCTATTTTCAATTTGGAATATAAGTAAAACTTTATGTCTAACAAAGGCTGACAATTGTATATCTAAATCATATCCATTTTCAAGCAAAGTGATGACACACTTTTTCAACTCTTAAACCTTTATTATTACCCATTTTACTTCCACTTAAATAATTTATGGAAGAAATAATTAACTATTTAGTTAGTGCTATTTTATGCTAAAATATTATTGACTTTTGCTGAATAATAACTTACATGAACCAAATTTTTAAAGTTGTTTATAATTAGGTTTTCATAAGTAATCATTTATTTCATTCAGATGTCTGGCATTTTAATCAGGTAGTCTTTTTTTTGTGTAGACAAATGCTCCACTAGCTGCTGTCTTGTGTGCTGAAGAACATCTCAAATCTGCAGGACATAATTTCTGTCATATTTGGTATATCCAACAATTAAAATGGAGTGATGATGTTGATACTGTCAACTTAATTGAAAAATGGATACCATATTTTGCTTGAAATGGCTTGGTTTTTAAACGTGGCATAACATTCTTGATTTATTTCTCAGAACTCTTGAGTTCTTGTAAGGCTGAGTTACTGACTCATCAGCAACTTATTATACATCCCAAGTGCTGATCATCATTTATACCTGTTAATGAAAAATCTCCGCATTCCAAAGCTTTTCTCATACCAGTTCTGCACATCTACTGAATCACCGCAGTTACATGCAAATGTCACATGGTCAAAGTGTGAAATCATATCAGAATTAACACAGTCTGCTGCTGAATTCTCAGTAGTAAACCCTGGCAGAAACGTTCCCATATATCTATCACGTTCTACTAAGGTGTGAACAACATTACCAACACACGATTTAACTGTTGCAATTTTCACCTTCCCGTCAGAGTCCTCCAGAGTCTTCACTGGCTTTAACAAAGTTGCGTCTGCTTTGGCTAGTCGGTTTAAACAGCTGTCTATGTTTCTTACATCAAAAGCTATGTTATATACTGTGTCTACGACATTGGGAGTGGCTTCTATAGATCCGCGCGGATATTTACAACTAGAAAATAAATTACTAGGTACATAATACGGGTCTTTCTCTAAGCTCTGAGAAACAGTGCCAGTCAGTTGTGTCAACAAAACTGTAGCTGCTCCAGACTTTAGGACCCACTGCTTCAAGAAATCGTTTTCTCTGGTTGCCACAAGCAACAATCCATACTGTCTTGCCAACTTTTTATGACATTCTTCTCCATTTTGAACGCCTATTTCAATATGATGAATGCTAAGTTTCTTCATATGTATATCTGTATTCATGAAGCGACAATTCGATCTTTTCCAATATCGTAATGACCATTTAACAAATAACAAAAGTCGCATAACTATTAACTTCTAGTCACAAAATAGGTACACGCAATGTGTCTTAGAGGTTACCTAATGTAAGGAACAGTTCTTTCAAATCCATGAATTTAATGAAGCTGAATTCGAATTTTCACACACCAGTCTGAACTCATTTGAAATAACTCTGATTTCTTCGATAATTTGTATAAATCATCTATTTTCGATAATGTTTGCTCTAACTCGGGATTTTTAATAATATTCTAGTAATAACATTTTGAATTTTAGCTACCGTTTCGTAATTTGGGTTTGAAAACAATGCTTCTAAAGTATGTTTTATGCACATTCAATTAATATGTCTGAAAATATTTATTTCAACTGAGTATAGAGTGAACCGGCTTTCTCGGGATAATTTTGCCAACAAGTTAGTGTGTCACATATTTTCGAGGTTGTACAATCCGGTAGGGTACCCGCCTCGGATGCTGGAGAACGCATGTTCCAAATCCGGCCGAGTCAGACCAAAGATTTATAAAAATGGTACTGACAGCTACCTTGCTTGCTTTCAATATTAAAAAGTTAGTGTTAAAGACTGGTTGGCCGGGTGTCCGGATAATGTGACTGGGTTGGACATCATGCTACATGTCTGTGGCATGGCGCCACTGGGGTGGCACGATATACCCAAATATATCCAGAGTCAAGCATGTGATACATTTACTACTAAATACAATTTTTAATTCATTGTCAAGTTAAGTTATGGGTCAAATTAAATACGTTAATTTACTTAAGCAGCTAGAAATTCGTTCTACGAAACATTTCGAACATCTCCAATTACAATTTTCTCGGAAGTTAAACCTAATTTGCTTACTTAATTGTAGATGTCTATATCATACAACAAGTTTATTTTATTTTTTCATACACACCTTCAACATTTAGATATAATTAGCTATTGGCCTCGAGTGTGTCACCCCAACATGGCTCTTTGTTCGAAACATTCAAAGACTTGTGTGTTCCTTTTCCCATCCTCTAATATTTGTGTTGTATTTTCGTTAAAAAAAAATAAAACATATTTTGTAATAGAAAATGTGTTTTTATGATCATTTATAGTTTCGATGGTTTTCTTAATTTGCTACTTTCTTGGTTGAATCGTTCATTGAGGTTCCTGTATATACAGGCCCCTTATTTCCTCATTACTCTCGCATTACTATCTCTTGTTCATGTTATGTATCTTTCTTTTTTTGGAAGGGGTGGAACCAGACAGATGCCCCCCCCCCCCCCCCAATCTTTCCAAAAACTAAAAAGTTGTATTTCATGTGTGTTGTGTTCCCCCGGATGTTTTGTTTGTGTTTTATCCCAGATGTGTTGTTTGTGTTATTTATTTTTATTTATATTTAATTCTTTCTAACTATATACATGTGTTTTGTTTGGATAGCCTTTCCTATTTCAAATCTTTCCCAGTTTTTTAGTTAAATTTAAATACCTTATCAGATCTACATGTTAAACTAAATTTTGATTCAGCCAAAATAAATTTCACGCGATGATGATCCGTTCTGACTGGTTACTGATATAAAACGAATGAAAATAATAATGTCATCTAATGAACAAAAAAAATGCACTATTACATACGTGCAAATTAGAACACATTATACAATTCTTAAGGTTTTTGTTTACCTGCAATTATTGAGTAATGACCACTAGGTTGAGTTGAATAGCAGAATGATAACTAGGCCCTTGGGCAGGAATTAATGATAAATATTATAAAATATGAACAATAACAGGTCAATTGTCGGCAAACACATAAAATGAAATGAAAGGAATTGCCGAACATGATCAGCAAATGCAAGTGCTTTTTCTCGAGGATTATAACAAAGAAAGAAAAGGCCAATAAAGGTGATCAAGCGGCAAGCTCTCATTTACTCAATTAATATTTGTTCACCAGCAACCTGCTAAAAGCGGTCTCGAATTGCTTTTGACTTTATACTTAGTACTGACAATTGCCGGCATGTTTTCTTTGGAAAGTTTTGTATTTTTTATCATTAATAAACTGCTAGACAGTCTGTAAAAAAAAGCATTACTGTTTTATTCTGTTTTGGTGATTAAGTAAATCATGGCTAATTTCAGTATAAAAAAGCGCAGAGCCAGGATTTCATGTGGTGGATGCAAATCAAATGCCAAGAAATCACAGACAATGAATTGAAAATGTGGGGAAACATTGCAATATGTGTGCGATTCGTTTCATACATCGTTGGTAATGAATTTCACGTAAGCGAAGGCAGTTGGGTTCAACCCTTCTTTCCCCTCCATGCGTACTTACTACGATTCAATGCCATCTCTATCTTGCTTTGTGGTAACGAAACCATGTCAGTGAAACTAAGGTACCAAACGTGTATAAAACTTGTTACAAGCTGGGAACAATACCTGATGCATCCACAGAGACCTCAAATACAACTGCTTTGTAGCAGTCATGTACAGTCTTGTCTGGACTCTGCCGTCATCGTAAAATTCTCAAATGCTTGGACAATTATAGCTTTGACAAATGCGATTAACATAAAAATAAGAGTGATATAATCATACGCAAACGGGACAAACGATATCGCCTACAAAACTTTGAACACCAAATTCAATCCATCTGGAACTTTTGATAACAGACGGCGGCTAGCAATCCTTTGGTACAAGAGTGGACATGTACCCACACCAGGACCGGGAAAATGGTACGACGCCAATCACTTCGCAGCTGTTATTCACGTGGTACATAAAATAGCGTATCCATCAACTGATGACAATGCTGTTGACTATGGTGTTAGCCATAAACGCAGACTTTCAGCATCCTCTTCAGTGGCATCTACAGGGAGTTCAACCCCCAAAAGGCATTGCTCTAATATATCACTAATATCAATGGAAAGTGCATTTTTGTCATCGAATAACTTCGACAATCTTCAAGAATTAACTGATGTGGACACTGATAATGAAGCAGATATATATTTTACCAAAGAAAAAAAACAGTCCCGTGCCATTGTACTCCCGAGTATTGAGCGCCAAGAATTTAAGGAAAATCCAGGCAACAGGTTCTTGGAAAATGACGAACTATTTAAAACGCTTTTAAGTGAAGATGCGCCAGCAGAAGGAATACCATTGGGACACAAAAACAATGTTCACATTGTAGCGAGGCATCAACAGAATGAAGGCAGAAAACGGAACGACTTTCCAGATGACTGTGGGCCATGGGACTCTAACTCGGGCACCACTGTAAACCAGGTATTTGTTGTAAATAAAGAAAACAAATTAAAAAATATTTTCAAGAAAAATGGTCACTTTTGCCTGAAAAAGATTGTTGAAAAAAGGTAACATATGTTTCAATTGATCCTCAACCTACAGATATATTAACTCTTCATCGCTACTACACTAAGCTAAAAGAAGACGAGAGCTACAGGAAAAGAGTTACTACTGTAACTGAAGCACCAAAATTTCTTAGCCATTTAAAAACCTTGCGGTGATTGAGTATGTAGGTGTAAAGAAATCTAATTAAAATCACCCGCATGGAAACTCAAAAAGTGGTGAATCATATACAAGAACAGATCCATGTATCCTCCAAATGGCATATGAAAAAGTGGGGAAGAAGAAGGTGACGAAAGTGGTAAGCAATATGATGATAACAGTTTAAACAGGATAAAATCTACAGAGAAAACACAAAGAAAATACCTCAGAGGGTGCCTGGAAACAATATTGCGGATGAGATATTCACAATAATCGGAGAGTTACATGACAACCCTTTCGTCCAGAGTGTTACAAGGACGAAAGGCAAACAACCAATTATTATTATTATTTTGTACACTGACAATCAAATATTATACTTTAAAAAAAACTGTTTATGGGAAGAAAGGCAGTGTGATCAGCATCGACAGAACGTTTAATCTTGGTAAAGTGTTTGTAACAACAATGTGTTATAAGAACAGAAGCATCGTTAGCAGAAACTCTAACCAATATCCCATTTTTCTATAACCTATTTGTCTTTACTGGGATGGTGAGCAATGTAGTTGTCACCATTTTTTTCCCCATGTTAGAGTCCAGCTATGTCCATTCATCAGACGGAACATACAAGTGCAAGCGACTGAAACAAACTGCTGGACGAAAACCGGGACAACAGAAAAGACCAAGAGCTGAACGGACAACAGTTATAAAGCACAGATAGTTAAACATTTTTAATTAATGTATAATTAATTAATACATTGTGAAATAAATTTTATAAGGCTGTAACTGCGTTTATTGCTAGTTGTATGAAAATTGCTATTTTAATGTATTTCTCCTCTTTAATGAAAGATAAAACATAAAATTATTTTAATTTTAATTTGACTTTACATTTACAATTGTATATGCAGGTAGTTACCTTTATAGCGTCAAAAGTTACCAAAAAGACACAGTATTTGGGTATATTTGGGCAGTATTTAGATGTATTGGGGTAAATCGTGCCACCGATGCCACAGTGTCAGACATCACTATATACCGCCACACTGCAGGCATCGTAGCAATATGACTGAAAAATTGTTAAAGCTTCGTTAGAAATCCGTTTGAATTTGTTCAGTATTTCATGGTGTATGTGTTCTTTTAACCATTTCAAAATTACTGTCATTGATTAGAGGCCATCATTATAGGTGTTCTTCCAGAAACTGTTTGAAGGAGATCAATTCACCTCATAAAGCCACAAGATGTCAGCAAAATACCACAGTATGTATTCTTGTATGCTGTAATTACATTCAATATAATATATAACTACAGCATACCATATGATAAGTACAAGATACCACAATATGTATTCTTGTATACACTAATTACCTACAAGATACCACAATATGTCTTAGTTTCCACTAATCCTGTTCCGATTTAGATATTTTGGCATTGATGTTTTTGGGTTAAACAATGTTGTTGTTGTTGTAGGGTTTAACACCATTTTTTAGCACACGATAGGCTATATACATGGCCAGTATTATTGGTGGAGGAAGAACCACCGACCCACGAGAAACTACTGGCAAACTTTCTCACATAACTACAATAGCCGAATCTTAGACTCGAACCTACGCAGACAGAGGTGAGATTAGTCCGAGTTTCCTCCGACCCTTTCCACCCCATTTTTTGATATTTGGACATACACCCCAACATGAATGTCCAAATATAAAAAAATGGGGTGGAAAGGGTCAGAGGAAACTCGGACTAAGGTGAGATGAACAAGTTAAACAATGAATTATCCAATAGTCATATGTCTAGTATGTACATCAGTTGTGATTGTGAGTCTAATGTACAATAATTAAGGCCAAACTGAGTAGATAATTTTCGCCAAGTACCGAATCCGAGTATTTGGATGTACTGTACTATTTGCTGGATCCGGGCATGAACCGAGTAGTAGGTGCGACTCCAGAGAGTACCGTTTGTTTCATTATCGTATGCGAAGCTTAAACTTTTCATGTACCTTATGCCGTATATATCGCCTATAAGTTGAATTTTTTTTTATTATTAACTAAAATTATTATGTATTAAAAATCTTCTTTTTTAAAAGTTCGATATTTATTGAATTATTTTACTTGTAACCATTTGTGCGCGTATTATTTGCCGAGTTGAATACTTCTGAATAGTAACGAAAAACTGGAGATTCGGCCGAAGCGAATGTCCGAGGCGATTTCCGGTTAGGCCTTAACAATAAATATACAATTAATGTAATTGAAACTGAAAGGTCTTAAAAGATACAAGTATTGATCAATTCAAAATCTACAAAACTACTAGAATTTGTTAACAAAATGAAAACTATTAGTTGTGAAAGTAGGAAAGCTATTGACTAGTTCATTTGTCTCATGGTTGCTATTTTATGTGTTTTGAACAATAGTTTTTTTTTGTGTTAGAATGAAAAGACCAGTGTTGTTGATGCTTTCCTAATTCATCATATTACTTTGATTGGCTGGACCAGTACATTTTCTGAACCAGTTGATTTCTATGTAAGCAGGGCCTGCTGGCCAACAGGAAAATCTGTGTTACATTAACACTTGCTATTAGCTGTTTTAAAATAGCTCCACCTCCCCTGCAATCAAATATAGCACAAAACTGGATACAGAATGACAAGCTGTATGTGGTTGTATAATGTAAGATTTTATACAAATCTAATCCTACTGTTTTCAAAACATTCTTTTGCTTTGATCTTCATCGTTTGTCTGTTTTGTCTGTCCATTTGTATCATGTATTAGGCGAAGAGTTTCCCTGACCCTAATTAGTAACTAGGTTGGCACTGAAAACTCCCAAGTAGTCACCAAATTTGGCACAGAAAAATACATGTTTGGTTATCTAATGTGCCAGCAAAACCTGTAATGTGGGATTCTGTGTAACTTGAGTCATTACCTAGTAGAACAATAACTTCACAGTTCCCTTCTTTTCTGAAATATTTTAATTCAAACTACTTGTACATGTAATAATGCATTTTTGTTATGTTCCTTTGCTAAGCAATGTTGCTCATTATATCATTTACACAGTTTCAAAATTGTACTCGTTGCATTTCAATTTGCCAAACATGCTGTTTTTAGTTAAATTGCTATGTGAAAATTGTCTTGCATTTTGTGATTTTGTGACTGCTAGCACCAGCATAGTACATGTAGTACCAAACAAAACATTTAAACTCTTAAGAAGAATAAGGCCCCCTCCTATAAGAAACATAAATGGTCCGTGCTTTGATTTTGGTTCAGTAGTATGATAATAGCAGTTTTGGATTTTTGTTACTGATCTAAGTTAGAGTCATCTATACCCCATGATTTTGTTATCAAATCATACTCAAGTGCATGTGATTCCGCATGTGAACCTGCTTGGATCAGGATCATTATTTGAATTAATCAGGAACAAAACAAACTGCTATTATCAGACTTATTGATTATGATTATGAGTAAAAGGATGAGTAAATGGTTACTCACTGACATGCAGAAGTAACGATTGCTGATATTATCTGTTGGCTTTCTTCAGATCTTTAGCACTTTAAAAGGCATAGATTTTCTTTTCCTGTTCTACCACTGGTGATGATTTGTTGCTCAAGTGTTGCAACAAATGTATGAAGACCACCTCTTGCCGTTATTGGCAATTTTGCAGCCAAAATAAAGGTGATAGACTTTCTTAACCATAGTGGTTATACACTGCCTTTTTGATGCAAAAATCACTGTACCACAAACATAGCAGATGTTATCTGCATTGTTCACACAAGTATGAGGCATCTCTGCTCATTTTGGTTAAACAGAATTGTTTGTCTTTGCAAAATCAAACACTGATAATTAAGAGAGTACAACACTGTATAGTGTGTGATTTCTAATCCTGATGTAGGGCAGTTTGTTCAGCAGTGATGTAACTAAAGTTCTAGGAATAACATGATGCAATTCATATCATGTATGATGCAATACCAGCCTCAGATTGCATCATTAACATGTTTTGCCTAAAAAGCAACTACTGTCCAAACCCAGTCATAGATTTAGTCAAAGATCTCTTCAAAGATGTATTTTAGTCATTTCTAGTTTAAACTGAGATCGTTTCATTTATAACTCATCCTCTGCCATTCCCATGTCACACTGACCTAGTGTCATATCTTTAAAACTAGAGCCAATCAACAATTTTAAGCATCAGTTTCATTCTCAATGACTTAGTACAGTTTGATTACATTTATTTCGGAAGCATTTTGGCTGTAGACCAGTGTTTTTTTTGCTCAATTGCATCCTGCAGATTTGTCAGAGAGGTTCAGAAGATATATGATTTTTCAAACACATAGCAAGTGTTTCTCGATAAATTAATTGAGTTAGGGATTCTTTTGGATAAAAACCAATGAAGATGATGATGAATATTACAAGTATCACCATAATTAAAGAAATTTATTTTTTAAACAACATAATACGTAAGTAATATTTCTCCATGATAATAGATAATATATTCTAATCATTATTAGTTTATTTCAGTTTGAATCTTGATTATTACCGTTGAATCTTCTAGAATGGAACATTTCATCGAGTATTGTCAGTTAAAGTTAATTGTGATCTAGGTCTAGTATAGAGATATATAATCTTCTTTATCTAAAAATTACTCATTCTTACATTTTGAAGCAGAAGCAGTCTATTGTTGTGTTCAGTTTTTCATTTGGGTGGAAATATTTATTCAAAATATTATTCTGTTATGTGTTTAGGCTCTTTTAAACAGTAATAAGAAAAAAGTGAAGACAACAAGCTTTGTAAATTTTAACAAATAATTTATTTCCCTAGAAAAACAAGGTAAAAATTTGAAAAAGAACGTATGGCTAAAAGAACAAAATCCAAATATAATCCAAGTATTAAAAAATAGAAGTACTAGTAATAAAATAGAAGGTGATGATGTATGCTGTAGTCATTGTAGTACTGATGTATCTAGTTATTTGTTGAATTTCAGAAAACAATATTCCAGTGTTTGAATTCTGTAAATTTTTTGATAACTGTCTATACCCAAAAATTAATTTTTAGTACAATTATTTCACGGGAGATATAATCTTGTAGAATCCAAATCATTTGAAGAAAAATTAAAAATTAAACTCAAACATGTCATAACAAAAATAACACCTGAACATTTCCAGAGTTAAGTCAAGACTGAAATTATTTCTCAATACATCATTATTAAGTCAGGCTTCTGCGCAAAACAGATACCCGGATAAGGGTCAATCCTCCAGTAAAAGTAGAATTTTGCAATAATTGCTACATGTTTCTAGAACAACTTAGAAGCTATTTACATGTCTAAAATCATGTACTCCCAGTATGGCATCAATTTCACACTATGAATTCCACACTAAGAAAGAATTTAAAAAATCTATAAAAAAAAAGTTGTTTACTTTTAAATCATGAATCAAGGTCAGGAACTAGTACAGCTTTAGATACAGAATTCTAATATTAGTTTGTAAAAAAAAAACTGAAATTCATAAAAATACGAAATCCAGTAAATAAAATTATATTAGAATAGCATGTAATGGAATAAAAAAAATTAAATTATAAAACTAACAAACTAACAATTAAATCAAATGAGTTAAATCAAACATACATAACAATTCACTGGAAATTCTTAGTACAATTGATCTATGTTGTGGTGTTCCATAGGGGTCTCTCTAACTGTACACTCATGACACCCAAATATACAAATCTAGCCACCCAACTGAAGATGATGCTACCATCCAAGCAGTAGAGAGGTGCATTTCCGATGTGAAATCATGGATGACATGTAACAAGCTGCAGATGAATGATGACAAAACTGAGGTGATTCTGATCACAACACAAAGATTTTCTCATTCACATCCTTTACCTCAAACAATAAATATCAACAACACCAACATTAAATTCACACAGTCAGTATGAAACCTAGGTGTTACTCTGGACAGTACTCTCATACTGCACCAACATTTTAAGAACATATGCAAGACTGCATATCTTTAACTGAGACACATCAGTTCCATTTGCAAATATCTTTCAGTTGATGCCACTTAAACACTAGTGTTATCATTAGTACTTCAAGACTGGACTACTTTAACTCAATTCTGTCTGGTTCATCTCAATATCTACTCCAGAAACTTACAAAAAATTAAAAACACAGCTGCTCGGATCATCCTTAGAGTACCATAATCAGAGCACACCTCCACGCTGCTCTATACCCTACACTGGCTATCCATTCAATCCAGAATCAAATACAAAATTTGTTCTCTGTGCTATGTTTCACAGATGGACTCCAGTCCAACATACCTATCTGGCTTCACCCATGTGTACACACCAGGAAGATACTTAAGCTCCTCTTCTGACAATCATATACTCATTATTCCCACTTTACTCATTATTCCCACTATGAAAATGAAGTCATATGGACAATGTTCTTTTGCATACCAGGGCCCAGCATTGTGGAATGAATTACCCATTCAAATTAGACATTGAAATTAGACACAAACACACAGTGATCCCTTTCAAGAGTGTTATTATTACTCACATTTTTCGACTGCAAGAACAAACTTAAAAGACACTAATGTTTCCTACCTTAAATATTTTCATCATTTTTTATGTTTTCTAATTTTATCATGTTTGTTTTTTGTAATCATATCATTATAGATATTGTAAAGCACTTAGAGCTTCTAAAGATTAGGTGCTATGCAAAGTCCTCATTATTATTATTATTATTATTATTTACACATCAATAATATTCTTGGACTGTAACATTAATTTGTAATTATAGTGAATTCAGACAAGGTCATTTTTGGATTTATTTTTGTAATACACCAAAAGACTTAGCACATCATCACAAATCCTGGTTACTGACACATTATAATATTGTTGGTCATTCCTACATCAAACTAGCCATGGGAAATTTTCCTAGGTTTGGGTAGGTATTCATCTGTATTCCAGGCAGTGACATCAGAAATGTGAAAAACATGACCTCTAAAGGAAGATGGCTATTTAGTGTATAGCTTTCTTTCTACAATAAATGATTTCAAGGCTTTTAACACATGATTGGTGGGTCCCAAAATGGGGCTGTTTAAGATATGATTGGTTTAAAGGTCCTCAAAAAGGAGCTGTGTACAGCATGATTTATAAAAGATTCCTCTAAAGCGGTCAATTAGGCTGTGATTGGTTTAAGGGTCCTCAAAAGAGGCTGTTTAAGACAGATGATTGTTTAAGGAGCTTTAAATATGGGTTTTTAAAAAAAAGGGTAGTTTAAGACCTTCCTCAAGAGTGAGTGGAAGAGAAACTTTGATTACCACTTTCATGTATGTTCATGAGAAATAAGGAATTTTGGTCTGTGGTTTACAACAAGGAATTTAATCCAGTACCAAATTATTTTTATGGTAGCCCAGTGGCTATCCTCTTATGACATTTGTTGATCCCTGATGCTGTTCATTCTAAGATTTCAAGGGTATAACTCTGTCCATGATCACTTGGACTGGTGTGCAGTTTTATATCAGTACCTGTATTTTTCACAGTTGTGCACAGCAAAAAAATAGCTGGTAAAATGCTTTTTAGGTTTCATCTGGACAAAATTACTTGAGTACATTACCAAATTGGAACAAAATCTCATAGACATTAGGATTGAAAAGAACATTTTAGCAAAAGTCCACATAAATGTGGAAAGTGTAGTTAATTTGTTGTTGTAATGACAAAGTACACAATTGAGATTGCTTTGTTTCCTCTTTCATTCCCTTTTTTAGTATGCCTTTTTGTTGTGTCAGCAGAAAAATTTGGCATTAGTATTCTCATCATGCATGTGAAACGAATAAAGCAGGTAACTAGATATTTATGTTTAAGAATGTTGATGTCTACTGATTGCATGTCAATAGGCTATCCAGACCTGTGTGCTAGTTTATTCAAATTTACGAATATTTATGGAAATCTGGTGTACCCAGTACTAATTGTATACCCTATCCAGTCCTGACTGTTAGATCATTTTCAAAACAGCAGGTCATAGTAAATCAGTAGCAGGGATTTTAAACCCTAGATGTGTTGGACAGTTATGTACCACATTTGATATACAAATTTACTGTGTTCTAGATTGATTGAAAAGTCTTGAGATTGTCTAAAATGGCTGAGCCACCCACTGCAAGTCTTCAAGTTCAGCCAAAGTTTACAGAGCTAAACGACCTAGTGGCAGAGAAGGTATGATCAGTAAGGGAAAAATACTGAATTGTTAGTGAATTTATTTTGATGCATAGCTGGTATACAATCAGAGGACAGATTAGGGGCTGCAGGTCTGTTATCCACCCAGGTCAACCCGGGTTGGCAGCCTCAGTACGTCCTTGGAAAGGCATGTTCTGTAGCTAGCTCCCATTCCTCCCAGTAGTAAATGCCACTATAGTTTGACCAACCAACCATTCAATTAAGTTTAATTTTTGGGGTGAAAATATGACAGTTTTTAATTAATTAATTTTGCAGCAGAGAAGTAGTGCTATTGATCCCTTAATAATAATAAAAATAATAATAATAATAATAATAATGACTTTATTTAAAGAGGGTAACACAATTAGCTAAGAACTAATCTACCTTGAGGTCCTCATACAAGGAATTTATTTCAGCAGCATCTCGGAAGCCATTGGATATATTGGGTTTGGAAGATGGAAATAGAGTGGGCATTTCTATATATAATGTTCATTGTTCATGCAGCCTTTCAAATCATGTTTGAAGAGAACACAAAATGTACTGACTCAATTATTTCACAAAAATAATAAATTTACATTCATTTTGCATTTATTTGTAGTTGAGACATCCTTGAATTTTTTTTCATTTTCTGGTAACCATTTCCATTTCTGGTAACCATTTCCTTCATTTTAAAGTGTCATACAAGCATTATTTTTAAAATTTATGTAATGTTTAGAATTGTCATTTGTTTATAGGGTTTAATGCCATTTTTCAGCACACAATAGGCTATATATGGCAGCCAGAATTAATGGTGGAGCAAGAACCCGGGTAAACCCCCCCAAAAAGAACTACCGAACCACAAGAAGCTACTGACAAGCTTTCTCACATACCCACATTGGCTGAATCTGAGACTCGAACCCATGCAGACAGATGAGATGACAGTGATCCGTAATGGAGAGTGCTTTAGACCACTAGGCCACTCGGAGCCTCTAATGTTTAGAGTTGAATTTAACTTTGAAATATTGTAGATTGAAAATATTGGGACATTTAGCTGGGTTTTTTTAAAATGAAGTGAAATTTTCATAAACTAGTTTTGAACTGTAAACAACCTGACATCCGTGTTTGAAACCACTTTGATTCCTGTCTATACTTTGCTTACAAGTCTTGTCAAACTGTAACAACTTAGATCCTGATCTGCCGTAGCACAATGCTGCTGCAGACCAGGATCCATGTTATTTTTTCATTTGATTACTCTAAACAGCACAGAAAGAGATCATTCGGCACTGTATGTGAGAGCAGATCTGAATCTGTGTAGTTTGCAGTTGAATTAATAAGAACGTACAATATCTCATGGATAAGCTGAAGGTGTTGTCATTAAAAAAAACTGACATACCCTACCACTCATGATTACTCAGTGTCATATATCCAAAGACATGTCACATCTCAATAAAATAGATTAATGTGTGTGATAAAATCTTTTTTAACACCTATTCAGATTATTATCTTTGTTTTCCCATATGGAGTAAAGCCAAACTGGATTGACATATATTTGTGACAAAGTTATCTTTAATTATTGAATTGGTTTGTGCTTAACTCATTTCAGAGTAAGTATCATGATATTATCTACAGTTAATGAGCTTGCTCCTAGTTTTCCAAATGTAAAGAACAGTAATTATATCATTTAGGACTGGTTCAAAGTTACCAGCAGTGCAGTACATGTACATAATAAACAGACTGGTATAGTTTTACAAATGAAAATACACAAGAAATACAAACAGAATTCATTATTGTAAAAAAAAAGTCAAGAACATTTTCCACTTTTAACCCAGGTGATTTAGACAAAGGCATGCAAGCATTTAGGAAGTGCTCAAATACGATGATTCTGAAGCCAAGCCATTCAATGCAAGTACCAGATAGTTTGATAGATTTAAAGCATGTATCGGTTGAAGCAAGTTTTTTGGGGTACATTTGTGTTATAGATGTTAATCAAAGAAGCGCAACTCACTTTTGTAATATATTCATTTGGGAAAATTTATCATGAGTCATGTGAATTTCACATACATATTCTTTTTTAGGAATGTAATATATGTGTAAAAATCAAGGGTTACCAAGTTATTTTAATATTTTTGTAATACTTCAAGGCAAGCATTAATCCATTTTGAATATCAGCACTAACAAGTTGGCTTAGCTTTGTACATATTTATCAGCTTATATTTAGCACTGAAAATTGCCATTTTATTAGTGAATGGTGTTTGTGACCACTGGGCTTTTAGTACATACTAGCAAACCTGGAAACCTATTGAACTACACTAACCTAGATCTGCCATTGCTTAGTGTATCAGCAAATCAGGGTCTATGATGTTTGTTAGGAGTAATCAGTAAAATAAACATTTGGGACCCTGATCTGCCTGTGTATTATGTTGTTTGCCGTTGGACTTTGTTTATGAGTGAGTATACATGGTATTGCCAAAGCATGCTCATTATTCTCAAAACTTTCTGAATATTATACTCAAACTTTTTTAAATTCAGGCTCAAAATCTTATGAATTCCAGTGAATTCAGACAAAAATTATATTTTTAAAACTTTATAGATGCACATGAACTTTGTTCCTCTACTTGCAAAATATTTGGTTTACATTATTTATTCAATCTGTACATTTTCTCATGTAAGTTTGATTTAGCTACAGAGTATACAGACCATAATTGGACATCACATATAACACAGTTAGATCTTGGTTTATACTAAAACAAACAATATAGACCCAGATCTTCCAGTGCATTATGTGATGGCAGAGCGGAGTCAGTGTTGTCTGCAGTTTGTCCAGAATTATGTGTGAGCATATATAGCAGGTATGTACAAGATATGACCCGCTGGCTGGATCCAGCCTGTAACCTGGTTTTATCTGCTTATTTACATCATAGGACCACTCCAGTGGCCTAGTGGTTAGAGCATCTGTCTTGGATGCAGGTGGTTGCAAATTCTAAACCTGGCTGAGTCATTCCAGAGAAAATATTACTTAAATCTGCCTTGCTAGGCATTCAGCATTAAGAGGTTAGTGTTAGGACTGATCAGCCTGGTGTCCGGATAATGTGACTGGGTGGGACATCCTGCTACATGTGTGCGTCATGATGCCCCAGTGCTAGATATCATTATAAACTGCCACACTGCAGACACTGTAGCACAATGACTAAATTTTAATGAATAAAGCCTATGTTAAAAATCAAAATTACACACACACACACACACACACATTGTTGGTTGCGGCTTTAAAAATTGCTTATCCAGTCCACACCCTGGAGGAAATTGCACATGCCTAATATATAGTAATGTATTTTATTTTAATTGGAATTGTTGTTTTGAGCTTGAGTTTTAGTTTCTTGCACCTTAATTTTTAGTAATGCAGGATCTGGTGTTGAATTATTGTCAATGATTTAATATTAGTGAGCATAACATTTTATTCAAATTCAGAGAAGAAAATAACTTGCTAAAATTGTTTTAATAATAAATTTATCTGATGTAAAGAGCATATTAATGAGATGAGACTACATGAAAATATGGTTCGGAAGTATTATAAACAGGTTATTTTTTTTATTAGCTGTGTTGGTGAAAAGAATGACCTATGCATGTTATATAAAGTTGAAATATTGCTAAGTGATATATTGTTTATAATCTATTTTTAATATTCATGATTCACAACAGTTATTTTATAATCTATTTTAATATTCATGATTCACAGCAATGATTTTATAATCGTTTTTTAATATTCATGATTCAAAACAATGATTTTATAATCTGTTTTGATATTCATGATTCACAACAATGATTTTCTAATCTGTTTTAATATTCATGATTCACAACAATGATTTTATAATCTATTATAATATTCATGATTCACAACAATGATTTTATAATCTATTTTTAATATTCATGATTCACTACAATGATTGTATAATCTGTTTTAATATTCATGATTCACAACAATGATTTTATAATCTATTTTTAATATTCATGATTCACAACAATGATTCCTGTTATTTAATTAATACTCTCATGTTTTAGATAAAGCAATTCAACTTCTTTTTATCAGTGTTTAGGAAAACTATTTCCAAGAAAAATTTATAATTTGGCCTTTAGTACAATACATGGTAATTAAATGTTATGCAAGTAAAAATTAACTACATTTTTGAAATGTTTTGACTATTATGTTTTAAATTATAGGTAGGAGGTGGCATTCTGTTCGCCACTGATGACTGGTTTGCTGTGGCTGAGAATTTACTGAAGGTAATAACAGGCAGTGGGTGTAATTGGGAATTGTCGTCTCCCTTGCCTTGCCTTGCTATTTATTTGAGTGATGTGTTGAGTTTGAAAGTACATGTACAAGGGGTGATCTCCTGGCCCTGTTATATGCATGGATTATTTGTTTTGCCTGAATTCTTGTGGTGGGTGTAACAAGATAACCAGGTGGGATTTCAAATTTACATCACAACACAATTGATGTTGATATTGATTCATTGTTTAATAATCAATGATTTTAAATGAAAATTTTGATTAATATGTGTGTGTATGCGATCCAAATATTGGATCAATTAACGTAAAATGCACGGACTTTAATTATTAAAATACAAATAAATGACTTTGCATGGTACAAGGACAAAGGGATGATTGATTCACAGTGATTTCACCACAAAAAGAATGATGCGTTTTACTCAAACAGTAAAAACAATGTCATATTTTATTCATACAGTAAAATTTAATCACACTGGTCAGCTGATCACACTGGTCAGATATCACTCCAGTTACTCTGTTCACTGTTGAGAAGATGTGCAAGTTCTTAAGGTAGACCACGCACTGACAAGACATTTCATAATGTAAAGATTTTTACCTACGATGAGGCATTTATACACAGATATCGTTGGTGCACTGGAAGTATTCAGTTCTTCCCATTGAAAGCACTTCGTACATGTGGCATAGGATGAATCAAACTCACCATTTCAAAATATACATAAATCACCCTCTGGTATCATTGTACACAAAAACGAAACCCGAGTACATGTATTTAATAAATAAAAAGATTTACGCAATTACGTGACAGTGGGGTCATCTTGATATGGCCATGTTTGTTCATGCATCCTCCCATTCATCCTCACAAACTTCTTACTTGCAAGTTTGCACATAAACTACTCATCGCAGACAAAAAATAAGTCTGCTAACTATTTTTTATCCATATGCAGATGACATTAAATTTTCAGACCATTGGACAAGTTGGATCCAACTGAAAATAACATAAATCCTGATCAGTCATTGTATAATGCATCTGCATGTCTGGATCTATATATTTTATTAGTAGTAATCAAATAACATAGACCCTGATCCTCCGATGCATTATGTAATGGCGGATTATGATCTATGTTGTTTGCATTTTGATTTGACTTACATTGAAGTATATACGGTATTTAAACCTTTTAGACATGTACTTTTTTGTTGAAGTCTTGTTAGTATGATTAGGCAAAAACTACTTTTGCATGCATAAAAGATGACCAGATTATTGTATAGACTTGTGTATACATTTTCATACATTTTAAAACTGTTTTTACTTTTTGTTTTCTTTAACACATTTATCACATATCTTGACACATGCTATATCATCATATAAAATATATGAATTGGACTTACATTCATGTAACAGTGTGAACAAGAATGACACAGTAATTGATATAGATGTGTAATATGTTGATATAAATATTTATTTAATATTTATAATTATTTCTTTATGCACATAATACAATTTCAAAGCAAGTAGGGATCACACAGGATTTCAAATAATAATAATAATAATAATAATAATGAGGACTTTGAACAGCGCCTAATCTTTAGAAGCTCTAAGGGCTTTATAACATCTATAATGATACAAAAAACAAAAACAAACACCATGAAATTAGAAAACATAAATAATGCTGAAAATATTTAAGGTAGGAAACATTATTAGGTCTTTAAGTTTGTTCTTGCAGTTGGAAAAGGTGCGTTTTAAGAGCACTCTTGAAAGGGATCACTGTGTCTTTGTGTCTAATTTCAATGGGCAATTTGTTCTATGTTGCTGGGCCCTGTTATGCAAAAGAATGTTGTCCATATGACTTTGTTTTCATAATGGGAATAATGAGTATGCGATTGTCAGAAGAGGAGCATAAATATCTTGCTGATGTGTACACATGGGTGAGGCCAGATAGGTATGTTGGACTGGAGTCCATCAGTGAAATGTAGCACAGAGAACAAATTTTGTGTTTGATTCTGGATTGAATGGATGGCCAGAGGATAATCTGAGCAGCAGTGTTTTGAACTTTTTGAAGTTTCAGGAGCAGATATTGAAATGAACAAGCCAGAATTGAGTTACAATAGTCCAGTCTTGAAAATACTAATGAACACACGTGTTTTAGTGGCATCAACTGAAAGATATTTGCGAGTGGAACTGATGCATCTCAGCCAAAGCACAAGGAAAGAGCTTAGCCCAGAGGTTTTCGATTGTTAATAGGTTTATTTTCAGCAGCATTTTGAGAATATTATTAGCTGTATTATGTCTAAGTGTCTCTCATGAAAACGTCTTGAGGCAGCTGACTCAATCTAGTTTGGGCATGGATTAAATATCTTTTTTGAGTTCTCCAGCAAATGTTTGCACAACAAATGGTGTATGATAATTATTCTTACATGATAAGATAATTAGCAAGAAAAATTAATTAACCTTTAGTTTATAAGGGCAAGTTCTTTTATTTCCTTAAATATATTATTGTACCAGTCATAATGGTACATAAAATAAATTCACAATTAAAGAATATTAGATAATTTAATATTAATAATAAAATAAATTCACTCTGAAAGAATATTAGATAATTTAATAATAATAATTTTGAGGATTAAAATAACCAAACAGTTTCACAAATGAGGAGGTTAGAAATATTCAATCAGGTAGCAATAATAGAGTTTATTCTTTATTTTTTTTTAAATACCTATGGTAACTTATGCTTTCAGTCTAATCCCCCGGAATGGAGGGAAGGTGTATTCACAGAGTTTGGGAAGTGGATGGATGGATGGGAGACCAGAAGAAAGAGGATACCTGGGCATGACTGGTGTATTATACAGTTAGGTATTAGCCTTTTTATACTTTGTGTTCTACAAGATTTTACTAAATTTGCATCATCTTGTAATGGCTCAGAGCACACCACTATCCATATTGGGCATCATTTCACTCTCAGATTGTCAAATCCAGGAGATACATTCAGATTCAATGCTGATGATTGATACTAATTGTGACAGAATAATACAGCACCTTATATCCGAGGCAAAATACACAACTGTAAAATTTGCTGATTCCGATTAATTACACCACTCCCTTGATATCTTATGCCCTGATAATTCATGAACCCACTTGTAATGCGGGGTCAGGTATGGATCCCACTTTTAAAACCAGAAAATCCCCAAAAGATTGATCCCAACTTGAGGAATATCACAATCAAAATTGGTACTAGAAACTATGATATATCTCTTGTTTTATCATCAAAAGCGATGAACATTATGAAATATGAAATTTAAAAATAGGTCATACAATTTGTTATATTTTCTTTCTAACAACATTCCTACAAATTAAATAACCTGTTATCAGTTGAAATTTGTTCTAGTTCTATCTATTTGTTCCTTTTAAGTGTAGTTGTCATAAATGCAATGTGTCTTCTTGTAATTAAACGTAAAATGCATCAATTTACTGTAACAGCTATGTCCATGAGCATTTCTCTCAGAAACTTATTAAGTACCAACTTTGTTTTGATAATTGACTTGAGGAAGTAATTGATGTATTAAATTAAAAAATTAAATTAAAAGCTGGCCTCCTTCGTATTATCATGTTGATTATGTCTTTTGAATCAAATAAAAGCGGTGAAATAAAAGTAAAGTTTAAAGTCATGAAAATCCTACAAACTTAAAATCTAGCAGCCCCCATCATGTGTTGGGGGAACTCACTTAATTTGATCAATCGAACATTGTTATAAATATTTTTGTGTATGTAACATAAACTACCTTAAATTAACCGACTCTTTCATAACTGTGAACAAAGACAGCATGGCAGCCAAACGAAATGAATTCTTCGTAAAATAAAGAGTTTGATTTGACAGATATGAATCATTGTGGGCAAGCAAGTTTCATAGAATTCTTGATCTGGCACTTAGAGATATCCTCATGGATGATAAGAAGTTTTTTTTCTTCACTTCTGATTAAATCACAGCATCATTGTACTAATTGAACAATACAAAAATTGAGATTTGACATAGATGATTTTCTCATGAAATAAATATCACTCATATTTTTAAAAAAAAAAAGGAATCTTATTTGAAGGTGTATCAACAGTTAGTTTATGTACCAAGCTCTTTGGATTCCTGATTTGGCATGATACTATTAAAACACCACTACGGGAACAAGACTCATCAAGAAAACAAAAAACAGTATTGTAATACACAATTTCTTTTGCAATCAAGTGATGGTTGTTGAAACCAGTTGGAATGATCTGTCACATGTTGGACATTTTGAAACTAAATGTTATTTAAACAGAATAATGAACAACTTCATTAGAAAAAAGCATGTTATTACAAATTGTTATTGACATAATTGTAAAATGAGGATTCAATCATTACAGCCTAGTTCCCTAACACTGCCCCCACCCCTTAATTTTTGGAGGGCCCTCAGTAACTCGTGCCCTCACTTATTGTGCAGTCTATGTTTGTGGACTCCATTGTGCATGGGTTACCAAGGAAGAGCATTTTGAAAACAAACCCAGTGTTTTTTTCCATGTATTCTTATTATACTTAATAAAACAGCAAATATTGAACATGAATTAGTTCTGTAATATTTAACAGGGTCAGTGTATTATCAATTGAATGAAAAAAAAGTTGTATTTCAGCAAAATTATTTTACAAAATCTGCAATCAATTTCACAAGACCACTGACTGGTGACCATTAATGGCATGCATTGTGGTTAGGGGCCGTCCATAAATGACGTCACGCACCTAGGGGTGGGAGGGGGGTCACACATTTGTGACGATGTGTGACGAGGGGGAGGGGGGTGTTTAAGAACTGTGACATCACATCAAAACGCGCAACTTTAAAAGTTCCACTTAAATTCCAGAACGAACAATAGACGGAGCATCACATAAATTCCCATCTCTGTTTGCAACTCAAAGTTTGAAAGTGGATGACATCCTTCCTCGCTCCTCAAATCCTTATAGGTCAATTCCGTATGATTTGTACTGTCCGTCAGTACAGTCCGTGCATGGCGATAGGATTTGCAAGAAATGTCACATATACTTCGCGTCGTTAGTCATGCTGCATAGTCATTCTTTAACACACAAGGTGGAATCAATAATTCCACCCAAACGCATCAGGCCACAGAGAGTTGCTGCACGTCGACAACGTGAACTAATGGTTGTAATCGCAAACGAAGAAAATGGAGAGAGTGCAGATTGGATGGACGAAGAAGATCTTGATCTGAATGGAATATCCATTCCACAGGATGAAGAGATCCAAGCTCTCCCTATTTATTCCATGAAGGAACATTTTGCTTCACCATGGGAAAATGGAGAAGCTTAAATTTTGTATTTTTTGACTTATAAATTGTTATTAAATTTTTTAAAATATAATTCCAGTCATTCTACCAGAGCTTTTCATTTTGTGGAATGCATAATGATTGTTATAATTCTCTCTCTCTCTCTCTCTCTCTCTCTCTCTCTCTCTCTCTCTCTCTCTCTCTCTCTCTCTCTCTCTCTCTCTCTCTCTCTCTCTCCTCTCTCTCTTTAGAGGGGGGGGTCCAAAGATTTGTGACGTCATATTTGAGGGGGGCCTAACTTTTTGTGATGACGTGTGACGAGGGGGAGGGAGTGGGTAAAAAATCGGCCAAAATCGCGTGACGTCATTTATGGACGGCCCCTTATTAAGTTTCAAACTTAACAAGTTTAGTAATTTTCTGGTTTTCTTCTTTAATCAGTTTGTATTTTGTGAAGAATGGAAAATGTCCTATTTGTATCGGCATTAGAATGTGAGAGACTAGGGCTTCATTGACAGTATATTGTCTTTGTACTATGGCATGAGCTTTCTATGTGTCCTTTGAACCACTGGAAACATAACCTTAACCAGTTTAGTAAAATGATCTGCCGTGAGGAATGATAATTGTGCTCTGCCACAAAATTTAGAAATACATTCTCAGCAACTTTATCCGTTTTCGATCTAGTCTCAGAAAAGTACTTTAAAGTGCATATTTTTGCTACAGAAGAGTGATTGCCCCTTGTGTGATGGTGTCTGCAGATGCCTGTTGGTATCATTTCCTCATCAATATACTGTTGTGAAATCCATTTTGCATGTAACACGCAATACAAATTTTGTAAACTGCTCCATTGGCCTAGTAGTTAGAGTGTCCGCTTTCAGAAGTGGGAGGTCGTGGGCTCGATCCATGGCCAAGTTATACCAAAGACTTTCAAAAATGGTACTGACAGCTGCCTTGTTTGGCGCTCAGCATTAAGAGGATAGTGTTAGAACTGGTCAGCCTGGTGTCAGGATAATGTGACTGGGTGGGACATGATATAAGCGAAATCATGCCCACAGTATACTAGACATCACTATCAACTGCCTCACTGCATTCATCACAGCGAAATGACTGAAAAATTGTTAAAGCTATGTTAAAAATCCTAATAAAAGAAACAAATTTGGTGTCTTTGCTGCTCGCCTGCAGACACGAAAACAATGCATAATTTTTTATAGTAGTTCTTTTAACACAAAGAAAGTGCATGTTTCCTATTTTGACATGAATTACAAAAATATAAGAGCTGAACTTAAATATTCATCCTAAAACATCTTGAGCAATGTAATGGCAATTTAAAAAGCAAAAAAAAATCAAAATAGTTACTCAAGTGTTTCGACCAAATTAATTTCTGATAGCTCTCTCCTTTTAACCTTGCCTTTGCCAAACAAAAATTCATAAGCTATCATTGACCTTTGACACATTTTTATTACATCCTGTATTTGTTGTAAATTCTCCAGATTACTGTTAACTGTTAAACAGTGCAGTATATGTTATGTTTGAAATAAATTTTAATGATTATTAATTCATGTTTTTCATTACACATTTATAATCACAGCTCATGCTTTGTTTCCTTTTAAATTAGCAATAATTATGCTGATATCTCTCTTGTATCTGTGACCCACTGATTGTAAATTTGGTATGCTAACCACTAAGCCACTGGTCATGCTCCATTATAACACGAATTTGGATATATCATGTTTGCAGCATAGCTTCCGAAAATGCAGGTAATTTTCTCACACAAGAAATAAGATCTTTCTTAAAAGTACGAAAAAAGCCGTAAAAAGTTTACTAACATTTTGGGGAAGAGATCATGCATGCATAATACAGGACGATAGTGGCATGGCTCCTGAAATTTTATATATATGTATTTTTCTCACGCAAAAGAAAATTTGTTTCCCTTAAAAATACAAACAAAGCATCAAACGTTTATTATCATTTTGGAGAAGACATTGTGCATGAATAATACAAGATGATCATGTGGCATGGCTTCTGAAATTTTATATGTATTTTTCTCGTACACAAAAAAATAGTTCTATGTTCTTAAAAGTATGAAAAATAAGTGTAAAACGCTTATTCTAGTATTGTGTAGGTCTTTGCCAGTGTCTCAAACTGTGAATTGACTTTCCAAATTGGCGACAAAATATTCATTCATTCATTCACTGCCCGTCACTCCTATCAGGGTATAGGCCGCCAACTACAGATCTCCAGAGTCCTCTGTCCTGGGCCATTTTTTCTAGCTGGTTCCAGGTGTAGCCCATCTTGGTGGTGTCAGCCTGGAGGTTGCGTCGCCAGGTGTTTCTTGGACGGCCTCTCTTCCGCTTGCCTTGTGGGTTCCACCTCAGCGCCTGCCTGGTGATACTGGTTGGCGGTTTTCGTAGGGTGTGCCCTATCCAGCCCCATCTCTTCTTCCTGATTTCTTCTTCAGCAGGAAGTTGGGAGGTCCTTTCCCAAAGATTGGCATTGCTGATGGTGTCAGGCCAGCAGATCCGGAGAATCCTTCTGAGGCAGCTGTTGATGAAGGTCTGGACTTTCCTGATGGTGGTCTTGGTTGTCCTCCAGGTCTCTGCTCCATACAGTAAGACCTGACTTCACGTTGGAGTTGAACAGTCAGATCTTAGTGGTCAAGGACAGCTCTTTGGAGGTCCAGATATTCTTGAGCTGGATGAAGGCGGCTCTTGCTTTGCCGATCCTTGCCTTGGCGTCTGCGTCTGTACCGCCCTGCTGGTCAATGATGCTACCCAGGTAGGTGAAGGACTGCACTTCTTCCAGGGGACTTCCATTCAGGGTGACTGGTTCGGTACTTGTGGAGTTGATCTTCAGGATCTTGGTCTTGTCCTCGTGGATGTTGAGGCCAACTTGTGAAGACGTGGCTGCCACAACGTTTGTCTTTTCTTGCATCTGCTGTTTGCTGTGTGAAAGGAGTGCAAGGTCATCGGCAAAATCCAAGTTGTCTAGCTGACTCCACAAAGTCCACTGAATTCCATTCCTGCGCTCGCTGGTGGACGTCTTCATAATCCAGTCGATGGCGAGGAGGAAGAGAAACGGTGATAACAAGCATCCTTGTCGGACTCCAGTTCGCACCTGGAAGCTGTCTGTGAGCTGCCCTCCAGGACATGCCGCCGTAGGAGTTCCTGATTAGGTTGACCATCTTGGCTGGGATACCGTTGTGCCGAAGGAGTTTCCAGAGGGTTTCTCGATCAACGCTGTCGAACGCCTTCTCATAGTCGATGAAGTTGATGTACAACGGGGAGTTCCACTCTAGGGACTGTTCGACTATGATGCGGAGCATCGCAATCTGGTCCGTGCAGGATCTGTTCTGCCGGAAGCCTGCTTGCTCTTCTCGCAGCTGTGCGTCCACGGTTGCCTTCATCCTTTCCAAGAGGACTCGGTTGAAGACCTTCCCTGGCACAGATAGGAGTGTGATGCCACTGTTGTTGTTACAGTTGCTGAGGTCGCCTTTCTTGGGAAGCTTGATCAGGTAACCTTCCTTCCAGTCTGCTGGTACGTCTTCTTCCTCCCAAATCCTCTCAAAGAGTGGGTACAGCATCTCCACTGACGCATCCAGGTCTGCCTTTAGCGCCTCTGCTGGGATGTCGTCGGGTCCAGCCGCCTTCCCACTCTTTATCAGGGTGATGGCCTTCCTGATCTCGTCTCTGGTCGGTTTCTCGCAATTGATCGGGAGATCCACGTTAGCTGGTTCGATGTCTGGGGGGTTTGCGGATGCTGGCCTGTTCAGGAGATCCTCAAAATGCTCTGCCCATCTGTTCATCTGCTGGTCTAAACTGTTGATGGTATTCCCCTGCTTGTCCTTGACAGGTCTTTCTGGTTTGCTGAAATTCCCGGAGAGTCGTCTGGTGATGTCGTACAGCTGTCTCATGTTACCGCTGTACGCTGCCTGCTCCGCCTCAGCTGCCATTCCATCTATGTATTCTTTCTTGTCCTTCTTGATGTTTCTCTTCACTACTCTGTGGGCTTCTGCATAAGCTTCTTGAGCCTTGGCCTTCGCTGCTCTGGTTCTACTGTTGTAGACTACTGCCTTCTTCCTCTTCCTGTCTTCGATCTTGATCAAGGTCTCTGCTGTGATCCACTCTTTCTGCTGGTGTTTCTTTGGCCCCACTACTTCTTGGCATGATGCTCTTAGTGTTTCTTTCACTATCTGCCAACTGTTGAGTACACTGTCTTCTTCTTCTTGAAAAAGTTCCTGAAGCACTTCAAACTTGTTCTTCAGCATCAGACCAAACTCTTGTCTTATCTTGGGGTCTTTCAGAAGGCTGACGTTGTACTTGACTCTTCTGTCTGATGCTTCCATCTGGTTTCTCTTCAGCTTCAGCTTCAGTTTGGCCACTACCAGGTGATGGTCGGACGCCACGTCTGCTCCTCTTCTCACTCTAACGTCCTGCAGGGATCTTCTGAACTTCTTGCTAATGCAAACGTGGTCGATCTGGTTCTCAGTCGCGCTGTCTGGCGATACCCATGTATTCTTATGGATCTGCTTGTGAGGAAAGATGCTGCCTCCAATGACCAGGCTGTTGAGTGCACACAGGTCTGCAAATCTCTCTCCATTCTCATTCATCTCTCCCAGGGCGTGGGTGCCCATGACTGGTTCGTATCCAGTGTTGTCAGACCCAATCTTGGCGTTGACATCTCCCATGAGGATGGTGACGTCCTTGTCCGGATAGGTCTCGAGGATCTTCTGCAGTCTGCTGTAAAACTGGTCTTTGTCCTCCTCTTCACTGTCGTTCGTTGGGGCATAGCACTGGACGACGTTCATCTTGATCTTCCTCTTCTTAGTTCGGAAGGATGCCGTGATGATCCTGGGGCCGTGCGCCTCCCATCCAATCAGTGCCCTCTGTGCCTGCTTGGACAGCATGAAGCCTACTCCCTGCGTGTGGGTTGCGTCGCTCTCTTCATGCCCGGAGTACAGCAACAGCTCTCCTGTCATCAGTCGTGATTGTCCAGCTTGGGTCCACCGTGTCTCGCTGATGCCTAACACGGCCAGGTTGTTGCTCCTCATCTCGGCTGCTACCTGCGCCGTCTTTCCTGGCTCGTACATGGTCCTAACATTCCATGTGCCAATGTTGATTCTCCTGGTAGACAAAAGGGTAGTCGGCTTTGTGGCATCCTTTCGGCTTTCACCACCCAGCGTCATGCGTCTTCGTGATGAAGACCCTTCCTCTCCCAGGATAAAGTTTTCTGTTTCTTCTGTTGTTGACGTTTCTGTAGCGTCGTTCTTTTTACGGGGTGGGGGTGCTAACCCCACGCCCAACCCTCCTCCTTTACCCTGACTTGGGACAGGCAGATCATAAATCCCTAAGGATCTCACTGGTGGAGTTCGACAAAATATACAATCTGCAATTTTTTATAATTAGCAACATCGTTAGCTGTTTAACCATATTTTTGGAATGGAGAAATTCAGAAGCTCCATAAAAGGAAGCTGCAAACTTGATATAAAATGCACTGAAATTTTTCTATTGTTATATAAACAATTTCTTTGTCCATATTGACAAACCATCTTAACAGTGCATTGTTATATCATAATCCACTTATGCTGACATCAATCATGAGTACTGTATGTTGTGAGATATCTTTTTTTTTGTTGTTGACATTTCTGGTAGCGGAGATCAACCAGAAGCATTATCTTGTAAACTATCTTTTGTCGGATTTTCAACTGCTCACAAGTAATTAATATATTCACATAGACTGATATTTGTTATGGATGGTAAGTAAAATTCCTCTTCTTTCCATTCAAAATTAAATCCTTCAGAACACCCACATTTTCTGTACTAATCTGTGTCATCAGACCAGAACATCTGTGTCTGTATTGTCCGTTGATCCTTTGTGAAATTTCTGATGCATGAGTGGAAGGCAGCAACACTCCGCTACCACAAATGTAAAATAAAATTTAAAAACTCTTATTGGCCTATTCAGTAGGCAGGAGGAACTGTGACTACAATTGACCTAAATGATGGCCAAATTCCTTTCTCCTTCAAATACATTCCCCAATCATATTAACATTAGGGATATAAGCCTGCTACCTCGCGAATCCAGCCCTACTAAAAGACGAAAATTCGTCTTTTCTGTCTATATCCTATAGACAAAGGGCAATAACTCTTGCCCCTTATGTCCCCTTGCCACTGCCAGGTGTCACTAGTTTTTAAGCTTCACTTGTACTATTCACAACGTACAATTACACCGCTTTATAATCCAAGCCATCTTAGTGTAAAATCGGACCATCCGAAGTTAAATTTGGAATTATTGTGTTGGACAATCATTCTTCTACAGGTTGTATATATTATTTTACAATATTTTCAAATTTTGAGTGACTTTGTCACCTTGTACGGACTTTGACTATTGACGACCACATTGCAACACGCTAATGGCGGTACTTGTGTTGTCTTTTATGAGTTAACACGGCACTGAATAATTTCGCTTACTCCGTTAGTAACGGTTGTGGTATTAGCAAATTAATAACATGTTGAATTGCTAATTTGTGCTTTGTTTTTCTTCTTTTGTCATTTCAGTAGAAATGTCAACCAAATGCATGAAATGCAAAAAGTTCAACCATGACACTTGTATTGTATGTACCAAGTGTACATCATCTATACCATACAGCATGTATAATACATGGACAGAGCCAATGTGGCAATGGAGGAAAATAATGTTGGCATGGTACAACAGTCTGCCTTTGAACAGATGCGTCATTTGATCTAGGAAACTACGGCGCAGCTATTGACATCAGCTGACATTGACATATTACCTTTTCTGGGGAGTGTTCACCCAATTTTCAGCTGCCCAGTGGGCGTAAGTACCCCCACATATCCGAGCATGACCTTCGGGCCTGTAAGTCAGGAACTGTCCGAATTATGTCAGACAACTCTGTGGTTTTGACTTGCCTCCTCAAACAAGGGGGCACCAAATCACCAGACCTGTGCAATCTGATCCAGCAGTTTCTACATTGGTGCGACAATCTCCACATCAGTGTACAAATCAGACACATTCCCGGCAGACTCATGTCTTGGCTGACACTCTATCCAGGAAAGGTCAAGTCATTCACACGGAATGGTCACTCCATCAATCGGTTTTTCTTCCAATCTGCACACTTTGGGGGCGTCCGATGATTGATCTTTTTGCAATAAGGTGGAATCGCAAGTTGCCCACCTTTGTCTCTCCAGTTCTAGACCCAGAAGCTTGGGCTGTGGACGTTCTGTCAATTAGCTGGGAGGGGTTGTGGGCATTCTCCTACCCTCCCACGGTCTTGGTACTGAAAATTATCCAGAGGTTAAGGGGTCATAAATGTCAGATGATTCTGATTGCCCCTCTCAGATGGAACAAATCCTGGGTCTCCGATCTACTCGATCTGGCGATAGATCTACCCAGGAAGATTACAGTCAGCCCAAATCTTCTCAGGCAACTGCGGTCATGGGTGTTCCACCCCTGTCCGGACCGTCTTTGACTTCACGCTTGGCTCTTGTCCGGATGGCCTTGTGAGACAATTTCAATCTACGAGTGTGGAGAGAATCTCGAGAGCGAGAATGCTCTCTACTCAGAACTCCTTACGAGGGAAAGTGGCATGTTTTCCGGGACTGGTACCATATCAATAACATCGTCCCTTTGAGTGTCTCAATCCCTCAACTGAATGACTTTTTTTCTCTGGCTTTTTGAGGAGAAGCAGTTGGCCCTAATTACTATCAAATGCTACCACTTCATGATATCAGACACATTCCACCATCATGGTAAATGTGATATCAGGAATGACAAATACCTGTCAGATCTATTAGCCAATTTAGAGTTCAATAGACCAAAATCCCTCACCCTGTTTCCAAATGGAATCTGTCCTGGGTTTTAACATGGCTCAATTCAGACAGTATTGAATATTTAGCCCATAATTCGTTAAGGCTAGTATCATACAAATTGGGTTTCTTGATAGTCTTAGCTTCAGCATACAGGGTGAGTGAGTTACAGTCCTTTTCCAGTGACCCGAACTATCTTCAATTCAGATCAGATGGTTTGGTGGCCCTCTTGACACAGCCAGGCTTCGTAGTCAAAAATAGGTTACCATCCCTTGGCAATCAAAGAGTCGTCATTAGCTTGCTTTCTTCCATAGATAAGTCAGGAGCAGCAGCCATGCAAGATCCTGTTTGTGCACTCAAGCACCATTTTAAATGCACAGAGGCAAGTCGGGTCACATGCAAGCACCTCTTTCTTCTGGTGACAGCTGGGAAATGGGATATCACCCCTCAAGCCCTTGCTTCATGGCTGAAGTGGGTTATACGCTCAGCGTACTCTGAGGTCTCACAAGATCAGAGTCACCTCATGAAGATTACCGCTTATGAGATTAGAGCAATCTAAGCGAGCCTTGCATTCGAAAGCAATGTTTTGATTCGAGATATAATAGAAGCTGTTGGCTGGCATGCAGAGTCAACCATCTCCAGTTTTATCTCAAAGATTTGACCTCGTAGAGGCAAACCTTGAATCTCGTAGGTCTGGTGTTGGCAGCCCAGATGCCCACCAGACCCATTTAAAACAATCAGCACAGCCTATCAGCTTCGCTGGATTCACCTGAAAATATTTTTTGTTATTAAGAACATTTCAATAACTATCTTCTTAACCGTATAAAGGGGTCACATATTATGTGACCCTGGGCTGTGTTGCTGATTAAATTAGGAGAACGGATTATCGTTCACATGGGGAATCCAGCCATCATTCCCTAGAGGATACCCGGGGTAGAGGTAGGATGCTCAGCATTCCCTCCTCCTATTACCTATTCTCCTAACGTTAATGTGATTGGGGGATGTATTTGAAGGAGAAAGCAAATTTTTAAAGTAAATTATGTTTCTCCGAGAATACTTACCCAATCACATTACTTAAAAACCCTCCCAACCAATCACCATGCGAGCATCCTCGTATAGTATATATCGCTCAGCTTAAAAACTAGGGACACCTGGCAGTGGCAAGGGACATAAGGGGCAAGAGTTATTGCCCTTTGTCCATAGGACATAGACAGAAAAGAAGAATTTTCATCTTTTAGTAGGGCTGGATTCATGAGGTAGCAGGCTTATATCCCTAACATTAATGTGATTGGGTAAATATTCTTGGAGAAACATAATTTACTTTAAAAATTCAGACCTATATGACCTTGTGACAAAATTATTTAATATTTTAAATCCCTGTGTGTGCATGTTTTTTTATGGAATTGCTTGTATTGTATCTAATGTATGTGATGAGATTCACGGGTGAGTACATGGTGTTGATACTATATTCATGCTATACATAAGACATGTATGTATAAATAGTATACACATATATGTACCAATCTATAGTTCTCTAAATAAAGTAAAATATTATATTTTCAGGTGTATTTCCCATTTAATATACATTGATTTAAGATGGTAACCATGCAAATGAAGCACATATTTTACCGTCCACATTTTTTTCATACTTCCCCTATAAAATGTTTGGGGTACATGTATCATTTTCTTCAGCTACCTGACTCTGTTGCTTATAACACAGTTCAGTCTATAACACGGTTGGGTTCTATGGCTCACAACTACCGTGTTATAGCGGTTTCACACTGTACTTAGATTTCTTGCCAGTTACAGGCGCTCCAGGGTACATCTGTGTATATTGATCCTTGTGTTCCCCATTATAGGTGTTCTGAGCTACATATATATATGTTGAATCCTGTGTTCCCTGTGACATTTATTCCAGGGTACACTGTGTATTTTGAATCCTTTGTTTCCCTCCACAGTTGTTCCAGGATACATCCATGTTTGTTGAATCCTGTGTTCCCCATTATTGGTGTTCCAGGGTACATCCATGTATGTTGAATCTTGTGCTCCCCATTCTGGTGTTCAAGGTACATCAATTTGCATTGAATCTGTGGTTTCCATTGTACATGTTCCATTGTACAGCCAAGTATGTCGAATTTTGTGTTCCCCATTACACATGTTCTCGGGTACATCCATGTATGTTTAATCCAGTATTCCCCATTGCACTTTTTCCAGGATAAACCTATGTAATGTTTAATTATGTGTTCCCCATTACAGGTGTTCCAGGGTACATCTATGGAGTTCATGTAGATACATCCTACTTTACTGGGAACTACGTGCCAAAGATTTCCATCCAATCTGCATGTTTGCACAAAAGTAAGTCATTTCATCGATTCTTTCAAAATGATTTTCTACAGGGATGGAAGGATTTAAAATGATCTGTTTCATACAGTGTGATCTTTTCTCAGATGTTGAGACTATTGTGTTGCTATCATCACATTATTTAGTAAACACAATATTCCTGTTTGATGATGGATCTGAAGTATAACTGAGCTAATTGAATACAGGCAGTTTTTTTTTTTTGGGGGGGGGGTTGGAGGTTGGGTTGAAATGTTAGACCTTTTCAGTTCATTGGAATGCAAATATAATTCAGAAATATATATCAGTACAAATGTACTTTTCATGGGCTAGAATCCAGACATTTATTTGGAATAAACCTCCAAAAACTTTATCTGATCTTCATGAAAGTTCCTCCTATTGTTTCCCCTATGTTCCTCTTATTTTGATGACAAGGGTGAGCTCCTCCCATTACCATAGATAAAATCTTGGCAGTGTCTCAGTTTCCTGCATTATTCTATGAGGCAGAGCTACCATGAAAGACCAGATCATCCTGAATGGCTTTGTGCTGAGTTTTCAATGTATATTTCAGACCTCCCAACTAGGAAAAGTAATATGGGTACAGCAGCAAGTCCCCAAGACTTTGCAGCAGTGGAGAGCTTGCATTCAGAGGTGAGACATTTTTTGTATGTCTTACACAGAACAACAGATTTTAAACCGAAACTATGCATTAGGTATGTTCAGTTCATAATGAATATTTTAAACTATGCCTTAGGTATGTTCTTCTAAACTATACTTTAGGTATGTTCAGTTTATATTGTGTATTCTAAACTGCATGTTAGGTATGTTCTTCTAAACTATACTTTAGGTATGTTCTTCTAAACTATGCTTTAGGTATGTTCTTCTAAACTATGCTCTAGGTATGTTCTTCTAAACTATGCTTTAGGTATGTTCTTCTATGTTTTAGGTATGTTCTTCTAAACTATGCTTTAGGTATGTTCTTCTAAACTATGCTTTAGGTATGTTCTTCTAAACTATACTTTAGGTATGTTCTTCTAAACTATGCTTTAGGTATGTTCTTCTAAACTATGACAGGTATGTTCTTCTATGTTTTAGGTATGTTCTTCTAAACTATGCTTTAGGTATGTTCTTCTAAACTATGCTTTAGGTATGTTCTTCTAAACTATACTTTAGGTATGTTCTTCTAAACTATGCTTTAGGTATGTTCCTCTAAACTTCGCTTTAGGTATGTTAAATTTATATTGTGTATTCTAAACTGCACGTTAGGTATGTTCAGTTCATAATGAATATTCTAAACTATGCTTTAGGTATGTTCTTCTATGTTTAGGTATGTTCTTCTAAACTATGCTTTAGGTATGTTCTTCTAAACTATGCTTTAGGTATGTTCTTCTAAACTATACTTTAGGTATGTTCTTCTAAACTATGCTTTAGGTATGTTCTTCTAAACTATGACAGGTATGTTCTTCTATGTTTTAGGTATGTTCTTCTAAACTATGCTTTAGGTATGTTCTTCTAAACTATACCTTAGATATGTTCTTCTAAACTATGCTTTAGGTATGTTCTTCTAAACTATACTTTAGGTATGTTCTTCTAAACTATACTTTAGGTATGTTCTTCTAAACTATGCTTTAGGTATGTTCTTCTAAACTATGCTTTAGGTATGTTCTTCTAAACTATGCTTTAGGTATGTTCTTCTAAACTATGACAGGTATGTTCTTCTATGTTTTAGGTATGTTCTTCTAAACTATGCTGTAGGTATGTTCTTCTAAACTATACTTTAGGTATGTTCTTCTAAACTATACTTTAGGTATGTTCTTCTAAACTATGCTTTAGGTATGTTCTTCTAAACTATGCTTTAGGTATGTTCTTCTAAACTATGCTTTAGGTATGTTCTTCTAAACTATGACAGGTATGTTCTTCTATGTTTTAGGTATGTTCTTCTAAACTATGCTGTAGGTATGTTCTTCTAAACTATGCTTTAGGTATGTTCTTCTAAACTATGCTTTAGGTATGTTCCTCTAAACTACGCTTTAGGTATGTTCTTCTAAACTATGCTTTAGGTATGTTCTTCTAAACTATGCTTTAGGTATGTTCTTCTAAACTATGACAGGTATGTTCTTCTATGTTTTAGGTATGTTCTTCTAAACTATGCTGTAGGTATGTTCTTCTAAACTATGCTTTAGGTATGTTCTTCTAAACTATGCTTTAGGTATGTTCCTCTAAACTACGCTTTAGGTATGTTCTTCTAAACTATGCTTTAGGTATGTTCTTCTAAACTATGCTTTAGGTATGTTCCTCTAAACTACGCTTTAGGTATGTTCTTCTAAACTATGCTGTAGGTATGTTCTTCTAAACTATGCTTTAGGTATGTTCTTCTAAACTATGACAGGTATGTTCTTCTATGTTTTAGGTATGTTCTTCTAAACTATGTCTTGGGTATGTTCTTCTAAACTATGCTTTAGGTATGTTCTTCTAAACTATGCTTTAGGTATGTTCTTCTAAACTATGACAGGTATGTTCTTCTATGTTTTAGGTATGTTCTTCTAAACTATGCTGTAGGTATGTTCTTCTAAACTATGCTTTAGGTATGTTCTTCTAAACTATGCTGTAGGTATGTTCTTCTAAACTATGCTGTAGGTATGTTCTTCTAAACTATGCTTTAGGTATGTTCTTCTAAACTATGCTGTAGGTATGTTCTTCTAAACTATGCTGTAGGTATGTTCTTCTAAACTATGCTTTAGGTATGTTCTTCTAAACTATGCTTTAGGTATGTTAAATTTATATTGTGTATTCTAAACTGCACGTTAGGTATGTTCAGTTCATAATGAATATTCTAAACTATGCTTTAGGTATGTTCTTCTATGTTTTAGGTATGTTCTTCTAAACTATGCTGTAGGTATGTTCTTCTAAACTATGCTTTAGGTATGTTCTTCTATGTTTTAGGTATGTTCTTCTAAACTATGACAGGTATGTTCTTCTATGTTTTAGGTATGTTCTTCTAAACTATGCTGTAGGTATGTTCTTCTAAACTATGCCTTAGATATGTTCTTCTAAATTCGCTTTAGGTATGTTCAGTTCATTAGAGTATTCTAAACCTAAACTATGCCATAGGTATGCTAAATTCATATAGAATGTGGTAAACTATGCCATAGGTGTGCTAAATTCATATAGAATGTGGTAAACTATGCCATAGGTATGCTAAATTCATATAGAATGTGGTAAACTATGCCATAGGTGTGCTAAATTCATATAGAATGTGGTTAACTATGCCATTTGTATGCTAAATTCATATAGAATGTGGTTAATTATGCCATAGGTATGCTAAATTTATATTGAGTGTTCTAACACTCATGAGTACTAACATTTAAAACTTGCATGTCACATTTGGAACTTATTTCAAGCATACGAGTATATAGATCAAACATGCTGTAGTAAATTCAATTCTTTTTTTGTTGTACATAACTAGCTTTAAACCTGCCTATTCAATGATCCAGTTTTCTCAATATCTCTTGAAGAAGCCAGTTAAAATTATGTAGTGTTGTTAAAGTAGATGGTGCAGTGTTTTTACTTGTTAATTCAGAACTCAAAATTTTTTGAGCTGACTGCCAGCAGCTAATGAGAAGATTGCCTGATCTACTCAGAAACATTAAAACCAATTACAAACCTGACATTTGTCTGACTTTATAGTTTAAGGTTTTGACATGGATTTAACATACACTTTTTTGCATTCTATAGGTAATCTGTATGGAAAAACAGCAATCATCATGTCAGACACATGAAAGACTAAAGAACTACTATGAAACTCACTATTTATAATGGTATACCAAAACTTTTGGATTACAAACCACAAATTTAAAGACTCAATGAGTAGTGATTCTACTGTGAAAACAAGAGAACTACTTTCCTAATTAGCATTAATTCTACTGTGAAAACAAGAGAACTACTTTCCTAATAGCATTAATTCTACTGTGAAAACAAGAGAACTACTTTCCTAATTAGCATTAATCCTACTGTGAAAACAAGAGAACTACTTTCCTAATTAGCATTAATTCTACTGTTAAAACAAGAGAACTACTTTCCTAATTAGCATTAATCCTACTGTGAAAACAAGAGAACTACTTTACTAAATAGCAATTATTCTACTGTGAAAACATGAGAACTACTTTCCTAATTAGCATTAATCCTACTGTGAAAACAAGAGAACTACTTTCCTAATTAGCATTAATTCTACTGTGAAAACAAGAGCACTACTTTCCTAATTAGCATTAATTCTACTGTGAAAATGAGAACTACTTTCCTAATTAGCATTAATTCTGCTGTGAAAACATGAGAACTACTTTCCTAATTAGCATTAATTCTACTGTGAAAACAAGAGAACTACTTTCCTAAATTAGCATTAATTCTACTGTGAAAACAAAAGAACTACTTTCCTAATTAGCATTAATTCTACTGTGAAAACAAGAGAACTAAATTCCTAATTAGCATTAATCCTACTGTGAAAACAATAGAACTACTTTCCTAATTAGCATTAATTCTACTGTGAAACCATTCTGACCACATTCCTGATCCATATATGTATGTACAGATGAAAATGTAATTTAGCATAAAACCATGAAAATTTATATCCACAAAAATTATTGAATTCACATTATGTTATCTGTATGTGTTCTTTTTCAAAGTAAACAAAGATCATTACAAAAAGATTATTTTAATTTTGTATCTCATTTTGGATTCAAACAGATGTGACTTTGATAAAATTGATATAGCTGTTACATAAGAAAAGGAAAAAAAATTATGTGTTTGAAATAAACCGCAAACTTGGGATGACCTTTGAAATCTGGTAAAGTTAGTAACCCAAAAAGTGGATTTTACAATGAAAATGGAAGACATGTTTTTGAGATAAATGGCAGTTTCATATCCTTACTTAAAATCAGGGTTCCCAAACTACCAGGAAATTGGGAGAAAGCCAGGAGAAACCAAATTTGTTTTCCTGACTGTGAAAAGTCTTTGAATTGTGCAAATATTGACAAACATTATGGAAAAAGCAAAAAAAAATTCTTCACAACTTGATGATTGAAAAAATTATGTAATTGAATCGTAACTGAACTGATTGTGAGTTGAATTTATTGAATTCTAGCCAGAATTTAGGAGGATGCAGTGTGGATCATGTGGGTGCTTGGCATAAATATATATTGTTGAGACAATCCAAATGCTCAGTGGATTAGATTCGTCTAGACTTTGTTTCACAGACAGCTCGATATCCTTTTTTTTAAAACATTTATGGAAGGTATTTAAACCGGTCTAGCATCACAAGTGACCAACATGATGGTGTTAAAGCATAACTGTTTAGCAGATGTCCTGGCAAACTTAAATGTTGTTTTACTGAGTTATACCTGCATGTAATTGATATGAAAACTATTATTTTTTTCAGAACTTGCTAGTGTTAAAATTGTTATGTCTTTAATCAGCTGAAAAATGATAAAACTAATGCATTGATTAAATTTGAGCTGGCAATAGTGATTTCGATTGCAAGTCGCATGAGCACACAGATTCTCAAAACCATCATTTTCAAATGTTGAAAAATATTAAAACTTGTATACTGTTTGTAAAAAAAATGAAAAAATGAAAGAGCAGAAAATTCTCTATATTTATTCCAAGACCAACTTTCAGAAGTTTTTTTATATTATGTGACTACCATGTTGACATGTGATCTCTCACACAGGGAGCATAAGAGGCGAGGAACCAGACTACTCTGCTTGATGAATCAGTCTGGCCAAGTTTCTTGTAGATGTTCTTGAAATAAATATATTCAAGAATTAAATGTTCTTTCTGGTTTTTACAAAAGGTATCATACTTTCATTTAATATATTATAAGTTTTGTACAACATCATTACAAAGGAATTTGTTGGTGATATCAAGTGACTATTGGAGTTCCGATGCCCTTGTTTGAGATTTGTGAAGTCATTTGACTAGTTTCGCAAATGGCGAGTATTGGGTTAGGTTTCATCCATGCCAAATTTTGTCTCATTTGTCAGCGGATTAAAGACATAATGATTAATAATTGCTTGCCATTTTTAAGAAAATAAATAACTTTCCTATTGATTTCATGCAGGTACAAATTGATGTAATAGATCTTAAATTTTCTAGGCCTGCAGTTAAGCAATCTTATGGTGGTGGCTGATAACAAATTTGTTATATGTATTTACTCTGAATGCACACTCATTCCTAAATGTCCAAGTGTGAAAAATTGGGGTTGAAATATTTGTGGGAAATCCGGATTAGAATTTTTAAAAATCTTTGAGCTGAACTTTGATGCAAAACAGTTACACAGTGATATGTAGCTTAAAGAATTGGTTTCAGATCTGAAATAGAATGCAGGAGAAATTGTCATCCCTTTTATTATATATTAAGAAATGATAAGGGTTTAGGGACTGGTTTACTGAGCTACAAGGACACAAGTTGATTTTACAGAAAGCTCAGTTCTTGTTTATATGATTTTGAAGGTCTTTTGTCAAAATTTAAATCAACTCTTTTGTAAATGTCTATAAATGATGGAAGTTTTAACTAAATCATCTTAAGGAGTTTAGGTTAGTCAAAAAATCTTGTTTTGAGATTTTATTGGCACACATAAATTCAGGGTTTTATTACAAGGTAAGATTTTAATACTTTGCATTTATTGATTTTTTCAAACTGTGAAATGTTTACTTTGTATAACATGCACATATATTGCTCTAGAATTCTTTAGAATTAAAGGTTTGAAAGGAAACAAAATAATTTATGCTCATTATCTTGTTTCCATGTAACAACATAATGCAGGTCAGCAAAGTAAAGTTAGAATTCATATTCTGTACATTGAAATGGCTTTAAATGCCAATTTATAGGAAATATAACCAGATTTGTTTCATGTGACTTATTTTGTTATTTAAACATGATCATCATTTCTGACATATATGAGAGTCTTGTAAGAGAAAAGTATTCAGGTGTGGAAATTGCATGTTTTATAATCAAAAATGTTCTTTGATTCCATTCAGTAATGGTCAATTGTGAACCTGGAAAAGACTTAGAACGTTTTATGTAGAAAAGTGTGAGAACCATGTATAAGTGATATTTTATGTAAACTATATCAGAATGTTTAGAACCTTTTCATGATTCTTTGCAGACCTGGCAGGAGATAGTTCCAATGAGTCCACTACAACCAGGATATAAGACTTCTTGCCACAACTACTTTTTTGTAGATCCATCTCAGCACTGGACACACATCAGACTCAATTTGTATCCAGGTATGGTCATTGATCTCTGGACACACATCACACCTAATATGTATCCAAGTATGGTCATTGAACTCATCAGGTAGAAGCTGCAGTGGCTCAGTGGGTAACATGCTGGGCTTGTAATCATGTTACTAAGTAGTCTGTTATGTTCTGATCTACTATTAGACATAAATCAGTAAATAGCTCAGTAGCTACAATTCCCGCCGCAGTTTGCTTGGGTCATATGGCCAGAAGTTAAACCAAGGTTTTCATGGTGTAAAGTGCATGACTCTAGATTTGGCATCAGACCATTGCAGATTTGAAATGCACAGCATCCCCAGATGGATGTTGGTACACATTCATGACTGGGTCATCTGGGATAAAAGAAATTTAGTACTTTGCTCAGGAATATAACATCATTAACTACATTGGGTTTCACTGTACAGTTCAGTCTTGCTCACCAAGCACAAAGCCATACTGTCCTGTTTATTCTTTCATCTATAGCTCAGCAAGCATAATTTGAGGTTCATGGATCAAAATAATTATTTGTAAAGATTATAGCACCACCCTTAGTAAGTGGGGCTAAATCAGGAATTTCATATGCACACATGCATGCACATGGAATGCCTAAATATAACAAATGGAGTTGTTGAGTTTGTTTTCATTATTTTACTCGTGTGGACTTCAACAAAATGAATATTTGACGACTATGTTCCTGTTTTATTGTCTCCCCCTATAGACATTTGTTTGTAGACTGGGCCACATGCATTATCATAGCTTGTTGCAAGAGATGACTGAGTTGACACAAACTATTTGCTGTGGGTTGCATCCCATGCCATTGAGAGGATCTTGGTAACTAAGCAGAGGAAGATGAATGGATGCCAGTTTGATGCAGCACACTACATTGGCCTCAAAGGGTCCTGACTGACCAATCAGCTAATGATACCAGTCTTCAGGGTCTATGTTAAAGATATTCAGTTTAACTGATCTCAATACATTTAAAACGTTACCCATATAATTAATCAACAGCATTCTTCAAACGTTATGAAGTATATAGAATTCAAAGGTCTTGGCAAAGGTTGTCATTTCTTTATTTGAGAATGCTTGAATTTGTTTTAAAAAATACTTGATTTTCTTCAAAACCTAGTTGAATATTATCAGTTGTCAAAACCATATTTTTACAATATAACTTAAAAAGAATAGAAAGTTAAAAAAATGTTTCTATAACATTGAGATCTTAAACTAGTACCAGTTAGGTATTGAAATGAGTTGTGTCCCTTTGGATAGGTAGCACTATAATGGGACTGACAATGCAAATGGCTGACTCAGCTTCTTGTACTGGACCCACTTTGTAGCAGTTAGGTGAATGAGTTAAACAGAGAAAAACAAAGTAATTTGTAAGGTTTGTGACAAGATATTTGATATTTCTAGCCTGGGAGAAAAGTGCTTTCAAGTCTAATATGAAAAGTGAGAAACAACTAAAAAATGAAAGTTTGTGTTCTGTAACGCTACATTTTCTTTTATGGGACTGTGATGGACCTACTCTCTACAGTGAAAGATGTGTTATTGATACTTTTGCAGTGAAGGGTGATCTTTAAAAATATGTTTGAAATATTACATTTTTTTGCAAACAGATAAGTATTTCCTTGCAATGTTTCCAGTTTGTGACATCGCTAGTATTTTATTCAAGAAAATACCCTCATTACAAACTTCAAAGTAGTAAATTCCTTCAAAATTATATTTTCAGGGCTGTACGAATCCTAGATTTGGGAAATCCAGCCAAACTTTCAACTATTGGTGTGATATTGGGTCTCAGAAGGATAAGAATAACTGAACCAGCAACTCCGATGAGGAAACTCATCAGAGTCAGGGGAATTGATCTCGATATTTCTCATCATTGAATCCAAGGATGAAACCCAAAAACTAGCCTAGCTGTCAACTTGCCAAAACTAATAAAAGCTTAGCTGGAGAGATGAGAAATGGCAAAAGATTTAGTTTGAGCTAACTACTTGTAATATATGCAGATGCAAAGCTAATTCTTTGACTAATCTGTGTCACTCACTATGCTTTGTGAAGATACCCAGTCATGTATTTCAACATAAACTTATCAACTCATCTACAGGTGTCATTCAAGCAAGAGATTTGGACGGTTGCAGTGAGGCTGTGATGTTCAAAAATCTTTATTAAGTAAAATGAATCTACATTCAGTGTCATGGCAAGTTGTTTTTTGCAAGGACTTTTTGTCTGATGTTCAAATGCACCGTTAATATGACCAATACTGCCTGTACCCAGGTCCAGTGGTCAAACCAAATTCAGTCTTGATGCCACCAAGACCCATGCTACCAGCCACCCAAGAGAGAAGTAGATAAATAATCTGTGTACAGTGTAGAAATTAAGAAACCTATTCCTACAATGAGAAACAGCCTAAATCCAACCAAAACAACAAGAAGAAACCAGCAAAACACTGGCCACAGTAGACAATAAATTTGTGTGACACTCCCAAATGTACTACAAAGAATTACTTAAATCTGACTCACCAGACGAGCAGCAAACCTCTCTCAGTGCATTCTTGAAACCAGATGAAAAGGGGATTTTAAGAATATACTAGACTTTTACAAGGATACGATGATCCTGACAAGCTCTGTAATAAGTTTGGACATTGTACAGCCCCCTGATACTGCATCAGGGAAATCTTCCAGAAATCTGTGCTTCTACCACATTCAACAATAAGTCTGACACCATCATACTATGGAATTGCTATGCAATTGTTTCTACTGTCAGGAAACTGTTTTGAATGAAAATGGTAGTGTAATTAAAACGTCTCCACATGCACAATATTTCTTGGAACACTGATAAGGCCATCATCATAAATAACCAAATTTTTCACAGCCAAATCAATCTCAATACTACTTGACAGGCTGTAGCCATTTGAGTGTCCCAACATAAAACTCTTTTACTTTGCTCAATGTATTTCCCTCTAAATACTGCAATCAATCAATCATCCTGGGTTTGACCTTTTTCGTAAACATTTGAACACCTTTTCTTTTACTTTATGGCCAAAGATCAGCAAGGGAGGGAAGAAGATAGAAGACTGTTTCAAAACACAATCTTAGTACGATTGGTAGAGGAACAACCTGTGTGAAATTACTGTAAGAACCACCAATAGGAAGCAAACTATTGGCATGCCTTTTTTCATACCCACATTGGCCAAATGTGAGACTTAAAACCATGCAGACATGTTTGAGAGATAGCAGTGACCAGTAAAGGTGAGTACTCTAGACCACATGACCATCCAGTGCTCCTGACAGCTTACCCAATACCTGTATTTGAAAAGATATTTCAGAATGTTAGTGGGGAAATAACTTTGGCAGGTCTGTAAACAGGTAAATGTCAATCCAACAACTGAAAATGTAATTCAATTTTGCATATAACGAACTGAAACTTATCCTATTATCAGAGTAAGAGGAAAGCCTGGAGATGCTATGTCTCTAGGTTGATCTCTTGCTTTTCTGTTCTCTATTAAATCAATATGGAATATGTTATGAAAAATTATTGACAAAACTTCTTGCAGCTGAAAGAAATCTGATAAAATGATCATAACTGTACCAGAAATCTCAGATGCATAGATGAAAGCATTCTCCTCACAAGAGAAATATTCTTAAACCTTCCACTGTGTAAAAATTATGTAAGAAATGGTCTCACAAAATTGTAAATCTGCTAATGAACCATTACACTCACAGAGAGAGCTATGAAAGACTCTCATGATCAAGCCCGTAGCTCAGGTTTGCCTTCTCAAAAAGTTTTCATTAAATCCTTGTCATATTCAAAGTAAATTTAATTAAATCAGAGCCAACTATCATGGTTATATGTCCCTGTAAACAGATGGTTCAAAAGATGTAGATAATAGTTGTAATTGCTATTGCAGCACCCTATGGTAGGTTACCATGGTTACCAGGTAAAGCATCCTTTTTACTGAAACTTTGCAACCATACTAAAAGCTTTAATCTATATTGAAACAAATTCCCATCAACATTTTAAACTACCCTTCATATTAAAAGCCTTTAAAAACCTTAGATCTGACAACTCATGAATATCCCAGATACTACAAAAACATGATGTTCAAATACAATTTAGAAAAAGTATTCTGTATTGTTAGATACTGGGTATTATTGGTTTTAAAAGGTAAAACAACCAAAGCTGATCTGCAGTCACCCATTTCAAAGAGGATAATTCCATATTATGACTTAAAAAATTGTATAAATCAGTATGCACATGAGGCATGAAAACTTTAAAGTGACTCAAGAAGGTCAGGCCTGTTGTTATCAATTAGCATTCCTCATATAGAATGAAATCACATACATGAGGTGATATTATGCAGATTGCATATCTGGTGCATACCTGGCTAATGCATTCCACCTGTAGGATGAACTTCTATCAAATGCATAGTATGCCAGTGTCCACAGACAGTGAAACATGTTCTTGTTGAGTGTGTTTACTTCCACCCCATGAGACAAGCATTTTATGCATTGCATGAAGAAACTTTGATGATGTAACATCTGAGACAATCTTGGACTTTTGTTTAGGGAAGGCAGTTTATGTATTAAACAAATGACTATGTATTTTTAGGATGTGTAAACCTGTGTTCAGTGATCTCTACTGTGAGTAAACCACCAGTCCTTTATGACCACATTTGCCATATACAGATCCATTTTATAAAAATGTGCTGTCATGAGTGACCAACAGTCTTTAGACTTGGACATTTCTTATACATTGCATGTAGCTTATTCTGTAAAAAGAAGATTGCTGTGTACAATTCCTTGCGCATAGGAGTATCTTTTTGTTTTCTTCAGATGGTGGAATAGCCAGGTTAAGAGTGTACGGAAGGGCAGAACCTAACTGGAATAGCATTCCTTCAGATGAGGTAATGTAGCAGCAACAAAAAATCTGATATTCCACATGAAGAGGGTTGCCGTTCAAACTTATACACAATATTTTACCTATTAATATGTCCCAGTTATTTTTTTATAGCTCTGATGGTCTTAGACCAGAAGAGCTTTTGGGATGGCCTGTTGTCTCTCACCATTTGTTCTTCCATTAGCACATGTTTGTTATCACACCTTCTCCTAAACTACTTGGAGGACTGCCATTAAACTTTACACACAAAGTTACCCCAAGGTCTAGTTTTTCCAAAATTAAAGTAGCGCTGCTCAGACATCTGGTATGGCTGATGCAGCAGCCATCACAAAAATCATGTTATTGCTACTCCTTCTGAATACAGAAGACATTTTCACCGCAAAAACATCTTTTGATGTCTAACTGGTCCTAATGAAAATGGTTTTCTTGGACATACAGAATGGTCATCACAGAAACCCTCTTGAAAATATTTGTTTTTGCTACTGCTCCTGGTTGGATGGTCATATCAACATGGGAATTTCACTGCAAAACTTTGTATGATATCTAGGTGGTCCAAAATGAAGATGGTACCATTGTGTCATCAATTTATGGGTATTACAGCAGCCATCTTTAAAATCCTCATTATTAATTTGACACAAAAATGATGATTTCACTCACCTTCTAAAAGTTTTTTTTTCCTACCCCCATCTCCATTGACAGTTCATGACTTGATATCCATGATATATTGCTCTTTCATCTCACTTCAAATCAACCAGATTTCATTATTTTTGATGGAGCATGACAGCACATGATTTGAGACTGTTAACAAAAATTTTCTTTGAAACTGAGACTAAAGGTGGGAGCCACTGAATATTGGTATTAATTTACCACACTGTTCATTTCTTCACAATATTAGGAAGTGACCATTCTAATAATTTTATAATAAGTAAAGTAATTAAAGTTGTTAAAGTGTTATCACAGTCTACTCACATAGGGATATTATTTACCCAATTTTCATTTTTCAAACTATGTGTAGGAGCAGTTCAAGGACATTACATGCATACCACTGTAAATGTAAAGATATACATACACTTTTTGAAAGGGACAATGATTTTTTTAATAACCAAATTTTTGAACATTTATTATTATTATTATTATTATTATTATTATTATTATTATTATTATTATTATTAATCCTTAAATGTCTTCTTCTCTCATCTATTTCATAATAGTGCATTAATATTATTAATAATTGAGACCTAGAAAATATAACCTTTTCAGATGGCATTGGAGCATACATTTTATATAGAGAATTTTACTTGATGTGTTGCATTTCTTGATTCCAAAATGAACTGCACTAATGCCTTTTCTAGAAAATGAACAGCTGAGGAAAGGTTTGGTACCATCAGCATCATCATCATTACTATTATTTCTTCCTATTATTATTATTGTTGTTGTTGTTGTTTTACCATACTTATGACAGTTCTCTACCATCTTCGTCATTTTTGTTGTTTTATTATTAACGGTGTTCTAGCATCTGTGGGAAATAAAAGAAGTGTTTGTAAGAGTATTACCATTGCATTGTTATAATGATTTTCTGGTATAAAAATGATTTCAGCAAACAAAACAGAAGTAATCATTGTTGTTATTGTTATTGTTAATCTTATTTGGTGGTTGTGTTTTTGTTTAGGAGAAGTCACTTGTTTGTTTTTGCTGTTATTGTTCTTTTATTCTGTTTTTGTTGTTGATCTTTTCTCTTCATGTTATTATTGCTGATATTGTTGTTGTTGTTGATCTTTATTTTTCATGTTAGTATTGTTGATAGTATTGTTAAATCTGTAGGAAACAAGAATCAAGTCCAAGTATACAATATGCAAGATATATTTAGGTCACTTGATATCAGACTCCAGCAGAGATGCTGACAATTGATTCACTCTCCAATGGAGAAGCCAGAGTGGAGTATTTCAAGTTGTAAATCCACTGATTTGGAAAGGGTGTCATGGAAAGTAATAAAATTTTAATTTTAGTGTCAAATTCGTGACTGATTAATACCAAAAGACTGACATATATATATATATATATATATATATATATATATATATATATATATATATATATATATATATATATATATATATATATATATATATCTTTTATGCTGTTAATGTGGTTTTTGAGTGATGCACATATTAAGTTACTCATTCGCTTTGTGAACCAGATTAGGCTTATCTACCAAAGAGTACTCTATCTACCCAAAGCTGTTTCCATAAGGTAAGCTCAAAATATAAGAATTCTTTATTTCAGACTACATAGTCCATACATCTAAATTAAAATATAGATATAAAGTAAAAACAGTCTAGACATAAAATAACTTATATATCATACATACAAAAATACCCAATTAACTGTATCCTGCATTGTTAAGAATTAAATGCAGTGGCATTTTTAAAGATTAATTTGTTCCATCTGCTAAAAATATAAAATGAGTTAAAATGAATGTCAGAGTCTGCTAATAATATGAGAATTTAAATGAATGTCATAGTTCCAAAGAGATTTCAATATACAGTTCTTACTATTAGATATTCTTATCATCATTGAGAATACATACTTTCTCATAACTTCATCAAAACTGAATACATTATAATTTACAAACATGATGGAGGCATTGTTCCATCTAGGAAGACCTAATAGAAAATAAAGACTATTATTATTACCAATAACTAGTTTTCTTTTCATACATTCACTAAAGTTTGTCCACAAAAGAGCCCAATACATAGTGCAACAATTAGATTTGAATAATCTAATTTTGATATTCAATGAACAATTCTTAAATTTAGATAGAAGCATGTTTGCTAGAGTACACAAAAATTGGTAATGTCTCATCATATTTTCATTATCTGACCGATTAGATTTCAAAATATGACCCAAATTTGTATAACTTTTGACATACGTAAGAGCATTGCTGTTAATATGTACAAATGGAGGAGATGGTAATTTGAAAGAATTTGGCTTAAAGACCATGCATACTAATTTTTTGGTATTATAGATGATATCATTCTCAAATGCGTATTGTTCACGTTTAATGATTTCCTTAAACCTGTGATAGGACTTATCAATGACATATCATCAGCAAAACTAAAATTGTTAAGAAACAACACATTTGGTGGCAGTTGTAACCCCACATAACACTTACCCAGTTTATGATTTAACTATATAAATATATCCAATAACAAAGGGGAAAGAATACCCCCCCACCTCACCCCATTGATTACATGGAAAAAGCTGGATATTACACTTCAGATACATTTGCTTGCCATACAACGTTTTATTCATAGCAACCATCGCAACAAAAACAAATTGTCACTGATCAGTCAGATATATCATCAGTTTGTACTGTAGATGGATATACTAAATGACAGGTTTATCACTGACATAAATTAGACTTTGTTTATGCCATGAGACTTAAACTTTCTTTAAACATTTATAATAATTTTACAATTTACTATGACCACTTGTAGAACCTTTTGTAGTAAATTCAGATTATCATAGTTTTTGTATGTAGCAAGTCCAAATGTTAAAGCAATGTATGTACTCTTATTTTCGCTGATAATTAATCAGTTTCACTGGCAGTGGTGTGTGCAACGGTTGCTAATAGATTTTGAATATGCGTATAAATACGGTACTTACAGACTCTTATCAGGTCTTCAGGATGGCTTTTTGGTGCTTATAAATACGGTACTTACAGACTCTTATTAGGTCTTCAGGATGGCTTTTTGGTGCTTATAAATACGGTACTTACAGACTCTTATTAGGTCTTCAGGATGGCTTTTTGGTGCTTATAAATACGGTACTTACAGACTCTTATTAGGTCTTCAGGATGGCTTTTTGGTGCTTATAAATACGGTACTTACAGACTCTTATCAGGTCTTCAGGATGGCTTTTTGGTGCGTATAAATACGGTGCTTACAGACTCTTATCAGGTCTTCAGGATGGCTTTTTGGTGCTTATAAATACGGTACTTACAGACTCTTATTAGGTCTTCAGGATGGCTTTTTGGTGCTTATAAATACGGTACTTACAGACTCTTATTAGGTCTTCAGGATGGCTTTTTGGTGCTTATAAATACAGTACTTACAGACTCTTTATCAGGTCTTCAGGATGGCTTTTTGGTGCTTATAAATACGGTGCTTACAGACTCTTATCAGGTCTTCAGGATGGCTTTTTGGTGCTTATAAATACGGTACTTACAGACTCTTTATCAGGTCTTCAGGATGGCTTTTTGGTGCTTATAAATACGGTACTTACAGACTCTTATCGGGTCTTCAGGATGGCTTTTTGGTGCTTATAAATATGGTGCTTACAGACTCTTATCAGGTCTTCAGGATGGCTTTTTGGTGCGTATAAATACGGTGCTTACAGACTCTTATCAGGTCTTCAGGATGGCTTTTTGGTGCTTATAAATACGGTACTTACAGACTCTTTATCAGGTCTTCAGGATGGCTTTTTGGTGCTTATAAATACGGTACTTACAGACTCTTTATCAGGTCTTCAGGATGGCTTTTTGGTGCTTATAAATACGGTACTTACAGACTCTTATCAGGTCTTCAGGATGGCTTTTTGGTGCTTATAAATACGGTACTTACAGACTCTTTATCAGGTCTTCAGGATGGCTTTTTGGTGCTTATAAATACGGTACTTACAGACTCTTTATCAGGTCTTCAGGATGGCTTTTTGGTGCTTATAAATACGGTACTTACAGACTCTTATCAGGTCTTCAGGATGGCTTTTTGGTGCGTATAAATACGGTGCTTACAGACTCTTATCAGGTCTTCAGGATGGCTTTTTGGTGCGTATAAATACGGTGCTTACAGACTCTTATCAGGTCTTCAGGATGGCTTTTTGGTGCTTATAAATACGGTGCTTACAGACTCTTATCAGGTCTTCAGGATGGCTTTTTGGTGCTTATAGTTTTAGTGACCAGTTTAAGTTTTATCATTTCTGATATTTGCATAATCTGCTTATTTTATACTTGTAATAGAGTATTAAGAATTTATTAATGATTTCATTTAATCTGTTGTCTGTTGATGAGTTATTACTTAACGAAGATGACTGAAAAGATTCAACATTATTTTTCATGTCATTTCAGATTGTGGACCTAGTTGCTACAGAGATGGGAGGCATGTGTATCGGATATAGCAATGTTCACTTTGGTCATGCCCGGAACTTGCTGTTGCCAAACAGAGCAGACAGCATGGGAGAGGGTTGGGAAACAGCCAGAAAAGTTAGTCGGTTATGCCTAAAATAGGGAACCGTGTGTTAGAGTTTGAGATTTTAAACTTAAGCCAAGATATGGAGGTTTCTCTTTAAGCTTATTTTTTAATCTTCAGCAGCTGAAAACCCCATATTCATTGATGTTATAAATTTCTTTTGCATCATTTGCAAAACGTCTGATTTATAAGTATTACTCTCACAAAAGTTAGGACAAGTTTTGCCTGTCACGGAATATATACAGAAGCACTAGATTTAAAAAACAAAAACGCTGCTAACACAGAGGTTATAATTATAGTAGTGAGAATATTTGACATTAATAGTGATGCTGTGGAAATTTGAGAAATTGAAACGACTAATGTATTACAAATGATTAATATGATACCAATTGAGGAAAAATAAAATATTGACAGTTGTTGAAAGAATTAAATTGTGAATTCAGTCACAGATTTTTAACATCTTTTCACATTTTTATTATTTTATAAGAAACATTGAGAAAATAAAGAGACCAAAAAATGTTTATTTTAATGAAAATTATCAAGAATAACACAGTGAAAATGAACTGCAGTTTTTCAATTGGTAAATGAAGACTACCCACTTCTACTGTAACTTCTTTTTCCAAACATAATATTTTGCCATGTTTTTCTTAATATTTGCTGCTCTTATTTCTCTATGGAACATCTGTAAAGGTTTAAGGAAAATATGTGTATGGATTGCAAATTTCTGTACCCCAAAAAAGAAAACTTAGGTGTCATTATTTTTCTGCTTATCTACATTCTCACAGTATTGCTTGATTGCTTTCATTTTTTCCTGATGAATGCCCAAATTATGTGTGTAAATGCTTCTTTGAATGTTTTGAATGATTTTTGATTATTTGATCCCTTGTATTGTTCTATGAAAAAACCAGAATGAGCAATATGGTCTAAATAGAATTTTTTTCATAGTTTTCCTGATTTGACATAACTGGTTGATCTCCATTTTCTTTATCTTCATTTCCTGATTTGAAACATTATAATTGGTTGATTCCCATTTTCTTTATCGCTTTAACTTCATTTAGAAATAAAGAAAAATGACAGCTTTTTTTCTGTTTTTTTAATAATAATTTGTAACTGTATGCTGTACCAAATCTGTCAATTTTACTTGAAGTGACTGTACATTCAATACACTTGTACATTATTGATTGGCTGGCCATCATCAGATATACCAGCACACTCAATCTTAGTGAATGGATGCAATGCTACTGTGATTTTGGACAAGCTAACTTTTCATTGATTTTAACAGTAAATTTCAATAATTCTGTTGGAGTAAATATGTTACATGAGAAATTGATTTTCAATCTTCACACATTATTCTATACAAAGCATGAAACATGTACATGATGGGGATTTTCTCCATAATTGATCTTGAAAAAAGTTTACTTAAGAATAATACCAAAGTCAAATTACTTGAAGCCATTGCCCTTAGAGTCTTCTAAATTTCGTCTCTAATGAACACAAGTCAGAATTTCTACAAGGACAGTGTTACTCACTGAATTTGCTTTGTGATGTTGGTATATGTTATATCACAGCCTGACATAAAAGTGTTATATCATGACATTTTATTACAATTATTAGGAAATGTTATCAGATAAAATATCTTACGTTAACCAGTATGAAATATGGAAAATATGAGACTATATTGTGAATGTTCTGGGAATGATGTCTGCTTTTTTTTTTACATTATCCATGACACATCATGTTGAGTAGCAGTATAATTCTTTTATAAATTGATCAAGGCTTAAGGAGTTGGGTTTTGTCAAGAAATTAAGAATTGTATGCCATTAGTCTAATTGTGAAAGGTGTCCATTAACTGTTTTTTTATTACTAAAATGTCTGGTTTCTCAGCAATTGGCTGAGATTTGCCATTAATTAATTTTACCCATAACTATCTATGCACTTGAGAAAATAATACAAATTGTAGGAAAAGTTAAAGACAATATGGAACAATGCAAATTTAAGCTGGAAGCCAGGATGTAAGAATGCTATAAGAGGACTTGAAAGAAATGATTCACACATCATGCATTCCCTTAGTTAGAAAGAGTAATGGAGACAAGGCAATTCATGCTGCATTTGGTAAATGCTGTTACAAACATTACAAGCATATCAAAAGAGCCATTGGTTAATGTAACAGACTCACAACCAACAGGGTGTGGGTTTGAATCCTACTGTAGGTATAACGGTACCAATTGCGCAAGTCCAGGTGGGAGGTGCTTAAGGTGTAGGGTCCATACCATTCAGAAATAAAGAACAACACAAGCTATGATTGGTGGATTATGTAAGAGTTGTACTTTCTGTTAGGCTTAAAAAAACGTTTAGCCTCTTGGCAACATGTTAATTTATGCTAATTCCTATATAGATCAAATTTTTTATTTTTTATGATTTTTTGAAAATGTGATACACATGACTGAAAATAGGTATGTTGTGACTAGATAACTCATACTCCTGTCTAGTTCCAGCAGAGTTATCTCTCTTAAATGCAATGGAGTACCTGGTTTTGTCATCATCAAATTGACAATCTAACATTGTTCTCTATAACAGTGTGTGAGATGCACGCTAAATTAGGATAGAAAATATATATATCTCTCCAAATATTCCATTGAGGTCTATGGAAAAACAATTGGTACCGTGATACCTGTAGGACTATCCTGAGTTTGCCTTAACACAATATAACTTTTCCGTGTCACTGTGCAATAAACCAGACCAAATCAAAAACCTATAAAACATTCAGGTAAGTAAATTTAGAATATCATGCTGACATCAGTAGAATATTGTGACTGATATAACAGTTATGGTTGTAGATACCGTTATAGTTTTGTGAGTTTCATTTTAAAACTTGCATCACATGTTCATTGTATTGATTGAAATTAAATGTCTCGTACAGATAAAGAGAGATATATTCAGTCCATCTACACGCCTTTTTGTTTCATGTACATTATGGCCCAAATTTAACTGAATCTTTTGTCAAAGAGAAAACAGGAATGAAATTTTAAATTTGAAAATTTACAAAAAAAGTACATAACATGCTCTTACAGTTTCAAGGATATATTATTTATATTTAAATATTCATATTTTTTTAATCCATATAAACTCTGTTCTGTTTAAATCCTAAGAACAGTAATTTAGAATGTCATGTTATTTGTTTCTGCAAGTAAAAACAATTGTCAATTCCCACCAAAGAAGATTATCCTTTATCAATAAGTATGTGTATACTTCCTGTAGTTGGGGACATTTTGTCACATCTTTGCTCTTGCTATGCATAGTTGTTATTTTAAATTCAAAATCTTTGACACTTCTATCAGTGAGGTTATCACTGATTAAGAATCAAACCTGATTAAGAACCTGGAAGTACACAGTACTGTATACATATTGTTACATGAAGCAAAAACAAAGAATGAAACTAAATACAAAGCATTACACATCCAAGAAACTAATTTAAAAAATATACATTGATTAGGAAAAAGTGTTAACTGCCTTAAGCATTGGACCTAACAGTGGGTATAAAATGGGCTTTATAGAAAAGATGAATTAATCTTTGGTACATGTACAAGAGTTATAAATCTTGTGTCTGGAGTATGTTGTCAGGACGAAGTCACACAAACATGGATGTACATATTGAAATGCAGATATCACCACTCAGATGTGTTCATTAAGTTCTGATTGTTTCAAAATTCTTTGATTTCGATAACACAAAGCTCATGTGTGCAGAAGTTGTTGTTGTTGTAGGGTTTAACGCCATTTTTCAGCACATGATAGGCTATACATGGCGGCCAGTATTATTGGTGGAGGAAGAACCTGGGAAAACCCCTGGAAAGAACCACCGACTCTTGAGAAGCTACTGGCAAGCTTTCTCACATAACTACATTAGCCGAATCTTAGACTCGAACTCACGCAGACTGAGGTGAAATGGCAGTGATCCGTAACGGAAAGTGCTTTAGACCATTTGGCCACTTGGGGCCCGTGTGCAGAAGTAATATGCTGTGAAAAAGGCACAGACTCACTTCTAATAACAAAGACTATTTTGTTATGATTTATGATAAAATCTGAAAGTTGTGTGACATAAAGTATCAAAACTTCATTTAAATTTAAATCCATATGAAGACACTGGTACAAATTATTTTAATGTGATTGGAAAGATAAATACCTTATGACTTAGACGTACAAAATGGCTAAAATCATGATAGTAATTTCAGTATAATGTACATGTTATTGACAATAGCAAGTACCTTGTATAAGGTTTTTAAAATTCAAACTGATGCTGAGAAGAGTCTTAATATATACATACATATTTCAGGCAAAACATAAGTGATGAATAGAACATTTTTCCAGTATAGATCTGTTTTATGTAAACCATTTTTACAAACAAAATCTATATAATACATTAATTATCAAACCTGTCAATCTTTAGATTTCAGACTTCAATTGTGCGAAATAAAAAAAATTAATTTATAAACCAAATTCGTTATGTGAAAAATGTTTGTTCAAACAAGCAATTATTAGTTACATTACTTGAGCATGTACCAAAAACTAACGAGTATGAAAAATTTAACGAAATATGGCAATATGATTTGCTTCTTGTTATAACATGGATTTGCACATGACATACATTATTACCTGGATTTGTTTAAATTATATGTACAGGACAACTGGATTTGTTTAAATTGTACTTCTGTCCAGGACAACCCATTAGAACATGGATTTGTTTAAATTGTACTTCTATACAGGACAACCCATAATTACCTGGATTTGTTTAAATTGTACTTCCATACAGGACAACTCATTATTACCTGGATTTGTTTAAATTGTACTTCTGTACAGGACAACTCATTATTACCTGGATTTGTTTAAATTGTACTTCCATACAGGACAACTCATTATTACCTGGATTTGTTTAAATTGTACTTCCATACAGGACAACTCATTATTACCTGGATTTCTTTAAATTGTACTTCCATACAGGACAACTCATTATTACCTGGATTTGTTTAAATTGTACTTCCATACAGGACAACACATAATTACCTGGATTTGTTTAAATTGTACTTCTATACAGGACAACTCATTATTACCTGGATTTGTTTAAATTGTACTTCCATACAGGACAACCCATAATTACCTGGATTTGTTTAAATTGTACTTCTGTACAGGACAACTCATTATTACCTGGATTTGTTTAAATTGTACTTCTATACAGGACAACCCATAATTACCTGGATTTGTTTAAATTGTACTTCTATGCAGGACAACACATAATTACCTGGATTTGTTTAAATTGTACTTCTATACAGGACAACCCATAATTACCTGGATTTGTTTAAATTGTACTTCCATACAATACAACCCATAATTACCTGGATTTGTTTAAGTTGTACTTCTGTACAAGACAACCCATTGTAACATGGATTTGCATTCAGTATACCTCAGTTTAAAGTGACCCCCATTATCTCAAATTTGTTTTCAATAGACCTTGTTATAATGGCACCCATTAATATATGGATTTCCTTACAAATGAACCCAATATTACATTTTGTTTCTTCAGTGTACTTTAGTATAAAGTGACTTTGTCTATAATGTACTACATATTTATGGATCCCTGAACTTGTTATGATGGGAGACTGCTATAACTCCATACAATGACTTTGAATGTAAATATTCAATTAAACCACTTTGTATAAAATGATTTCTTATATTACTCACACGTTTGCAGTACATACATTAACTGCTTGTTTTTTAATTTTCAGCCTGGAAGACCAGCAATACTTGAGGCTGATTCTCAGGGAATCTTGAAAGTTCCAGGTAAGTGTGTGTGTGTTAGTTGGTTAATTGGTATGAGAATGCCATGTCCCAATAACATCTGTAATGGTTGTAACAAAAAAGGCATCTATAGATGTACACTTGATCCATTTACCTACATTTCCTCAACTGTTTAATATCCACACAGCTGTTATCTTCAGGGGAGACAATTCTATTGATTATATTGTCCCATGCTCATTTCCACTATCTTATTGATTATGGCATTACACTAATATTTCTTGATAAATAACCTAAGAAATGTATTAATTCTTTTGCTTTTTTTCACCCACAATACTATTAAAGGCTTTCAGGTTCTTTTTATCAAACCATTCTCAAGTTATTTTTTCCAACATACACACAGTCATCACCAGTTTAAATATTCTGACTTTGTCATGTTGTGAAGTATTAAATTTGATATTAATACAATACTAATATTTATTAGTAGTTATATCAATCCTGGTACTATTTATACTATTATCAGAAAAAAAGTCAGCACTAATAGTGATTTAACATAGTCAGAGTAGATTTATTAACACACCAAAATAATTAGTCCGTTTTTTATGTGGGGCCTGATTTACTGTAATACTGAGAGAATTAGTCCATTGTTTTATTTGGGCCCAATTTATTAAAATACTGAGATATCAATTCATTGTTTATTGAGGCTTGATTTATTGTAACATCGAGGGAATTAGCCCATTGTTGATTGGGGCCTGATTGTTTGTAATAAGAGAACTGTGTGCTTTGGCTGATAATATTTTAAAGCCATCTTCCATTAATGCTGTGTGTGTTTAAATGAACCACTGATTGAATGATTTGATGCCAGGATTGACTTTATATTCCAGTAATGACAGGAATAAGGCAATATCCAATCTTTAAGTAATTGATTATGAACATAGATGGTTTTTTAGATGAGTATACGTGTCCAGTGTCTGGAGTGGGTTTGTACAATTTTTACTTCAGTTCAGAATACTTTTAGTTGGTCCATTTTCAACCAGATATGCTTAAAGTCACACTTAGGATATTCATAATTGATCATTATCATTTTTTCAGAAGACATTCAATTCTGCATGGTTTTATTGAACCAACCAAAATATTAAATTCAGTTTTTTTTGGTCATAATTCAGAATGTAGTCTAGTCCTGTTAATGAAACATTATTTCTTTGGCTTCTCTAAAAACAGTTATTTCCATTGAGGCTAAAATCATGTAAATTTACTTAAATTGCTGTTTTATTCAGCTAAAATTAATGTGTTAATGAAATAGAAAAATTAATACTGCTAGTGTTGTTCTGATTATCGATTATAATCGATCATCAGTTGGTTTAGCAGATAATCGATTGTGAACTCCATAATCGATTGTGTGTAAAGGGAGACTACTTTTTAGGTGTATGCAAAGCACTAAGGTTAGTAAAACTCCCAGCCACTAAAGTTGACCTGAAATTTATTAATTCCCTTCACAACTGCAAATATGAAACCTTATGATTCATAATGAGGAACATATAGTCATTATTACATGGTCAAGTTGTTAAATTGTTGAGTTAATACATTTAAACACATTTTATTGATTTGTTTCAGTCAGATTGCAACATCTTTTGTAGTATTTATGAACAGTGACAAACAAGAAAAACATGTCCTTCTATACTTTAAATTATAGACACATCACATGTGAATGAAAGAATTTTGGGGGATTGCAGCAGTATTTCAGTTACATATGACTGATCAGCCGTAAAAAGTTGCGTTCATTTAACAAAGTTGTAGAACAAAAGTAACACGTAATGTAATATTATTGTCAGGTTAAAATATACATGTCATGAAAAGAGATTACTCCTGTACATTTATAAACATATTGAACTCTTGATCAAAGATATAACTGTTTAACAAAATTTAAAATTTGCTCTTAGTAACCGATTATAATCGATGATCAGTTGGTTAAGGGGAACCAATTATCAATTATTTCTGACCGATTCCCATCACTACAAACCACATGTATAAACTATAAATAGATTATTTGCACCATAAAAACAAAAGTAACTAAGAGTGCTCCATTCACTTCAGATATGTGTTCCTTTCCATAACAGTACTAGTGTTTATTCTGCTTGATGGGGTCCTGGGTGGCAGAGTGGTTTAAAGCGCTTACCATTACAGATCACTGCCATCTTGCCTCCGTCTGGCTGGGTTCGAGCCATGGGTTCAGCCAATGTGGGTATGTGAGAAAGCTTGCCAGTAGTTTCTTGTGGGTCAGTGGTTCTTTCTGTGGCTTTCCTTGGTTCTTCCTCCACCGTTTACACTGGCTGCCGTGTATAGCCCATTTTGTGCCGAAGAATGGCGTTAAACTCTACAACAACAACAATCTGCTTGTGTGTTTAATTCTCAGGCTCAGCAATGTGGATATGTGAGAAAGCTTGTCATTAGTTTCCTGTGGGTCAGTGATTCTTCCTGGGTTTTCAATGTATATCCTATCTTGTGCTGATCAATGGTGTTAAGGCCAAACAACAACTTGGCTTGATGCCATCACTGCATGTCTTCATAAGAACATTACAATTAACCAACAAACATTGACAAGTACCATATATATGAATAAACCAGATTAGTTTCCACTGATGAGTTACAACAGTAACAAAACCATTCAGGGACCAGGGGAGACTTGATCCCCCCAGCAGTTGGGAGGGAATGCCTCCACATCCTTTCAGTCATCACTTTCTAATACCATTGAATCAGAAGTGATGGTGATCCTCTGTGGGATACCAATGTGACTGATGCCAAAACCACAGAAAGCCCAATGAATCTGTATGGAAGTGATTTATGGAAGTGCTTTAGCACTTCAATCTAACTCCTCCGAGACAACAGTGATTAGAAGAGATGCAAACGCTAACAACAATAGAAAAACTGAACAGTTTCAAAATGATAGCAAACCAAATGTTTGCTATTACTTTAGAGTCTTAGGGGCCATGATTGGCCAAGGGTTCTAAAGCACTCTCCATTACGGATCACTACCATCTCACCTCTTGACACTTTAATCTTTCTGAAAACAATAAAAACAATCTTCTTTGACAATGATCTGATACAAAGATCTCAAATAGCAAAATGAAACTAGTTTAAACAGTGATATTGCCAATGTGATATAATCACTGTGTTGATCAAATTTTCTTCCAATTGCATTATGAAGTACCTAATAACAATAGTTTATGACAGGCCATTACAATTCTACCAAAATTATACAACAGCCATATTGGTCAAGTGTTTCTAATAAGACAGATTTGATTAGTGAGATTTAAATGTATTTTTATTTTCAGGTTCAGATTGGTGTGCATTTAGACTTGGACATCCAGGAATTATTAAGAAGGTATTTTCCAGTGACATTTTCTGGCATCTGCAGAAAAATATTTTCTCGGTTTCTGTAATTTTGAAAATTGGTTTTTACATTCAAGAGGAAGGAATAAGATTACATAATTAAAATCTAATTACTTATACTATATTTTCTTAAAGAGTTTTAATTTTTTTCAATATCTAAATTCACAAATATATATTTGCTTTAATTAATGGTACAAGGGAGGAAACAATTATACTCACAGATCTTTTAAAAATGACCTGCTTGTTTCATTTTTGATAAGCATCAGCATTTTAAAGAGTGCAGACCTGAATAGTATTTTAATATTTGTATGAGCAAGTTTAAGGAGAAATTATTCAACATGAATAGACATGAAATAATATTAATATAAAAAATAGATTTTGCCATTTGTATTTCATTCAAAAGTTTTGGGAAATCAACCAAAGCTCTTGCATTCAGAACAAAAGTTGTAAACTTTCATGTTCCATCCAACTTGGATTGGTCCAACTGTTTAAGTTAAAGTTATTCACATGAGTTTGTTGATTCTTTAAATTTTAACATTTGCAAAATATGAATCTGCAGAGTGCACCTTAAAAACATATATTAGAATTTGTGCAATATTTGTTCTTATTCATGTATGATGTTCTCAACAAAATGGTACATTAACATTTATGTTATTCACGAAAATAAGTTAATTATGCTTAGTTTGCTCTTGCTTACACAGTAGGCCTTGTGGCAGTAGTGTGTGTGTAATGACATTAATTATGGGGAAACTAGAAGTCTTTGAATACAGGAGTGAAATCATCTAAAATTTAAAACTGTTGCAATAAGTGAAAGATATATATAGTGATAATATTTAATTTCATTAATTTTGGAATTAAATTAAGAAATACATGATGAAAAGTGAGGAGATTTGCTTTCTTCCATATTCTAGTTTAGAAGATTAGAAAAACATTTTATTCTTTGACCTCTATGAACCAGATCTGTTACACTCCTGTTTAAACTGTAAACTTTCTTTTTGAAATCTCAGAAATAAATGTACCAAATTTCATGTTCAAGTCTTTCAGCATAATATTGGCAGAAGTGATGAGAAAATATACTGCATTTGTAAAATACATCACTTTTCATCGGAATGGTGGAGGTGTACTTAACTTGTGTGGGACTTTGCAACTAATGAATATTGTTCTGTAGGGGATAAGTATTAGTATTAACCAAAAGGACTGTTTTGATGCTTGCAACTGAATTGTTTCAGCTATAAAAACAAAATGAAATCATACAATAATATTCATGTGGTCTTTATCAGGTGCTCTACAATTATTATGTACTTCTGAGAAAGTGAAAGGTGTAAGATGTAGTTCTTTTTGCAATATGCGTAATTGAGAAAATGTTGGCATACCTCTATTTTACTTTCATGTACTATGGCTGAAATATCTTTGGATATTGTGCTTGTGGAAATTGTACATGATTTAAGCACATAGCTAACCAAAATGACTGCTCCCATGTGCTTCAAAAATCAGTGTGAGTGTCAAAATCTTCACTATCTTGAGCAGTTATTAAAATATGGAAAATTAATGTTGCCAGACTAGACAATACTTTCTTCTGAAAGTGCAATAATAAACTACAAAATGTAAAAGATTAATAAAGCAGAGCTAGCAGTGTTTTTATAAAGTATGAAGCAAGACCTGGCTACATAGTCAGTAACTCAAATTACACTAATACCTTAGATATGTAAAGTTATTTTGAACTGTCCAGGACAATCAGTGAGGAAATTATTTCTCTTTATAAATCTAAATATGCAAAATATGAAACTGTAGAGCACCACCTTTACATTCAAAACAAATGTTGTAACCTTTGATGTTATGTCGGACTCTAACTTATGATTTGTCCAAATATTTACTAGCGTTATGTTACAATACAGTCCTAAATATATCAGATTAAGTGTTGAAGATCATTATCTGGTAAAATGATTAACTGACTGTTCTGAAGTCTTCATTTTTTGCACTTTTTTCAGGAATGTTTTTATAAAACAGGTGACAAATGGTCTGAAAAGGGGTTGAGTAAGAATTATTTCACTTACACTAATCTGAGTAAGAGTGGTTTCCCTTTTATTACTGATTAGTTTTTAAAATTATATATTTGTATTCTGCCTAGATTGAGATAGATACCAACCACTTCAAGGGCAACTTTCCAGATTCATGCTGGATAGAAGGTGAGATCAACAACAAGTAGTACAGGAAACTAAATGTTTTTATTCCATCATTTGCCATTATGTTGTCACTTTTGTGTTGATCTTCATGTATTTGTCTATGCTATGCTATTGGTTAAATTTATATTGGTTACAGAAATACACTAAGAAGTTAAGTAGTGGACAGGTGAATTATTGCACATGCATGTGTGTGTGTGTGTGTGTGTGTGTGTGTGTGTGTGTGTGGTACATAAACTATTTAGTGTTAATGTATCTTGGGGGAAAATGCAAATAAAAATCTTAACAGTTGCTTGATTATTATGAAAACTTTTAATCCTGGATTAGTTTGTACCTTGAGGGAATTGACCCCAGGGTCGCATATTTGTCAAGTGGGTACAATAAGGAGGGGAAGGCCAGGGATACATGTTTTTCTTGTTTCTTTTGTCCAGGACAAATAATGAGGGGTTTGCGTCTTACTGGCTTTCGATTTGTATAACAGTTTTGTAAAAATGAGACACCTCATATCAGACCCAGATAAAGTTATTCTTATTGAACTGTATTTATGTATATTTAATCGTTTCTTGATATAATCTAATCCAGAATTTTAATATACATATTTTAAGAGTTTTTAGTATTTGCTATTATTCAGTGTTATTCTGGAGAATATTATGTGACTGATTTATCAAACTCCTTATGTGATATGAATCAAGTTGTTTGAAATCTAAAATATAGCGCAGTCATACATTAGCAGCCATATTTTGGGTGGAAAAATCATGACTGTTTCTCCATGTTTGAAAAAAAAGCTGCAGTAGCATTTAATGCAGTAGCAATACTGACAATTTAAAAGGAGGATTCTGTTTGATACTTTACAGTATACATAGTTTTATTAATGGGATCACATGGACATAGCAGTGTAGACCGTAATCTGCTTTGTCGGTAGAGGTGTAAATTCACACTGAATCAGCAGTTTTGACCAATGCTTGAGGTAGTATGTCATATGGGATTTGATATTCCGTGTGTTTTGTTTGATAAGAAGTTTGCAATTATTTAATTTAAGAAAAAGAATATTATTTACGTTTATAACTATATATGTCCGACAGGAACATTTTACAATCATTCTGAATATTGATTCTGTTAGACTTGTCCGGCAGATACACATACTAATGGAGACCCGATTTGCACATGTAACAAATCTTACTTTATATGCTACACTCAGTTACAGCAAAAGTTTTGTTTTGGGGTCTCTTCATGAAAATGAAAAATTGTTTTAATTGATGCTGCTCTTTTATGTTCCAGGCTGTAATATACCTGAGTCAGAGGAGGAAGAAGTGCTTCCGATTTATGGTTCATCTCCCTGGAAAATTTTACTTCCAGCAAAGAAATTATCAGCCCATCACAGGCACGTCTACGAGGGCACAGAGTTAAATGATTGTGGAGTTATCTCCCATGTCAGACTCTCTATTGCTCCAGATGGCGGCATAAGTCGCATGAGGTTATTTGGATATAAACTCAAGAAAAATATATCTAAGTTCTAATTAAATGAAGAATGTCTAAATATGTTCAAATTATTATTCAAGAAAGTCTGTTTTAGTCATAACTTTTATGACATAATAAGTTATAATCTACTTTATATTACAGCCCATTATTTAAAACAGATATACATAGGATTTGTAAACATGGATAATGTACATGAAAGAAAACAAATACAGAAGAGGTTAATGCAAATTATGGCCTTATGTTATTTTTAAAAACATGAAAGGTATAGTTTTATATTACAGGTAATTTAGTATCTTTCAAGTTTTCATGAATATTCGCAATGGTGAGTTGGTGAATGTTCAATAAATTGGCCAAGTCTTTTGAATAATGCATAATCTTTTTGATATTTGTTGTAACTGTATCCAGATTACAGTCATATGATATTGTAATAATGCTTTAAAAAATCTCCACGCATTCTACTATTTGTTATAACCTCACCCATTCCTATGCACACCATACCTCTATGGCAGTTTGGTTAGAAAATACTTGAAAATGTATTTTTTGGTATATTCGACTTTTGACACCCACTCAAGAACCCCATAGCAGTGGTAAGAATTACATATGTTTCAGAGAGTGTTACCATGGGGCCAACATAACATTAATGTTTCATTTGCAATTATTACTTTTATTTATTTTTATTTGTTTATGTGGTGGATACAACTTTGTAAATAAAATCATATGCCAATGCTTTAAACAATTTTGCCATGTTTATGGTAATATGTAGCATTTTGTAAATGTCATGGTATGTTTCAATTGAATAATCTAGATTTTCAGAGTTTTATGACATAATCTTTTGTTCAATAAAACTGGTTCCACACAAAATATTGGAAGCACCAAACTGTATAGTATATTTATTTAGATGTTAATCTATTGTTTAATTCTATAATTTCCACCAAGTTTAATAAACATTTGTTTTTTCTTCTTCTTCTTCTAGCAAAATTGAATTATTGTGCCCCAACTATATTTAATGGAGTGAAATGTAATGAATATGTGAGAGAGCAATCCATTTAGCGAGTAATTCAACAATACTTCCCTTGGGTGCTGAACATGTACCAAAAGGACAATCCATGTGAGAATCTTTTTTTAGGTTGGGACTGTAGAGCTCATATTTGGACTTGATGGGTGATCTCAACTCTTTCTTACAGATACATTATATTTCACTCCCTGTTTCTCAAAATCGACTTTACAGATTTTCTCCTACAATTGAAACAGACCCTTATATTGAAGCTGTCAAAGAGAAATTAACCAAAAAATATCACTTTGTACCAACTTGATGAAGCTGGTTCCCATAAGGACCATCATATTTCTCTCATTCCACTCTGCATATTTTATCAATATATCAGGAAATCAAACATATCCCTAAATACAAAATATGAAAGAAGAATATATCTCAAAATTATTTTAGGAGGGGATATTATAGTCTCTATGTAGACATGGGATTTAATTGGCTGTTATCACACATATTTTCCACAGTGTTCTCAAAATTTGATGAATTTTCTTTGAAGCTTTCCTGCTATTAAGGAAGAAATGTTTGAGCTTATATTCTGATTTGAATTGGCTTGACAACTTTTTGAAAAACCCTTTGTACTGCTGGAGCAGATTTTAACTCTAAATTTTTTATGAGGGGTTAAAATCAAAACTTTTAAGAATGGTTTCAACATGACCCATGAAGGACTTCCCAATTTTTCTGATTTGTCTTTACAAATTTGTGAATACTTCTTCCAATGATAAAACACTAACTTTGATAAAAATACCTAAAGAGGAATTCATGTCAAACTCATTCAATGAGGGGATGTAAGGTTTCATCTCCTTATGGGCTTTTTGCATAGCTAGTATATATTTATCATCAGATACCTCTAATTTTGTTGAAGTTTTACTCTGTGGTTGGAGCATCTCTTGACTATAAACTGTCACAGAGGGGTTTATTTGAAAATAGTTTAAAGAACTGTTCACGTCAAAAATGTTAATCACTACTCATTTCCAGCTTTATAAGATAGTGCCCCTTAGGATACTCCTATTTCTCCGACTGGATAAACTGATTATTCAGTTCCAATTTATTATTAAGATCTAAGAGCAACCAGTGCCATTGAGATTGTTAAATTCACTCTGCATTGTTTAATTTGAGAATTACTCACTGATTACATATTCCTTATTGAACTGGAAATGTGGAATATGGAATAATTACATAAACATACTTGATTTCTGACAGAATGACCAATCAGACCTGTCTATTTGACCTTTGAAATTTAAATTATTAGGTCTTAAATCTTTTGACCTTGCTCTATAGTAAAACAAAGGATACTCAAGTTACTGGGTATGTCTTTTCTGAAGTCTGTTTAATTAGGTCATATTGAGCTTTTGCAGAACTGAATTGATGAATATTTCTATGGACAGTCCTTAAATAAAGTTTAGAACCATTGAGAAATCGATACAAACCATGATTGTTAGCAGTATAAACGAATTGCTCTGACTTTTAGTTATGATTCTATTCAATTGTCTCATCCTTCTTCATTCTTGTTCTTAACTGGAACACATTAAAGGATGGTATGAAGTGTTTTCTCTTGTATTAGTATATAGGGAATTGAAGTGTTCATTTTTTTCATTTAGCTAAACAATATTTCAGTGTATACCAGCATTTAAATTTGACTCCACATGTGTGTTGCAAGAACAGAGAGAGAAAAAAAAAACTCAGTGTAGTTTGTATTTCTCAATATGGAAAAATAGCATGAATGACAAGTGTCTTTGGTGCCCACTGGTAAACAATAATAAGTGAGTGAAAAAATGTATATATGTCAGTTATTTTACTGACTAGTGGTGTGTTGATCTGTTGTGAGTAGGTAAGCACTCCATAAAGATGTCCATTTTTATCAGGTGTACCTGTAGGTAATGCTCAGGAGCATAATGACCTCTGAAAAAGATAGTTTTAGTTCATTATTCACAATACATGTGGAAAAAGAGGAAATGAGCTAAATTTGACCTCCTAATCAACCAACACTGACTGCCAAACTGCACAAGATATCTTGGATGTACCCACACTGCAAGTGCTGACATCCTGTTGAGTATGACATCATGTGGAGAAGAGATAGGATATTCAAGTGCTGAAATCTACTAGAAATGCAGTCAGCTTGACTGACCACAGGCTTATAATTTCCATGTGCAATATCCTGATTCAGCCTAGCAGATGACCACAAGGCAAAGGCAATACTAAAAACGCTTAACGTTGCCATATTAAAACCAGAGAATGTAAAACTGGCATGTCAAAGAACTGTGCAGCAAACTGGATACAGCTGAAATAAACACGAGAAAATCTTTCAGAGACTGTGTACTCAATCCGAAATTCATGGTCCCACCACATGTACATCAATATTGGTTTGATGAAAACAGTGATGTGATACCATGTCTTCTAAATGAGAAACAACACTACAGAAGCCCTGCTTGGAAGACCCTACTGCATCATTTAAGAAGGCAGCCTTCAACAACATCAAGAGGACTGTCCAGTACAAGAGTTGCAAGACTCTTGGCTGAGCAATAAGACAGATGAGATTCAGGCATATACAGGAATGACATGAAGAACATCTGATATACTTTGAAGACTGTCTTCTGTAACTGCTGTTCTGGATAGAAAGCATCATCTTTGCCTATTTCCATAGCTTCATGCTCACTGGCTTCTGTTTCAGGATTTTCGGTACTGTAAAAAAGGTGAGTTTTTTTCAATTATATATTAAAATATTGGTTAAGAAATGTTGGTCAGTTTGTTTAAGGAAATTTTTAAAGCTAGCTCTCAATAACTCGAAACTTGTTTTAGAAGTCACATGAACTACCCAAGCTGAGTTCTGAGACAATTCCATGTCACAAAGCAAATATTTGTAGCCTTGATTGTACATCTCGAAATGAGAGACATTGGCTAAATCAGCTTGCCAGTGCTGATCGATTACAGCTACTTTCGTTTGATTTCAAGGATATCTTCGTCAAATGAGTTTATGCAACATGTACATCGTTTATTTTTCTAAACGTTCTCGTACATCTTACAGACATAAACTTATGAGTTTGCTTTTAACTATGCGATAGAAAGTTGGAATCCCGTAGCCAGCAGCATGAGCAGGATTGTAACAAATTCTGTCTAAAAATATACCCATGGTTTGTTGCTGCTCAAAATCTCGATGGTGTACTGGTCACGTTTTTATTTCCTTTTTGATCGTTGTCATCCATTCCGTCATTTTTCTGCTGCTGAAGATGTTGTCAATATAATTTGTTTCGACCCTAGCTTTTATGGTTTTCTCATCTGTGAGTAGGGAAGTATCGATACAATTGTCACATCAATACAATTGTCACATTAGGAAAAGGGACAGACAGTTTGTAACGTTTCTCTTGTTTCTTTCTCCTATTTCTCTTCTATTTGCTGGAATTATATATATATATATATATATATATATATATATATATATATATATATATATATATATATATATATATATATATATATATATATATATATATATCTTTTCCTGATATTCATGAAATAATGTCTATGATGCAACAGTTCAACTCAATTATTAGGGCATAACTGATTAGCATTTTTCTACCGATTTCCGATTCCGGATTTTGGGCATGAAATTTTTCCGATTCCGGATACGATTCAATTAATCGGAAATGCTAAATCCTTATTTTTTTTTCTAAAAAATTTCATCTTCCGTTTCTGGGTTTCCGGTATCTGGTTTTGCCGTGTCTAGCATGTTACTTAGTACTTTACCATATCCGGCTTCATTTCCGGTTTTCATCCGCGAGTTCAAATAGATTGTCTCACAGCGTGGTTGTGTTGACCATATTGGACTTTTCTGACTTCTTATTTAACTTTATTAACGCACTATCGAATGACACGCAGTGTTAGACACGGTGCTATAGAAATTCAACTTTTTATTTTTATTATCCGAATCGGTCGTTCCTGCCTTGTCCGACTCCGATTGATCGGAAGTTTATACTATCCGGTGGAATCCGATTTCCGGATCAAAAGTCGGTTATGTCCTATCAATTATCCATACAGCTACAGTTTTTTCAGTTTCTAAAAGTCTGTTCGGTACATCAACGATTGGAATTATTGTTTTGAGTGTGACAATTTGACTGTAAGTGAAGTTATGAATATATTGTTCAACCATGAAGTTCAATCAACCTTATGTACGGACCTATGTTAGTTGTTGTTCTTCCACAAGAATCAACGGTACAAGTCTGATGTGCAATGTCTTTCTTTTTCATCTCATTACCCCTCCTAAAAGAGGTCCAACAATCCGCTTTCAACAACGGTCCTACCAAAATGGTACAAATTCTCTGCGTTGCATGCGTACATTTTGTGGACTAATTGGTATTTCCTTTCACATTTCGCGAAAAATTATCGATGTCGTCCTAATCGATGATTCTGTAACTTAGACAAAGGAACCTTTCCAATCCAAATCTTCAAACAAAATTCATACACAATATTAGTTTATTTATTTTTGCGAGGTTTTGAAATATTTGTCTCACATAATTACTTTGGATTTAATAAGTATTAACACACGTTTAGCTAAAGAAGGTTGTAGTTCATTTTTTTATTTTAATGTTCTCTTTGTACGTTCACCACGATGGTGTGCACTTTGAACATAATCACATCCAACACTTCTTTTATGCTGGATTAATATCCATTGATTGCCGTGTCGTCGAATCAGATTGACGTTCGGTACTACGTACTTCTAGTATCTTGAACGGATTAAATCTTACCAGTTCTTGTTTGGACCAATCCAGTAAATTGTATAACAAGTCTGTTATGTCTTTGATTCCTTAGTTGATGCCACTTATTAGAACTTTCATTCGAAATGGGTTTCTATTTTTTTCATCAGATATGGAAAAACTGGTTTTAAATCCGGTTTGGCAGGCATCGTCATTAACAGGAGAAGAAGTGGAAGTAGAAGCCGTCACATATTGAGGTTTTCTTCAGTAAGTACGTATGTACCTATCTTTCTTAAAAGGTACATTTTATTTTTGGTTTTCTTCTTAGAAAATGAACTTGTTGCTTCTTTGGTCATTTTATTTTTCCGTTTAACTTCTGAAGTTTAGTTGCTTGGGTTTTTTAATCTTCGGCAGTAGGAACAACGAATGAGTAAGGGCACTTTGTAAAATAAGGGCACGTTCGCTTGGTTTTATGACGATCTGGCTTTTGATTTGATTATCACGTCTTTGCTCAGCCAGTCATGACAAAGCATTTTACGTTTTTTTTTAAATCTCTAAAATAAAAACAATAAAATAACCAACCTATTGTTTAATATGGGACGCTAATGATGTCTTGCTTTAACTGACATTCTGTCGAAGTGATACTGTTGAAACACTTCTTTAAGACAAGTTCATAACAATGTAAACGTATTTGTACATTTGTTCGGGCAACTGATTTTATAGAGCACACGAATATATTTTCCAGGAGTATGAGCTTGAAAGGCAGTCGTATTGTAAACAGAAAGAAAAATAAATAAAGTGAATGTTGTTTTTAAAGTTGGTGTTTGAAAAACAAACACGAGGAAGACGTGTAGAACGCCGCTCATTCTTCTTGACACCAATCGTGAAACAAAACCGTACGGTATGAAATCTCATTTAATCTTTAGTAATAGCTTTATAATCGATCAGTAAATAAGGATGTTACAAATGAGTGGCATCGTCATAAAGATAATTTAGCCACGCATATATCAATGGTTAAAACGTTTATGTCGCAGTGTATGAAATTGTTTTTTTGCGTTTCATTTTAATCTTGACAAATGGTATCGAAATGTGTTCTTACAGCACCAGTTTCCTCTGCATCTAACGTATCCAACATGGAACCGACCAAAAGACGGTAGCGATAGCGCGGAAAATATCTGGAATGTTCTTTATTCGAAACATTTCAAACTACAACTGAAACACTGCACTTGATCTCTTGGTCATATGCAGACACATTCACTCTGGCTAGAAAATTGGTAATTGGGCCCTTCCATATATTTGGGCCATTTTCCTTCAGAAGGTCTGGAAAGATTTTAAAAACTACAACAGTCAAACAAAGATTTTCAAAATTACAACAGACAAGCAAAGCAAAGAGTAACGCATATCTCTGGTGTTTCTTGATGAAGTTGTTGTAGTATCCGGGCTGGTTTGTGATTGCATCGGTGAAGTCCGTTGATAGGCACACATTTAATAACATCGGATCATTGGTAACCTGGAAGATACTTAGTTTGATATTGCAACATGTATCACCCGATACAACGGTGCGTTTTCTGTTGCCTCAAGCAGGTGAATCGCATATCATATAAAGGATGCTATTTATATCGGTAATGTAAAACTCATCATTGGATTGTTCGACGTGTTGAATTTTGTCTACGATTTAGGAAGAAGTTAAATTTGCAATGGAGAACTTTAAACGATCTTCATCTTGAGCTTAGCATTGTCGTTTAAATTCGTCTAACACTGATTCAGATAGATTCGCAATGAAGCTAGTTGCTTTCTCTGATGGAATTTGAGGTTTGGACTCTTTTAAATTGTATTGCACGAGTTTAAGCCGTAGTAAGAAAATGTTTGGAAATCACACTTTGGGTAGCACGAATGTGATCATATACGTCAGAGCTACTAATCCACCTTCTCATACTCTCTGTGTCTTTAGCGTTGAGGAGAAGGTGGAAGATGGCTTTATAAATAAAGCAAACCTGTCCATTTCAAAATTGCTCGGGTGGGCTTTATGCTACACTTTTGGGAAAATATTGGATGACACAGCTCCTCGTCGTCGCCTGGATTCTGGTATCTCCTTGGAAAGGTGCGATCGTTTCATAACAGAAAGTGACTGAAATTTAATTTTGCTAGGTGTTTATGGGCACCTCTCAATGTGAACAAAGACAGTGGTTTGGTTTCAATCTGTAAAGATTGAGAAGCCATAAAAGATCACACTTCTTTTAGAGGTTTACATGAGTAATTCCACATGAGTAATTCCAAAAATCACTTTTGACTACGTTTTTTTGGGGAGATAAAAGTGAAGATACAGGTTAAATCATCAAATTCAAGTAACTTCCAATACAGTAGAAATGTGAGACAAAGTTACAAACACCTTATCAATATCAGTGAAGAAGACATTGATGTACATAGTGTCTCAAGAAAGTTAACAAGAGCAAAGAAGATTTCAGAAAACGATAAAGGAGAACCCATGCAAAAAATATATATTCAAAAAGGCAAGACAAGATGAACAAACAAAAGAAGAACCCATACCGGTGAAGAAATGCAAAATAATGATAATGAAGAATACATTTACTTTGTAATTATTTTAAATTCATGGTGTTTCTCGGTCACGAAAATATATTTAAAAAAATGGAAGTGATGGAAGTATATTTTGTCCTTTCTTGTTCATTTTGTGATGATAAGATAGTCAAAAACACTGTTACGGAAAAAAAATGGTATGTTGAATAGTATGCGTGGGTTGTTGGATAGTAGATGACTGGATATTGGCTGCTCTACAATTTACGTTGGCTTGCACGTGTGTGTGTTTATGTGTGTGGGAAGGGCCTTTAGTAACTCAAAACCAAGGTCAAAATTTGTAAACATTTGTTATTAATATTTTAAATTTGTACTTATGAAAAGCGTTTTAAAATTTGTTTTGTACATATTTTAGCCATCGCTAAATGCAAAAGAATTTTTTAAAATTGCTTTTAGTTTATAAAAATAACAATGTATACATTCCCCCACTTTTAAACCTTTTATAACTTGTACAATTTATTTTTAGTATTTTTATATTTTGCGAATATTTTTAAATGTGAGCTAAATTCAGCATTAATTAAAGTTTCTATTTTACGTTTATTCTCGGTCATATTTGTAATTTTCAGATATTTCTCAGTCTCTGCTAAAGTCAGCATGCGAGTTAAGGAATTTTAGTACTACTTTTAGTCTCTGCCAAAACTTTGCATTTCCTCCAGTTTTATTTTTAGTTTAGTTTCGCTAAGTTCTGTGACAGCTTCGGAATTATGGTGCTACTTTAAGTCTAAGCCATATTATCTTTTCGTTTTAGGCTCAGCTAAATTCCTCTACAGTTTAGTAATTTTAGCATTAACTTTAGTCGCATGGTTTGTAGTCTTATTATGAGTTGGTTCCCTTGATTATAGTTAGATATAAGATCAAATGCAAAGTCACCGCCACGACCGACATGTGGTTTAGGTACTGCTTTATTTATAATTTTTTGAATATATGCATGTAGTCTAAAGGCAGCATCCCGTGGGACTTCTCTACCTGTTTTGGTAATTAGTATGTGTGGAGTGTTCGGTAGTATATGTCTAAGTTCTGGTCAATAGATGACTGTATTTATCAGTATTTGAATAGGTAGAAGTCACTACACACGGCCTGTTGACGATATAGTGTATAGTACTTGAAAGTTGATAATTGAATAATGGTAAGTAAAAACATCGTATCGGGTAGTATGTGTGGGGTATTGGAAAGCATATGTAGAATATTGGCCCCTACACACGATTGTGTTCATTATCGACCCATAAAGTTAAACCTGTGAACATTTTAACATTAGAATTTCCCTTGCGACTATACAGGCCCATGCATATTAACTACGACGTAATATCTGTCCTGTTTAAAAATAATATAATCCTTAATGTTATTTAAATTAGTAAAATTGTTTTAAATAGTTGGCATTTTAACCTCAATTACCAACGGTTTTAGGGCTTTGCGGGAGAACAATGGGCTCCTCAAATCTCAATTATATATCACTGAAGCAGTTCTGTGAAATATTCATAGAACAACACAGGTTTCTTTTCAAAATCAAATTTATTTTAAAATGGCAATCTTTAAATCTGTTTCAAACAAATTCCAAAATGTTCGAAATGTTCGGTCCCTCCCCCCTACCCCCACTTACGGGGCACATTTCGCACCTCGCTAAGGCCGCTAATGCCTTTATAGAGCTTTCGCTGTGTATATTGTGAACATATACAGCGAATTCGGAAAAGATGAGTTGACTGGAATGGTATGTTCTTCATAAGCGATCACTAAATAAATATTTATATTTTAATCGAATAACGTGGATTTACCAAGACAAATAAATCTCATGAATCATTTAATCAGGAGACGCCGTTGTATAACGAAGGAATATGCCATCTATTAAACCAGTCATCCGTGTGAAATGTCCACGATCCCAGTGCGAGCGTTATTAGTTCCGCTTGTCATGGAATGATTCAGTGATCTTGTATGACCAGCTTCATTGACCCCCAGCAAATGCTTTTCCGCTCGCTTCGAGCGAAGAGTCATATTATTGAACGAGTAAAATGTCAAGATATATCGCTGTGTGGGCCTGTGTTATGTTTCTTTACTTGTGTGACGTTAATATGCACTTTTAAAATGATTTTCATAGTTAAATTGCTTCAATGGTATTTGTAGTGAAAATAATTAAATTTCGTATTAATATTAACCTGATTAAATTTCTCCCATTAAAAAATTATTTACCCTATAAAAGGTAAGGAAGAAGACGAAGCAAATTGTACTAATTGTTAGGTCGGTCTACACTGATTTTCGGGAACTTTTCATCTTGGGACACTTGCGAGCTCATGTGTCAACCAATGAAAAGAGCTACATGTATTATGAATAACCTTTTTAGCCAATCATATTCTCCGGTTGTCACATGAGCTCGCAAGTGTCCCAAGATGAAAAATTCCCGAAAATCGCACATTTCGGAAGCCGTAACTTCAGTTTGGCACAACGTAGAAAAGCCAATGATGACTCGATGAATAGAAAAATATCTCAGGAGTAAAACAAGCCATATAGAATAGTTGTGTGCTTTTAAATACGGAAATAGCAGAATGAAATCGAATGTCATGGGTGGAACCAAGTATTTGGAAGTTACAAACCTTCTCTTTTTATATAGTATGATAGAGAGGGTCCTATGTCAGAATGGGTCATGGGCGTAATCTAAGGTATTTTTCTCACTCTGCATGATTTTTTTTCCCTTTAGATTATTGTTTTTTTTTATTTCACATGAAGCTCGCGTCGAGCACCTGAGGTAGTACCTTTTTAGCAATAGGGAGAACCGACGATTCTCGCGCCTTCGTGGATCCGGAGAGAGAGAGAGAGAGAGAGAGAGAGAGAGAGAGAGAGAGAGAGAGAGAGAGAGAGAGAGAGAGAGAGAGAGAGAGAGAGATGCGCCAGCCTTACCCCTGCACACAAAATCTTCGTATCTGTCTCATATTCTAGAACATGTCTGATTTAGACCTGCAGTCTGAAGCTGTATGCAAGATGACTTTTATCCGTATTTCGCAACGCTGTTGTTTCCTTTCTTTTTAAAGTACAGATATGACGATCTAGGTTCACGTACGTCACTTGACGATCTCGGTCGGTGTACGTCACAAGGCTATCAAGGCGAGTGACAGAGTTAGGATTATCATCAATGTTACTATTTTTTTCACATGAAACACATGAAACAAATATTTTTTTCAGTTTTTTAAAAAAAAATAATTTTGGTGAAAAACTGCTTTAATGTTCCGAATCACTAATTCTTAGCATGATGATCCTGAACATAGTGTAGCCTACAGTAAATTCCAATCTTTTACTGGTCTAAGTTGTGTTTGTTGATAAAGAGAAAAACGGGAAAAGGCGTAAACAGCCAATCTCCAAAAGAATGTGAGGTGTCTGCAGAAACCATCCTCCAACATTCTACACTTTCATTGTTATCGTTAGACAATCACGTCACATGAATATCTGTTACTTATGAATGTTTACGTTGAGAAGAAAAAGTAATTGAGTTATTGCTTGTGTACAATATTTAACATTGCCATCATAGCGTATACATACTTTGAGTACTTATGTCATTTGCATTTCCTGTTAAAATAAACTCACATAATTATGAAAAGCGAATTTTTTTTAAAAAAGCATCTAAATAGCTCATTGCAACTCAACAGTTACGTCTTTTTCGTTTGTGTTGACAACCCCATTTTAATTGAACATATGTAAATGTATTCTGTTTAAGAAAATACATGATAAACAAGAAAATATCAATTATTATAATATTTTTGTTATATTTCATGCACAAATGTGAAGGAAAATTTTCATCGGAAAAGATATTTTGTTTTTGGGTTGTTTTGTTTTCTTTTGCTTAGCAGAAATGAAAGCTGTGTCAATTTGTAAGTGCTAAAGGTTTTGAAGAAAGAAAAAAGGAAGCAAGTGACAGAAGAAAATATCTAATAGAAAATATATAAATTTTAATAGAAGAGATTGTAAACAGTCAGTTTGAGAATGTTTTGACAACGCGTTCGCTTAGAGTGAAAAAATATAGACATTACATAATCCAATCTTAAAGACATTTTATATTGGCATGTTTTTAAAAAAAAAATTATTTATAAAAACCAGCCACTGATACTATTTTCCACTCATTTATCTATTACATTTATCCTCTCGGAGACGACAAAATAATTGTCTAACATTAGCAAGCATTGCCAAAGCACTGTGTTCTACCTATAAGTATGTTGCATTCTTTTTATTTTATTCCTCAACTGATTTTGTGACTTTAAAAAAAAATCGTCGGGCGAATAAAGAGTACTTGTTTTTAGAGACAACCCAAATAGTCCTGCGTAAAGATTATCTTGACCGCCTTATGATCACGTGTGACACTGTTGGCGAGATATATTCGTATAGACGTATAGGTGTTATCCAAGTTGTACTGTGGTTGTTGTTGTTGTTGTTATAGGGTTGAACGCCATTTTTTCAGCACATGATAGGCTATGCATGGCGGCCAGTATTACTGGTGGAAGAAGAACCCGGGAAAACCCCCGGAAAGAACCACCGACCCGGGAGAAGCTAATGGCAAGCTTTCTCACATACCCACATTGGATGAATCTGAGACTCAAACTCACGCAGAGAAAGGTGATTTGGCCCCTTGTAATGTGGTATATCGTGTTAAAATGCAATGGGCAGGAAAGTAATTGTTCATCAAGAAACGAGATACACGAAATAATTTTCGATGATCCACATTGCGCAGTCCATAATGAGACAAATCTAAGATTACTTTTATGTCAGGAAATCATGCATTGTTTCATAGAGATTTTGACTCGTGCCAAGCTAAAGAAAGACGAACATTAGCAAAATGTAATAGTCTAAAAGTCGGCGAAATCTATTTTCGACCATTCAGCCAGTTTAGTATCTTCTTTTGACGTCATTAAACGGCATATCGCTTCCTGAAAAACGATTTTGAGGGGTAAAGAAACGAGCAATATAGTTATTTGATTTGTTATATACAATACTTGACATTTTCCTTATATCAAATATATTATTTTTTTAAATAACATGACACTAAAAGTTGCTGGTTAAATGGTATAATACACATATGACGGCATAATTCGTTCGATTCTCACACTTGGTTAACTTCTGCGTTTAAGCCATCTGAGTCAATGGCAGCCGTGTTCCATGAACAAATTTCTAGATTGTTTTTTTTTTTATATAAGTCTGAGTTTAATTAATGTGCTCATATGCAATAATGTGAAATTAAAAAACAAAATCTTATTTTAAAAAATATAAAATAATTAAATTTTGAAAAAAAGTATTACAAATATTCCGTCGCCATCTCGGATTCATAGTAAAGTTATATACCTTAAAAGTTCTTGAATTTTTAATCAGTTCAAACTGTATATTCAAGATTTAAAAAAAAAAAACCATTTCATGCTCGTTTCATCATTTTTAGATGCAGGCCATTTTCTTAGAAAGCAATTGAAGTAAGGCCTGCCATAGAGGCCATCGATAACAGAGAAGTTTTACAACAATCCTATTTCAAATATACCAAATCATATCATGTAAATACTTTGATATTCCTCTCTCAGAATCAGGAATCATAATGAATATTCAATCCCTTTCTTTCTGTAACTATGCTCTAGGGTCCATGGCTTATAAAAACAAGATATAAAAAAAAAAAACAAGATACTCATGGATCAACATTGAAAGTACCTGTACTGATATTGAGACTATAATTAGTGTTTTCTTAAATAATTACATGGTAATTAGTTATGAGTAATCTTACGGCATGTGTGATGCATGCTACTTAATGACAACAACAAGAAGTCTGGCTATGTAAACAGCAAAATGAAGATAATAGCTGATATGTCTGGTTAAGACGTTCTCCAAACTTATCCCCAATCGATCGTATTACTGTGCAATCACTTTACAAGCATGTTTCTTACCAAGGAATGGCAGCAAGAGGACTAGAAAGTAATTGAGTTATTTGTTGTATACCATACTTTACACTGTTCTCGTAGCATATGCATTTTCTTAAAAGTGACATTTTCTTTTGCGGTAAGAATGATACAATGTACTTATTGGAATAAAATTAGACTAGCCATGTATCATGCATTGCATATTTATTATTTTTATTTGAAATATTTTAAGAGAGAGGAGAAAAAAGGCGAACAGTTTTTACTAATTCCTATTGTTTCTCGGGGCAACATCGTCGTAAGTTATATTTTCCCCTTAAGATGTTATCTTTTATATCTTTGCTTCTACAATGTTTTGTTTTAAAAATAGACAAAAATATTAAATTAAAAAAAATGCAAACAATACCAATATAAAAAGCACATAGAGATACAGTCATTCTAAAACCAAATGATTTTTATTTTATTTCCCTCTTATGTTTGGTCTACCATTATCAGGCTGTAATAACATGTTTTAAATATTCATACTGTTCCAAGAAAAGAAATGCACCACTGTTGAAAAATGTTAACTTGTAATTCATCCGTCGTTCATAAAAAGCCAGCTAATATCATCAGATATTGATTGTGTTTTGCAACTATTTCGTGATTATCAGTTGTAATTAAGTTTTTCATGTCATCATAGGCAATTTTTATTACAAGAAATTCGTGTATGTATGTATGTATGTATGTATGTATGTATGTATGTATGTGTGTGTGTGTGTGTGTGTGTGTGTGTGTGTGTGTGTGTGTGTGCGTGCGTGCTTGCGTGCGTGTGTGTGCGTGTGCGTTTGTGTGTGTGTGTGTGTGTGTTTGGATATCAATATATCAAAAGCTATGTGCGTACAAATATATTCGAAGTTACAGGGTCTCAAGTATTACGCAAATTAATTCAGTTCGTGGAAGAAACAGCAACATGCGATCAAAATAATTTATTTTGCAGAGAAAACAATAAAAGTATTTTTATTAGCCTAAAATAAATAATTTTTGCTAATGCAATGTATCTTTTCTCAGCAGAGAAACAAAACAATACTCTAGTAAAACTATTCCATTCAGCGTCTTTGTGCAGTTTCCCAGCGGAGAAAATATTTCCGCACTAAAAGAAAATGTTTTCATGACTAAAACGGAGTTTAATCACTGTAGCTGCTACCTAGCACTCGTCAAATGTCACAGAAATCAAAATGCAACGATACTATACTGGAATAAGGATCGTGATTTTTGAAAATGGCTCAAAGAGACAGTAGGTTCTTTCTGAGTTAGAGTAATAGTCTCTTTTGTCAGATAGCTTCATCTGTTCTCCATGAAAAGTTTTAAAACATGTGGAATATACATTTGTTTTAAATGCATTTCTCATCAATCATTTCGTATATACACATGATTATCGAATTGCTTCCAGATATCTTTCCTTGTACATGTTATAGACGTTTCCGGTGTGTTGAAATATCCTTTCTCGTTATTTACTCCATTTACCTTAAAAGTATAACGTAGATAAATTGGAGATAAAAGCGTATATTATTTTGATGCAATATTGATGAAATATTAATAATGAGGACGGAATGAAGTTTATATTTTGTTTTTTTAATAAACATGATATTATAAACAGGGTATTTTGTAAACTATGCCTGGATCAAATTCCAGAAGAATTTGCTTTTATAACAATCCTGGCCTACTTTACTAATTATATGCAATGAAGTATCCATGTTGTTCGCAATAACGTCTTTTGCATTTATTTTGTAATCTGAACATTTCTATTGGATCACAACTGTCTTACTGGAGTGGTCTGGAGTATGGTATATATTTAGTTTTCGATCAAAAATGGCTTGTTTTGGACGCTAAATGCATGTTAAATAATAAATGAAAGGATAATTATATGCCATTTCTTCGTCAAAAGGTTAATTAAACTGAAGTACGATAATGATTTAAATGTTTTACAATGATCGTTGCGCAAAGACGAAAGCACTATATTTAAAATACGTGTGCATACCTAATAACATAAGTTGGAAGAAAAATATTTATCGCCGTTGCACACATATTGTAATTTAAGAACAAAAGCATCTTCCCATGTCGGTTGATCAAGATTTCAGGGTTGCTATGACATCGTGAAATCGTATCCGGATCAGAATATGATATGAAGTAAGATTGCACATGTTATGATTCTGCCGTTGAAACGCGACCCACGATGGAAAGCGAACCACGATGGAATATTTTTTTTTTCCTTTAATCTTTTCATATTTACATTTACTGAATTATTTGAAAAGCAGTACCCAGTGGTTAGAAATCTCAGGTTATCTATGTAAAAAATATGTCTTATGTGTTTTTCATGATATAAATACACATAATACACGAACACGTGGGGCCCACGAGCCTATAGAAGCATTTTTTTAAAACTATAGAAAGGAAATAGGAAAACTCAGTACACCACCCGCAAAATTGCTATTAACGTCAGAAGCACATCGATAAGCTCTCAATATTGGCCCAAATATCATATCTACGCCATTGTTTTTTAGTAAATGAATTTCAGAGTTCGCTCAGACTTTAGGTATCATAGTAAGAGAAGAGAGGCAAGGTGAGAGACCGTTCTTATCTGCTATATCTCGTACTCAACGGAAATCCAAATTACATGCGAATTTTTCAAATGCGTAAAATCTAATTACTCGTTCCTATGTTAAAATTAATATTGCTTTAGAACAAACTTCATGTCATGTGGAGTAAAATCAAATTTGCTATAAAATATCTGCTCTACAATACTATATTCAGCATCAGAAAAAAAGTTTCTTACTGTTTAGAATGCAAGACCCTCTTTTCACCTCTAACTTAAAACTTAACCCAGTTTATTATTATCAGTTTTTCTTCATGATCACACAAGCAGGTTTCATGAGTTGCCGTTTAAATTCTTTGTAATATTTGTTTGTCGAGTCAGTTTTTAAAATACAGTATAAAATTCTTACTTTAATGAGAAATTAGAGGGAAAAAAATTAAACGAAACGACCCTGCGTTATTGCACTTAATAAATGACATGGCTACAAAACTCCAGTGAAACCAATGTTCAGACGAGGCTTTGCAAAGACGGAATTCCAGTGATGTCTTTTCCATCAGTTGTACTGTAAAATCATTCACATGTGGATTTTGCATCAACCAAGATGATGAACGATTATGAAAAATCATTTTAAATGAACCAAAAAGAAAACTGCAAAAGATTTCTGTTTAATGAAGAAGGCTTCTGTGAATTTTTATGAAGCGTTACCGACAATATGTGGTAACCATTTACGCTGGTAATTATAACCAGGAATCGGATATCGAAACGTGTCTCTATAAGTAAGTTTACTAGTGGGCCGGCAATTGATGAAAAGATATCTTATTCATACAGTAATATTTTATCAGCACTGAAAATACCGATTCGATAAATATGGGTAACTCCAAATTTTCTAGCGAATCCCCTGGTGACATGGTTTGCACTAAAGCAGATAACTATGAGATAAATCGTTCATTTGCCGACAAATTAAGTACTCCTTAGAGACATTTCGAGGCCAACATTTTGATTAGAACATGAAGAAAATTCATTTTGAGTTTCGTGAGAATGAATTTATTATTATCATTTTTAATGAAGCTGTAAGTTTCGTGCAATGGACTGTTTACTCACTATATATTCTCACACCATCCTGATTGTTTGTACACCATCACCACCGATTTAAAAACAGAAAGCCTAAAGGATAAAAACAATGCACAAACCAGTCATTTCGTTCATTGATGTATAATTGCTATCCTGACTGTCTCAAGAGAGTCCCAAACACTAGGGCATAACCGATTAGCATTTTTCTACCGATTTCCGATTCCGGATTTTGGGCATGAAATTTTTCCGATTCCGGATACGATTCAATTAATCGGAAATGCTAAATCCTTATTTTTTTTTCTAAAAAATTTCATCTTCCGTTTCCGGGTTTCTATTGTCTGGTTTTGCCGTGTCTAGCATGTTACTTAGTACTTTACCATATCCGGCTTCATTTCCGGTTTTCACCCGCGAGTTCAAATAGATTGTCTCACAGCGTGGTTGTGTTGACCATATTGGACTTTTCTGACTTCTTATTTAACTTTATTAACGCACTATCGAATGATACGCAGTGTTAGACACGGTGCTATAAAAATTCAACTTTTTATTTTTATTATCCGAATCGGTCGTTCCTGCCTTGTCCGACTCCGATTAATCGGAAGTTTATACTATCCGGTGGAATCCGATTTCCGGATCAAAAGTCGGTTATGCCCTACCAAACACCATCAAATTTGTTGGCGTTTCGAATCAAAAGGGAGTTTCTTTAGCAACACTGTCAGCATGTATGCTTGGGCCAGTCTATGTTTTTAAGCATTAGGTATTAATGTGCTGTAGTTCCCCGTCTTTGTAAAGGTCAATAATTCTGTAAATTTTAGATTTACATCTCTTTGAACAAGAGTTCCTCCTATTTATTCGTTTAATTTGTGTTAGAAATATAAAAATTTCACGCTAAAAATATTGGGCTCACACAACACAATTACTGAAATAGACTATTCTAAGAACAAGAAATGTCTGTTTGCTTGTTTACATCGGGAGCCTCCATTTGCGTTGAAACGCCAATAATCCAACTGTGTTAGAGACACTTTGGCGACAATCAGGCTAGAAAACATAAAGCAGAGTATGAAATGACGATGTTTTGTTCATTTTTTAAAATGTCTCTTATGCTGTTATTTTTTAAAATTTTACTCTGTGTGTGTGTGTGTGTGTGTGTTACAAGCAAACGGGTGGTTATGCCAATTTCGAAATGCAATGTTTACGTCCCGACATCATAACATCTTCGCACTAAGAAAACTGCATAGGTCAATGAGAAAGTCAGAATCACTTTTATGCTTGCATGATATAGAAGAATACCAGTTTGATTTGGTTGTAAGGGTAGATGCAGATTTATTCTCGAAATAGTGGAACTTTATATGATCCTTGTTTCAAAAAATATGTTGTGCACCTATTAATCAATCCTTATCAACAACTATTAAGAATTGTGAGAATAGAATATATACTTTAGTATGTATCGTGATGCCTGAATTATAATCAGAATAATTCAGCAAACAAATCTACTTAAAACATCTTAATGTTATTTGAAGCTTCCTTTATTTCTAACACTTGTTTTGTATGAGACAAACACTTTGTAGTTTTCATAGCTGGTAATCAGCTTGCACACCATAGAAAATAAATAGTAGAAATTAAACAAGTAATGAAAAAAATAATAAAACAAAGTGGCTGCTGTGAAATACGAATGCCTCAAATGTTAGCAAGGGACAGTCTCAAAGTTTTGTTTCAGATAAGCCACGAGACAAACTGTTTTCGGCGAGAAAATGGTTCTTAAAAGGTGTTAATTTGGTGGACCACAACTGATATTGGTGGACCACAGGTTGGATATAGTGATACAAGAATGGTATAGAATACAATATTGCAATCACACACACACACACACACAAACACACACACACACACACACATATATATATATATATATATATATATATATATATATATATATATATATATATATATATATATATATATATATATATATATATATATGTGTGTGTGTGTGTGTGTGTGTGTGTGTGTGTGTGTGTGTGTGTGCTGGGAAAGGATGTGTGTGTGTGTGTGTGAGTCAACAATTTTTCAGTCATATCGCGACCATGTCCGCAGTATGACAGTTTATAGTGATGTCTAGCACACTGAGAATCATGGCACATACATGTAGCACCATGTCCCACCCAGTCACATTATCCTGACACCAGACCGACCCGTCTTAATACTATCCTCTTAATACTGAGCGCCTAGCATACCATTTTTGTAAGTCTTTGGTATGACTTGGCATGAGTTCGAACCTGTGACCTTCCGAGTCCGAGGCGGACGCTCTAACAAGTATGCCACTGGAGCGGAGCGGAGATTTAAAAAACGTTAGTGCTGGAAAAGGTTATATACGGGCGACAGTAAAAAAAAAACGCTCACAAACACTCAAACATTCACACAGAATCACACGCATACAAGAAATATTGCTTATATTTATAATATAAGAGTATAATGTTAAAACAATAAAAGAATAAGAAATTAAAGTCATTCTTGCCGACGGTAAACACAGAAAGCTAGTTCGGATGTAAAGCACGAACGCACTGTACTAATTAGCGCGACAAATGTTTTTGACAATAGAAACTGCTGGAAAACTTCAATTGATCACATTATATGAGAGAGAGAGAGAGAGAGAGAGAGAGAGAGAGAGAGAGAGAGAGAGAGAGAGAGCAAACTGATATATATAATCTGAAAATTGGCACACTGTATATGAAACAAGACCCGCTGAACTCGATCTTCAAGATGAAGCTAAAATTCTCGATATCTCAGCATCTGGTGTATTCAATATTCTTCCTTTTGGTCGCGTTAATTGTTAATTCATATGTGTTTTGACTCAATTGGGCAGCAATGTCAGGAACTGAACATAGTCTCTGGCTGAGCTGAGATCGTTGGCGAACTTTGTACTAACATATTTTGTAAATTGCATTTGTGGAAGGGACAAAGCTTGCACATTCTGACGCCAATGAATCCATCACCGATACATTCTAATACTGATATTATACGTAACTCCTGTTGACGATCCCTTGAATGTGACATTCCTGGGCATTGCTTAGACATGTAGACATGTAACAGCACATGTCTCTACATTTGCGTGTTCCAGCTTGCTTAATATTGTTAAATTCAAGTATTACGCATAAGATTTTATTTCAAATATTTAGGTAACCAGTAAGCCAGCAAAGATGGTTCTTTGAAGTCTTCTTTAAATGTGTAAAAGAGTATATATGATACCCATGTCTCTGGACAAAGTGTTCCATGATTGGGCAATCTGGGTGGCATTATTTAAGTAACACATTATCAATGTAGGACAAATTTCATTATTTTGGGAATAGTCACACAAACGTTTATTGCATGACGTACTGAACTGCCTCCCTGTACTAAACTTTAATCGGACCGCCCCAGTGGCCTAGTGGTTAGAGAGTTCGTTACCATACAGAGTCATACCAACGACTTTTACAATGGCACTTCCAGCTGCCTCGCATGGCGCTCAGCAGTAGAGGTAAGTAATAAGTCTGTTCGTACTGGTGTTAGGATAACGTGATATGGTAGGACATGTTGATACATATCTGCGGTATGATGTCCAATGCTAAACATCACTATAAAGCTCCACACTGCAGACATAGGAACGATAAGGCTGAAAAATTGCTATAGCTAAATTAAACAAATCCAAAACACACACACACACACTCTCTCTCTCTCTCTCTCTCTCTCTCTCTCTCTCTCTCTCTCTCTCTCTCTCTCTCTCTCCATTATTCGATTGCTACAGCCGCGAAATCTAGTTACACTACGTGCACAAATACTGTAACATGTCTATACCATGGTCCATGGCGACGTTTATCATTTAAAAACAATTTAAAATATTCAAACTGGAAACAAATTGCAGAATTTTAAACATCACTATAACAATTCTGTCGTGCAATCTTTTAGTCGTTGAATAAATACATAGACGCTGGTTAATTTACATTGCCAACGTTTTGTGATACACATGCAAATCTTTGAATCGACAGTAAGTTTTAACATCGTTAGCCCAAGTCTCTCTACCACTTTCATCTTAAATGTTTGACACAGTATAGCAGCTGACAGGATAACATCGCTTATCAATAGTCAGTGTTTAAAACATGATCCCGATAAGTTGCACACAAATCTACAACTCTCACTCAACACGGGCATCCTGCTACCAGATTGTGGTTCATTAAGAAATCGTTTGCAGAAATGTTCGTAGACATTTTTGATACTTTCCTAAGATTGGTTAGCCCAAAGCTCAACACCCTAACAAAACACTGCGTTTTTCCATGATGTCAAAAATTGTATATGAAATACCAACATTTACTATAATACCTAAATATTAAAACAGTATATTTTGCTGCTTAAAGACCCAGCGTCTCCAATGCCCTTGTTCAATTCTATGTATGTGTAAAAAGGTCTCAATTCTGTGCATATTATGAAATACTATATAGGTTTTCCATGAAAGAAACATAATTTCCCAAATGAACACCGTTTCTACAGAGAATAATCTTATCTTTCTCAACGTTGATGTCTCATTTCAAAGCACGTGCAAATGATTAATGTTAACTGCCTCGCCTGTAATACTTCAAATACTGCAAGTACTTCAGACACATCATCAGAAATATAAACACCTTGTTATTCTTTTATGAATATGATAATAGTAATTATTAATGAATAAAGAAAAGGACTGATGATATATCTTACCTTATACAATGTTGCAGTTGAAATGCAAGGTCAAACCACCTATACTTTTAAAACATAACTTTGGAGGGCAATAGATTAACGTTAAGACATAGAAAAATGTCGTCTCAGCAACTTTGAAATTAAATGCTTGTCACAATATTATGACACTAAATGTTCTTAAACGCTTTAGAAAAACACAGAAATATAAAAATTAGAACCTTACACTATTTCTGTATACGTTTGCGCCAAAACCTCTGTGTGAAAATGGTATCAATAGTTGAGTATTTTACTGTAGCTCCTGCCTGATCTACGAAATGTTTTTGCTACCAATTACTTGATTGCTACCAATTACTTGATCGCTACCAATTACTTGATCGCTTGTTCAAGACAGAGCAACAACTGCTGCACTTAAAATTTTATCAGGGAAATATTTATGTAAGCATCAATCTTTGCGTGAGTCGTTAATAGTACATATTAAATAAACTCTATAACCACACCTATAAAACACCTTGTCGGAAGAATATGATTAATATTGTAATAATAATAATAATAATAATAATAATAATAATAATAATAATAATAATGAGGACTAAGTATAGCGTCTAATCTTTAGGAGCTCTAAGCGCTTTACAACATCTATAATGATATGACTACACTACAGAAAAACAAATAACAAAAACCATGAAATTGGAAAACATAAAACATGCTGAAAACATATAAGATACGAAACACAATTAGGTCTCTAAGTTTGTTCCTGCAGTCGAAAAAGGTGAGTTTTTAGAGCACTCTTAAAAGGGACCACTGTGTCTTTGTGTCTAATTTCAATGGGCAATTCGTTCCACATCGCCAGGCCCTGGTATGCAAAAGAACGTTGTCCATATGACTTCGTTTTCATAGTGGAAACAATGAGTATACGATTGTCAGAAGAGGAGCGTAAGTATCTTGCTAGTGTATACACATGGGTGAGGCCGAACAGGTATGTTGGACTGGAATCTGTCAGTGAATCATAGCACAGAGAACAAATTTTGTGTTTGATTCTGTATCGAATTGATAGCCAGTGTATGGTACATAGCAGTGGTGAGGTGTGCTCTGATCGAGGTACTCTAAATATGATCCGAGTAGCTGTGTTTTGAACTTTTTGAAGTTTCTGGAGTAAATATTGTGACGAACCAGACAGAATTGAGTTACAATAATCCAGTCTTGAAAGTACTAATGAACACACAAGTCTTTAGTGGCATCAACTGAAAGATATTTGCGAATGGAACTGATGCGTCTCAGTTCAAGATATGCAGCCTTGCATATGTTCATGACATGTTGGTGCAATGTGAGAGTAGTGTCTAGAGTAACACCTTGGTTTCGTACTGACTGTGAGAATTTAATGTTGGTGTTGCTGATATTTATTGTCTGAGGTAAAGGATGTGAATGAGAACGTCTTTGTTTTGTGATCGGAATAGCCTCAGTTTTATCATCATTCATCTGCAGCTTGTTATATGTCATCCATGATTTCACATCAGAAATGCACCTATCTACTCCATGGATAGTAGCATCAACTTCAGCTGGGTGGCTAGACTTGTATATTTTGGGTGTCATCAGCGTACAATTGATGAGACACTGGGTGATGATCTATGACACTTGAGAGCGGCTGAATCTATAGAATGAAGAGAACAGGTCCAAGAACAGACCCATGTGGAACACCACAACATAGATCAACTGGGCTGGAATGTATTCCATTTGCAGATACAATTTGTCTCCTGTTGATTAAGTAATACTTGAACCACTTTAAGGCTATATTCTGAATGCCAAATACATGCTGGGGACGGTGAAGTAATATATCATGGTCTATTGTGTCAAATGCTGCAGACAAATCAAGGAGGGTGAGTACTGTAATCTTTCCACTATCCAAAGCAGAGAGAATGTTATTAAATAATTTCAGAAGAGTAGTTTCAGTATTGTGGCAAGGGCGATATACAGACTGTACATTGTTAAAAAGACTGTTTGAATTCAAATGAAATACAAGTTGGGTTAGAACAACTGTTTCTATGATTTTTTTTGTATGAAAGGGAGATTAGAATCTGGGCGATAGTTCTTTAAATCGTTATGGTCAAGTCTTGGTTTCTTCAGCAGAGGCTTTACGATGGCAGTTTTGAAAAATGATGCGAATTCCCCCGATGAGAGAGATATTAATAACATCAGTTAGTGAAGGCAATATTGGGTCTAAGCACTCAAGCAGCAGTGATGTCGGAATTGGATCAAATTCACAAGACTTTGGTGCACTCTTCATCACGATGAAATGACAGTAATTTCATTAACAGTGTAATATATGCACGTGTATTTCGAAAAATGCAGCCCCAACCCCATCGTGACCACGGAGCTTACGAATCTGTAGAGGTTTAGAGGTCTTTACTATTTTAAACCTCCTCTGATGGAATTGCAGATTTAAAAATATTATCTTAATCTACTAGATCAATAGCCATATTGAAGCATCCGTCTATTGTATCAGTATGAAAATCTAAATCATTTGTACTACGAGGCACCAGGAATATTGGAAATATTTGTATCAACATTACGTCCGCAATTTTGAAAGGGTTACAAAAACAATTAGGGAATATTTCTTAATTAAATTAAAGTCTATATGCTGTTTCCCTTAAAAATTTATTGTATAAAATGTGCAATGATATATTCGGACTGCCTCATTGCTGATGAATACATATCTAATTATTATCTATGCAATCCGTGAATAAGAGTGATTTCACATTGTATGATTTGGTATGATAACGGCGATTTTAATCTTGGGTTGCAACGTTTTTTTGTATGAAATCACGTGGTTGGTCGGGGCGTGTTTTGCTATAAATATGGTGCAAGTAGTTAGTATACGCAAAAATTCACCCTTAGTGCACTGGAAACCGATTGGATACCAGAAGTTATCCCTAGAATTCCAAATCTGCATCACGTGACCAACTTTGATCGAACAACATTGCATAAAACTCAGTGAATTCATGAAATTTGGAATTATATAACCGCAGCAAGCCCTGAACAGCATGCGGAATATTTTTGTGTATTTCGTATATATATATATATATATATATATATATATATATATATATATATATATATATATATATATATATATATATATATATATATATATATATATATATATATATATATATTACAAGAAGCACGTAAAGGTCTTATCTGTGCATCGAGCAAAGTACACCATGCCTGATAATGATAAGTTCTCGAGTGTTCGTTATGGACGTCAATAATGTGTGTTCTGTCATTGTCAGTGGCAATTTAACTGGGTACCTTACTAACGTGCGCGATGAAATCCCCTGCCTTTCGTTCACAACTTGCCCCTTTTCATAAAAGGAACTTCAAATAGCAAAAAAAAAATATTTAAAAAAAAAATAATGAAATATTGCTACGACGGAATAAGCTTAAAGGTTGTACATAGAACGACATTTCCATTTCAATTTTTTTTATTTCCTCTTTCAAAACGTATCTTTATCTCTACAATGTTTTCATCATTGGTTTTCTTATCCGCATGACACGTATAAACTTTATAATGCAAAGCAGAATAATTATGATCTTAAACACTTATAATTTAAATCTTATTTTTTTTAAAGCTTTCATCAAATTACTGGTTGTCTAAACACTGCAGTAGCTGTCTGATATTTAAAAGACATATCGTTACTGTTAGATACATAGATCTACTTTCGCTTCCTCCTCTTTTACTGTATTGACTCTTTCTGCTCCAACGTACCTTCAAAAACAAAAAGTAAAGATCCGTCCCCATAAATTATCAGTGTGACCGATCTTGAAAACGTTAGAAACAATTAACTTTATTTGCATTTAACTGAATGTACAGTCACTTTTGAATGTCCAGGACGATATGTTCACATTGATAATATTCCTTGTTTTTTTGTGGGTTTTTTCGAGTCATAGAGAAAAACAACTTCTCGCTGATCGTAAGTTTCTTGATAACATACAGAGCGTCAAACGTAATGGATACATATGGGTTACTAATAAGAATTTGAAGAAGGAAAACATAAGGAAAACTAATTGTTGAAAAAAGGTAAACATCAACTTGACCAGAGACTGTGTCATTTTAAATTATTTAAAAAATACATTTTATTGTTGGCTTGTCCCAAAAACAATGCATAATTTTTAAACACTTGGTTCCATATTTTCTTTTAGTCACTGAGCTGAAAGAGAGATTGGGTAAGATAAGTATAGTTGATCATAAAGAAATATGTAAAAACGATATATTTGATATGCATGTTCAGACAATAAGCATGTATTTAAAATGTCTCCGTCAGCATGCTAATTATAATTCCATCTCAAGAACAAAGTAAAATTGTAACATTGTTATATACAAGAATCATGTTTCTAAACATTAACTATTTACTAGTTTAACCTCAGTTACCTTTATGTCAATGTAAATAACAGTGAGTTAAATGAGATATAACTTTTTTCAATATGTATATATATATATATATATATATATATATATATATATATATATATATATATATATATATATATATATATATATATATATATATATAATAACTTCTTTCGTTTTACATGAATATGTTCTAATGCGAATTAAACGTGGTTTAATGATACACTGAAATAAAGCACACGTGTTATTCCTATACAAACCTGAAATATAAATAGAAATTGTGTCTGCTGCAGTAGAACTTCTGCAACTTATTAATTTTACATTTTTAAGAATAATAAAAATATTTTTTTATTAACCTATCATTGAAATTAAAAAGTTGTCTTTGCCATATCTTGAATGTTTGTCGGCGGTTAAAATATTCTTCAGCAGAAAAAGAAAATTCCGGTCCCCTTTCTAAAAATTTGAATGATGTGTACTTTAGGCCTCCCACAGAGAAGATTGTAATCATCGACATACACACAATTGAGCATGCGCATGACAGAACATCGCTTGTGTTTCCGTTATTGAAGATTTATATGAGGTGAAATAAAAAAAAAAAACGGGTTACATCCTCATCCTGTGGTAAAACAGTCAAACTAAGAAAATTGATTAGAATTGCACTGCATAGTTAGTCAGGGTATTTATTCAACTAATGACTGTCTGGAGAAAACGGAAATACCTTACCACCAACGTGACACTTAATCTTCCATTATATTTGTTACACGACGTAAAATTGTCTATCTTTACGTGCATATACCACAATGTCTCTCAAAACACACAACATTGTATATCATTTCTCCATCGACGTAGACGTAGATGAGGTGCGATCATAAACTCTGTTATTTAGTCTGACATATTGCTAATAGAAAACATTCAAAAAATTTCATATAGTTATTGTAACATGTTTTGTTGTGACCGTAGCCATGTCTCCACTCGGCTACCCATTCCATTTCTAATGCTCTTATGATCTGGTTTGGTATTTTGAGGACACACGGTACTAATTGTGTTCCCATAGTAAACATATGCAAACAACATGATATTAAAATTTCAATAACTTACACTTAATGAGAACTCATGATCTAACCTATATTTATCAGTCTAGATGAAATCTGGATGTCAGCTTTTATGTAGAGAAAAGGATATGTGCCGCGGTATTTTCTGGACTTGCACGTGTTTGAGTCAGGTGCTACATTTAGTAATTAGTGTTCCAAACTCAAGACTGCCAAAGGACTGAGATTCTATCAATAAAGCAATGTCTCAATTTTTTTTCTCTTACAGCTAGGACAAGCTCGCAAAAGATTCTTTCTCCTAAAACATAAATTTCATTATTCACCAAACCTGGCCATAGCACATACCCATATCAACTCTATTTTATGTTCCTCCATTTCCAGGCTGGTTCCTCTCTTTTCCCCATAATACCGTGTGTCCTTTGAGGCTCAGCAACATGAGTAGCTTATTTAGTGGCAACGCAACTGATGTGACGTGCCTTGACAAAACGGCGCTGCTGTAGCAAATCAGGATTAAACCTAAGGTTGAATTCAAACTCGCACCCTTTTTTGTCTCTCATCCTGGACACGGATAATGAACAACCACGGCTCCTTGAGGGTATATATATATATATATATATATATATATATATATATATATATATATATATATATATATATATATAGACACACACACACACACACACACACATCTCATTTCGGTCTGAAGTACATCCCTAAGCCACATAGGATATATTGCTCATATAAACACTGACTTAAATTCATATTCGTAGTATTCATACAATAAATCATTGATATTATTAAAATAGATCCTTACGTAGCCAAAGCAGATATACTGCAGTAATAGCTTCAGAGCTGAACGGCTACTAATCAGGGAAATAACGGGTTATCGAGACCTTAGCGGTGGAATGTAAATTGTTTTATTTTATAATATCTTGGATGGAAATTTCCTTGTCATGAGATGCATGGTGATGGAATAAAAAAAACTTAGTTTATTTCGTAAATTGAGTGATTAAGTGGGTTGAGGGTATTGTGTATATCAGCACAATCTAGACGAAATAGCTTTATAAATGTGAAAACGATGGTATCAAGGCAATATGGCCTGTATATCTAGCCCGCACAAAAAACATCATTATAAAACTTGTGATTTTGAACCCAATGTCAGAGGACGAATAAATGTGAACAGCAGATTGTGTCTCGAGATAAGAAATCGAACGTTTAAGCAGAATCAATCGCTGGTTTTTGGATAAAATACGGACATGAATATTTTATGTAAAACGTTATACAAATCGGTCTATGTATATGAACCTAAGGTCAAAAGGGTAAATAGATACATAATTAATTATCTTTGCTTCATAATTAAATATCCCAAACAAAAACAAAATTAATGCTGTAGAATCCAATTTTTAAAAAAATAAACACAAACCTTTACTGGATTATAGTCGGCCCGAATATTTCATCTATTGTTTCATCTATACAATAATTCAATTCAAAACTACGTTTACATCTTTATAAAATCAAAAAACACAGTCATATAAAAGCCAGTTTGGAAATAAAGTGGTCATTATAGACAGTTTGGACAATTAAAGTGGTCATTATAGACAGTTTGGACAATTAAAGTGGCCATTATAGACAGTTTGGATAATTAAAGTGGCCATTATAGACAGTTTGGACAATTAAAGTGTCCATTATAGACGGTTTGGACATTTACATTGGCCATTATTGACAGTTTGGACAATTAAATTGGCCATTATAGACAGTCTGGACAAATAAAATGTCCATTATAGACGGTTTGGACAATTAAAGTGGCCATTATTGACAGTTTGAACAATTAAAGTGGCCATTATTGACAGTTTGGACAATTAAATTGGCCATTATAGACAGTCTGGACAAATAAAGTGGCCATTATAGACAGTTTGGACAATTAAAGTGGCCATTATAGACACTTTGGAAAATTAAAGTGGCCATTATTGACAGTTTGGACAATTAAATTGGCCATTATAGACAGTCTGGACAAATAAAGTGGCCATTATAGACAGTTTGGACAATTAAAGTGGCCATTATAGACAGTTTGGACAATTAAAGTGGCCATTATAGACAGTTTGGACAATTAAAGTGGCTATTATAGACAGTTTGGTCAATTAAAGTGGCCGTTATTGACAGTTTTGGACAATTAAAGTGGCAATTATAGACAGTTTGGACAATTAAAGTAGCCATTATAGACAGTTTGGGCCTCATCTAATATCTCTTCCTTCATCTTAGAGGAAGACAGAATGAAACGTAATGTTTGTGTAAAAAATCATTATCTAAGCGTCTAGGTGGCGGTTCTAGTTTACGAAGTAAAAACATCTTTCAACAGGTCCAGGAATCACGTAAACAGATGTTGTTATTTGTTTATTTAGCAGAACAAATTGCCTTTAGATAAACGAGCAGATGACTGTAATAAAGGAATTTTCGGGAAAAAAGCAAGAATGCTTGAAAAGGGTACGACTCAATTACAGCAGAACAATCAGGCGGGCTTATCTTGGCACGGTATTCTCATGTGGAAACGCGAGATGTGGCAATCTCGTTTATGTCTCGCGCAGAACATCATTTGCAGATAAACAGACACTTAATTCTACTTGCTTTTTCACATTTGTGGGAAGATAAACGATTTGCAGATAGATGGGAGCGGGGAAAGTGAAGGAATGAAAATATTATTACACATCACGCCCCATCTATAATGATAACGCTTTCAGTGAAACTCTGGTGATTAATTACTGCTCTTTTCGCGGGACTATCGACATAATGGGGAAACGTACGAGGGTGAATCGCCGACGGGCTAAGCTTGAGGCAGTGATAATTTAGCGTGTGATGAAAGGTGGAACTAATATCGTACGTAAAATGAAAAAAACACGTGTGATGCCCTTCTTAGCAGCCTGATGTCAAGTGATACTCCACTTAAAACCATATCGGAATTGAGATTTGATACTCCAGTAGATGAAAAAGGGGAGATAAATTGATGCTGTAATGATGGAAGATGTTTGAATGCACTTTTATCACAGAGGGTTAAGAAAGGTGTAAATATGTGTATTTATAGTTAGAAATGTGATGCCGTCGATAAGTATCAAAGTAGTGCGAAATAATAGCCAAAAGTTCAAAGTCTTTAAATTCATTAAAAATATAAAGAAATAAATATTTTAGCCAGAACAAAATATATGTTCTTTCTCTTTTCAACATTTATGAAGCAAATAACACCTCTTTTAATGTTGATTTTATTAAATCGCAAATGTCAAGGCTGGCATTCTTCTCAGCATTTCTTGAATACAGCCAGTACTACCCAGATCAGAGCTCCACACTTGTGGCAGTGGTTGGCTTCACTGAAAAAATTTAATGCCAGGTTACAAATACGAAATCGTCTAATTACATATTGATGTAACTTAGGAAACAGAAAAAAAAAACAAAAAAAAAAAACCTCAACAAATCTAAGGATATTTTTCGAAGTGAAAATCGCGTCTAATCTAATATTAACAATTGGAAAGCTTTCAGCATTGAAATTACAAATAATACAAAGTTTGAGCTGCGGTTCCAGCATTTGAGTACATCTGACGTAAAAACCAAATTTGGTAAAATACCCTTTCATAACTTTATTTTTTTTTAAAAATACAGAATCGTGTGAATAGACATGTATGCCATTTTGGTTACCGCGGACTTGATATATGTACCGTTAGGATCCGTTAACATTCGTGTATCTGGTTGACAGATTAACAGAAAATTGTTACGGTAGTAAGACAGAAGTTCCACGCACACACATACACACGCTCGCATTACATAACACATACACACACACACACACATATATATATATATATATATATATATATATATATATATATATATTGCTACGTGCTTAGGCTCAAATAAACAGTAACATAGAAAGAGTGAAAATAACAAGCTTGTAATTACTTAATAAACAATTTATTGAGCACAAATATTTTCCAGAAAAGAAAAAAAAAATAAACTTACGACTTTAAGAATCGATTCCAAAATTAATCCAAAATAATTCAAAATATTATCCACTAGAGAAATTACAAAAGTCCTGGTAAAAAAATGTCCAAATAATTCTAAGTTCGAATTCCAGCGAAGTATCCAAGATGGAAGACGATGTCACTTGATGAAGTCAGTTCTTGTTAATAAAATTTCAATGAGCACAATTCTTTTCTAGATAAATAACAAAATAATTCCTCATGATCCAAACGAATTGACACAATTTCCAGATCAAGGTAATTTATAATAAATCAAAAAGACACAACTTAATATTCTAAAAGCCCAACTTCTACTGAATAGCTCGCTCCCAAAACATAGTTTATATATCTGTTTTTACGTAAACAAGGGTCACGTGATCTTCTAGAACCTTTCAGAACAAATATGCGTTAAAAAAAACTCACGTACCCAGCGTATGACCCAACAAAAATAGAACGATATTTATCTAAAACTCCATAATGTCCTTGGAACCAACCAATCATTTTAAAAGCTTGTTTACAACTCTGAAGCCAGGTCAGAAATGAGGTCAACACCTGGTGTTTACTCTATAAAGTACTGGTCCCCCCCCCTTAATGAACGAAACTTAATACTTAAAATGCCGAATTTAAATCTAACAAACAAACAATAAAAATAAATATACCAAATATACGTAACAATATATATGTGTGTGCGTGTATATATATATATATATATATATATATATATATATATATATATATATATATAAAGACATTATGTCAGACACCATTGAATATAACCGTGGTCCTGTTAAGTGAGACTATTTGGTGTAAGTATTTTAAGTATTTGCTTTTATATTGTTTATGGAACCTAGTATATACAGTTATAAAGAGTTGATTTTCCCCCGAAGAAATTATGTTGAAATCAAAAGAGACATTGAAATTTACTGTGAGTACGAATTCTATACGAAAAACTCTCCTGTATGTACCTTAATGACATCCTTATTAAATATATTAATTTAACTAAGATCCACGTGGAATAATATTTTATTTTTTGGGACGTGACGATTTTACCCCAACCCCTTGTATGTAGGTATAAGTTACTATAACTTGTGATTCTGACTGGCCTTGTACATGTATAAATTGTATGTCTGCCTGACCCAGCTGTGATGTTTCCAATTGTTCTAAGTTAGCTAATCCCCTTACGTAAGATGGTCTTTGTTAGCTCTCGAGGGGAGATGAGACTGTCCATCGCGGACGGGTGACGTAACCACATCAAAGGACAGGACAGCGTCAAATAAGAAGACTGTAACAATTGATAGACGCACAGACAGACATTCGGATGATTGACAGTCGAACGACTGACCAGAGTCGATCGCCCTCCAATCGAAATGCGATGTGGGTGGGACTTGTTTCGAAAATTTTAGATAACACCTGATGCTTAGTAGGAATTAGTCAGTTCGCTACAATAAGAAATAGAACTCCGTACGGCCAGACGAGAATTGGCGGCAGACTCAGATTTTGGAAATCAAGGAAATCTTAAGATAGCTTCAAAGGAAGCTTTCGGGTGACGTTGAGAGAATTCCGGGGAAATTTCGGGTGACGTTGAGAGAATTCCGGGGAAATTCCGGATGACGTGGAAAGAATTCCGAGTGAATTTGAGAGATACCGAGTGAATTTCGGGTGACCTCAAGAGATACCGTCGAAGAGGAAACGGAAGTAGAGATAGAAGAGGAAACGGAAGTAGAGATAGAAGAGGAAACGGAAGTAGAGGAATCGGAAGGAGAGAAAGACGAAAGGAGACTTATTTAGATGAGTAACACTCAAGAAGGGAAAATATTCCTCACACTGAAATCAAATGATGATCTAGGGATCATTGGGTCAAGAGTGACATTGATTGCTTAATATCTTTAAAATTTTCATTTATTAAATTGTTGTTTAAATTTCATCTTTGTATTTCTTTTAATTTAACTGTCGGCATTGCTGACTGGGGGCTCGTAGCCATATATAATATATTGTCCAGAAGTAAACATTCTGAATGCGGACCAGGGGAACTTCCTCATAATTCTTTAAAGTATATAGGAAGAACCCCACCCCTACTAAACGACCCTTCACATGGGAGTTCGGATCGAGACAATGATATCCCAGTCAGGGGCTTTAATGTGTTGTCTCCCCACGAGGCCGTTGATAATGTAACCCAGCGACTGGGATTTCCTTGTCTTGGTACACACACCAGCATATAATATTTTTCTCACACAATTTTTTTTCCAACTAAATTAAAATGACCCTGCACCTTTGCAATTTAGTTAGCAGTTTCAAAACACCGTATTCATCAGAAATATTATTGTTTCTCACTCTATATAAAGGTCATCCGGTTTGCAATTCTGTGAAAATTTGAATAGTTATCCAAGTAGAATCTAGCTATGTCGCTCTTAGAAATGAAATAAAAAAAGTGTTGTGTTGGTAGTGTTGCGCAATGAGTGTCTCGAGGCATGTGCTTTTGTTTATCCAATACTGCTAATCAAGGCAATGGTGTGACTGTCGACCCTAAGTACACAAGTGTTACGCATGAGAAAAGAGAAACATAAAATCATTTCATATTGTAGTATCACATTTAAATGGATGTCATATGAAACTGATAATAAATAATTAAAATATTGTATACTGTTAATTTTTAACTTTCATCAGTTGTAATTTTGAAAACTTTATATGGTATGATACGCTGCATTACATTAAGCCTACTGTGTACCGCTCTAATGAAGCGTGTAGTGATATCAAGAACTTTCTGATTTATGATTTTCTTGTAAATTTATATTTTCTGTCCTCGAAATATAGCATTTGCAATCGCATTATTATATTTGAGTAATCTTGGGCGGATTGTGGGTGTTCGACAAAGCTAGAAGACACTAGTTTCACATAACACATTTTTTTTTTTACCGGCATTGCGGTAGCTCTTGAGAGAGTTTAGTTTTGACTGACCAGTGATGTGTATTGCCTGTGTCTGGAACAATATCAAATAGCTCGACTTGTGTGTGCGTGTGTGTGTGTGTGTGTGTGTGCGTGTGTGTGTGTGTGTGTGTGTTATGAAAGTTGGAGAGATAAGTTGCTTTATGAGTTATTTTCTTCCATGATATATCTGCTGTTTTTGGTTTAAATTTTCAAAACAATTCAGTCAGTCACTGCAGAAGACATTAAGGGTTTATTTTCAAAAGTTTGATATACACTGACAATACATAGGTAATATTAGATAATTTTAGTGGCTGTTATATATTACTTATAGAAATGTCATGAGAAAGATTAAATCAGTATATAGCTTGAATGTGTCATATAAATTCGATAAAGAGACTCAATCAATGCTTTATGATTTTTCATAGAGTAGACGGAACATCTTGATGAACGAGAATAGGCTAAAATCAAAATAAAAATTCCAGTAAAGATATTGTAAAGTACAATGAGTCTTTTAATCGTTGCGGTTAACCGAATCACAGATGAGTGAAGGCTGTGAAACGGCCAGCGTATACAGCGAAATGCCCAGCGACAATATCAAAGATATTGAAAGAACCAGAGAAGTTCACCTCAATTAGAAAAATGCAGTTAACATTAGTATACAAATTGCATCAACACTCACCGACCCCGCGATGAAATGCGAAATACTCAACAATGATGCAGACGAAATATCGACACATGTGTGGATGAGAGTGACAATTGGTTTACCATTTGTGAATGAAACACAAACAGGAGCTGGGGTGACATTTTAGTGATGGAACATAATAATATGTCTGATGATTATTTTGTAGAAAATTTTATCTGACCAGGGATCTTAGATATTAGGTTGGCCTTGTGAAGACGAGTCTGTTTTTTTGTGTGGCAAAACCTGCTGCAATCATTTACACCGCCATCTGAAAAGTGTCTATCGCGTATGTCATCTGGAGTATGCGGTGTTTTTTCGGATAAAGAAAGCAAGTAAATAAGAGAAATGCGATATATATATATATATATATATATATATATATATATATATATATATATATATATATATATATATATATATATATATATATATATATATATATATATATATATATATATATATATATATATATATATATGTATATATATATATGTATATATATATATATATATATATATATATATATATATATATATATATATATATATATATATATATATATATAAAGACATTATGTCAGACACTATTGAATATAACCGTGGTCCTGTTATATATATATATATATATATATATATATATATATATATATATATATATATACACACACACAAAGAAAAAAGAATCAAGAACATCAGTTACAGACAAAAGGTATCACTTTGTGTGTATACAAACTTTTTAATCGCAATGAGACGCAATAGAAGTAAAGGCTTATGTCTTGGAATATGTGAATATTAAAAATCCCACTTTCTGGACTTACATGTTGGCAGACCTGCTCTGACATTTGTTAATTGTGGAATCAGAGTCAAGTCGCGTAGTCATCCTTGCCGACCATGTGGTTCTGTTGCCGAGCTTTATCGTGAGCGTCGGCAAAGTCTTACCAACACGTTCGTAACGGAAAAAAATCAATGATGTTGTCAGGGATAAAAGCAATTGCTGTTTATAAAACAAGTAAGTAACCAGTTAAACAATTTTCTTCCTCAAATGGCAACTCCGAGTCAACTAAAGCAATTTAAGCGAGAGGTTAACATATAATATAATAGAGGCAATCAAACATGCATTATAATTCCCAGAAGAACCACGGTTTGTTGTTCCATTAAGAACCGTTAATCAATTCAAAACAATCATGAACTAAAGAGATATTTGCACTATTGGGAGATGAAATCCGGATTTACGGAATACGTTGTTCTTAAGGTGAAATTGATCTTGCCTAGTTATTTCATCAAAGGAGGCATTGCTCCATACCAGCCGTGGTTTCACAGTGGTGCCTGTGTAATCTTAACCTATAGAAACACAGAGGTCATCAGCAATGAAATCGACAAACATAATGCAAAAATTATCTTGTGCTGATGAAGTTTTATTTGAAATACAGATTGTGTTCCATCGCTAGAAGCAACAAATGAGAAAGCATAGACAACTGTGTTGTTTTTTTTTTTAAAAACATTTGGGATCTCATCAGCGCTGTATCTTTCTAGCGGTCATACAGACATGCCTCGAAAATACAAAAACAGTAACTAAAGTGTTTTAAATATTGAATTTCTTGTGCAGGTATTGATATCGGCAAATTTAAACGAATTGACGCTAGTATCATGGCAAATACCTACACAATAAGGAGAAAGTTCAAACTATAGCTAGGGAAAACGGTACGATGATATTTGACCGGTTAGGACTGTTAGAGATTTCCATGCGGTAACACGATCATCAAAAACCCTAGGAATACATTCTGCTTGACTTCATAAACAATGTGTACAAGATTTTCAGTTGTGTCATGGCCTCTGAAAGTCACGAAAGTACATTCATTTACAAAGTGTGATTTACTCGCGATGACAAATATTTCTGAGACATCTATAAGCGTGAAGAACTGGCATTGAAGATTATTTGCACGTGGGAAACCAGCATCATTAACCTAGATTTGACAAGAGAACATGGAATTCAGTTGGTTATATGCATGATATCAATGACACAGAAGCTTACTCAATGTGGACTCAAGATGATGTGTACAGCAATGCAATTGTATAAGCAGAAAAGCAGCAAACAATCCAGAAACAACCATCTGAGAATCTCCTTGTTGTCAATGGCTGGCACAATAATAATAATGAGGACTTTGTATGGCGCCTAATCTTTAGAAACTCTAAGCGCTTTACAACATCTATAATTATATGACTACAATAAAACAAAATACAAAAACCATGAAATTGGAAAACATAAATCATGCTGATAACATTTAAGGTACAAATATTATTAGGTCTCTAAGTTAATCCTGGCCAGGATTTTGCTGAATCACCTTGTGCATCATACTGATCAAGGGCTCCTGCCAGAGATCTAGTTTGGCTTCAGAAAAGGAAGAAGGACCAAGGACACGGTATTAACAGCTCGTCAACTTAAGGAGATGCCAGGAACAGAACTCCAAACTTTGCACTACACTCATCGACCTGACAAAAGACTCTGACAATGTTTCTTGAGGTATGTTCCCTGAATCTGAGCGTGGCATGCAACAAAGTATGGATTCGTTGTCTTCAGTTTGCGATACGTCCCAATATGTGTATACCAAGACAGAAGTGATGTACAGGATACATATATGATGAAACCAAACAACATAACTGCTAAAGCAAGTGTGGTATTTGACAGACTACAATGGCATCGTGTTGCAGACCCAGCCGTATTCATGCGAAAGTTGGAAGATGAACAGACACCATACCAAGAATCTGAACGTTTTCATATGATCTGTTTGGGGAAATTGATGAGGATACGTTGGCAGGAATGGTTCCCAGACTCAGGGGTTATGTAATGAACAGGCATTCCAAGCATTTATACTTTCCTGATTAAACCAAAGAAGATTTACAGGCTACGTTACTAGGATGTCAGAAGAGGGACTACAAAAGAAGATCGTCTACAGTAATCTCAAGGCGCGGAAGCAGTGATCTCATGGTGATCAATGGAAACATTTTAAATATTCCATCAAGTCATCCTTGAAAATTGTCAACATTGACCCAGAGTCTGACTAGGGAAGATCTCGTTCATAATCGCTCCACTTTGAACCGAGGAGTAACGCAGAGGCTGTGCAGAAGTACGATCATCGTAGATCTCAGAATTTCAGCAAATTTTCTGTTTACAAAGCAACCCAAAACAGCATCTCCCGCGCAGTGTTGCACAGGCTCTTTAGAGCACAAATTTATCTGATCAGCCACTCGCATACGCACAGCACAGAAATAAAATCAGTTAGTGATGCCATTGTCATCTTTGAGTTCTAACTTAAGTAATTTTCTCTTCGTGAACTTTGTATATTCTGCACTAACGTGACAATTTAAGTTCGTAAAATTTCACCATAATTTTGAACCTAAAACAATTTTAATTTCATACTTCATTTTCGCTAGTCAGCATATTACATCCTAAATCGATAAAATATGAATGATGCGGTTAATTGAATATGGGAATAACCCATTGTAACGATTTATGCGTTGGTTGACAGTCGGGGCTAGATGAAGTCAATCCCGCGCTAGTCTTCGCTGATGGGTCCTCATGTGGCTAATGAGTCCGATACCTGATTTGACATTGACGCCGTCATGCGTTCCCTGAGGTCGGCGATTTTAGTTCTGCGTTTATAGTCGAACGTTTTGCACCCCTTAGAGACAGCTGCACACTAACCAGGTATATCCTTAGCGCAGGACTCGAGGTTTGTCACACATATTGGACAGCATCTTAGGCTGTCCGTAATGGAGTCTTTGGATCTTTTCTTCGGGCGACCAATTTTTCTGTGTCCACTAGATAGAGCGCCATACAAAATCTGACGTGGCATTCGAGACTCCTCCATATGGATTATGTGATCTGTCCATTGGTTTTGGGCTGTCGTGACCATAGCTTTGATACTGGTTAAGCCTGCTCTATTCAGCACTTCTTAGTTCGTCACACTTTCTTGCCATCTGACACCCATAATATTGCGCCAGGCTCTCGTGTGGAAGCGCTCAAGTTGCTTGATGTGCTTCTTGTATGCTGTCCAGGTTTCACATCCATATAGGAGGCTTGTTGGCACAACTGATTTATATACATTTATCTTGGTGGACATCTTGATATTCCTGTAACTCAACACGCGAGAGCGAAAACTCCCCAAGTGATTTACTGATGCTGCTGATTCGTGCAGTTATCTGTTTGTCTAGCCGTTCAACGGAAGATATGATGCTTCCAAGGCACTTGAAGTGATCAACAGTTTTCAGTTGGGTGTCATCAATAGACACAATCGGGGGGGGGGGGGCAACTATGGGGCCTGTGACAGGTTGGTGAAGTACCTCTGTATTGTTCAGACTGATAGTGAGTCTGAAGAATCTCGAGGCTTCATCGAAGCGAGTAACGATGATCTGGCGACCTGCATCCTAGTGTGCATTGCTTTCGACAGGACATTCAGTTGGCGAAAGTCGAAGAGAGAGCCATCCAGTCTGTACTTTATGTACACTCCTTTCTGAAGATAATGTACAGTATAGTTCATGTGAAAAATAGATTGTATTGTACTGCTTCACGCCATTAGAAGTGTTGACTGACTCAGAGACACCCCCGTTGTTGAAAACGAGTCCCGTCATGCACGTCATGGAAAAGTCGGATCATCTTAATGAACTTCCGTGGGCAACCCAGTTGTGCTAAGATGATCCAAAGTGCATCACCGTATCGAATGCCTTTATGGCACCCTAAAAGTTAATGTTTTGTTCAATGCACTTTTCCTGTATTTGTCATACGGCGAAATTATGTTGTATTTTGATTTCACTATCATCACTATCAGGAAACTGTACAAATAACTCACTTTCAACTTCAGGCAAATAAAATCAGAATATTTCTTCATTACTGACATCTTTATCCAGAAAAGTGACACTTTTTTTGTTATATGGATAATTAATTCATTACTATCTATCTATCTATCTATCTATCTATCTATCTATCTATCTATCTATCTATCTATCTATCTATCGATCTATCTGTTGGTCTGTCTATATGACATGATTTGCCTCGTTATGTTTAAGCCCGTTTGTCAAATTTCGTTGTTCTTGTTGTTGTGGGGCTTAAGGTCACTTTTCAGCACACGATAGGCTATACATGGCGGCCAGTAATTAATACAAGTGGAAGAAGAACCCGGGAAAACCCCAGAAAGAACCACCGACCCACGAGAAGCTACAGGCAAGCTTTCTCGCATATCCACATTGGTCGAAGCCAAGACTCGAAACCATGCAGACAGAGGTGAGATGGCATAAATCTGTAACAGAGAGCGCTTTAGAACATTCTGCCTCTCTGCCCCCCTCCACCCCATTTCGTTTTAACGAAATAGATTGTTATGAAAACGCTTTATCACCAGTCTTAATAAGTAAAGTTCTAATTAAATTCCAGATGTACCTTTAGGAGTCTGTGCGATGTGTCAACAGTATTTTAATGAAATAAATATAACATAATCCGAGATGCCCTAGTCTAAATTCACTATAATTCCAAGTTAGTGTTTCAGTCCAAGACGTTTTGCATTTCCAGTGAGTAATAACCGGAATAAATAACTCCACCCAAATCAAAAACCGAACACAACAATACAAATGATTTATGAGTCATATGTTATATCACAGGAATGAAGCATTTCTCAAACAAACAAATTCATAAACCCCTCTTCCTGACAAATATCACGATTAGCATTTTATACTACTGTGTCTGTTTAGTGGAATCTTCATTCTAGAACATTCTGAGTTGTTTACAAGCTGAAAACGGGTATTAAAACTATTTTTAAAAATGTGGCAAATATGTTTACCGCTTTTTAAATAGTGATCTTAATATGTATCTCACACTCTTAGAGAAATATGAGCTATATATTATTTTTGTAACGAAAAAAGTTACTGGTCAGGTAGACAAGTAGACAATAAACTTAATTTTGCAGAAGGCGAAGTCCAAATTACAAGTGTAAAAAAATCTTTTAGCAATGTAGAAATAAACTATAATATATATATATATATATATATATATATATATATATATATATATATATATATATATATATACATACATACATACATACATACATACATACATACATACATACATAGAGGGGTGGGTGGGAGAGTACATACTATTATTTATATCATGCAAAATACAGTCTGTCATGGGAAAAAAAACATCAAGCGATTCGAAGAAAGTATGTCTATCAGAGGATATAATCTATATGATCCAGAATCTATAAGAATTGTTTTTTTTTAGTTTGACCAAAGTTTTCTTTGGGGATTTTATCTTCCCGTATTTAGTTTCCCTACGGCTGCTATTCCTAGAAAGAAAAATCATATTGCGAGACATAAGTGTAGTCTACCGTCTTTTTTAATCAGTTAGATGAGAAAGTCACAGTCGTGGATGCTTTAATTTTCAAGTAAGTTTGAAGATTTTAATTCATAATTTTTAATCTGAGATTATGTTCTCCTTATACGGGGGCCCCGAGTGGCCGAGTGGTCTAAAGCGCTCTCCGTTACGGATCACTGCCATCTCACCTGTCTGCATTGGTTCAAGTCTCAGATTCGGCCAATGTGGGTATGTGAGTAAGCTTGCCAGTAGCTTTTCGTCGGTCAGTGTTTTTTTCTGGGGTTTTCCCGGGTTCTTCCTCCACCATTAATACTGGCTGACATGCATAGCCTATCGTGTGCTGAAAAAAAATGGCCTTAAACCCATCAACAACGTTCTCCTTATGAGGCACCGTAGCGGATAAAAGCTGGTCCAATGAGAAAGTTGCTGCTTAAATTTCGATGTCGTATGTCGATAAATCCAATATCACGTGTTGGATCAAATTGGATGTCCTTAAAGTTCATTTTCTAGATCGAGATTTTCGATTTGAAGTTCTATTTCCTATGTTGACAGTTTACAGTGTATAGTTTGAATTACACAGTGGTGGTTGAAAATTTCAATATCATATGTTGAGAATCCCTAATTCACACGTGGTATGCAACTGTTTGTGATAAAAGTTCCATTTCATATGGCGAGTATTTAGATTTCATCTGTTGAATTACACAGCAACGAAAAGCACCCTTCTTGTTTAAACGTAACGTGGTCAGTTCACGAGAGCGACATCTAGCGACGAAATTAGTAATTCTGGACCTTTGAATGGTAACTTTGAAACTGTAAATGCATAAAATGTAATGACGCTTCATAATTGAATGATGCATTTTAATTTAAAAATGACAATTCTGACAAACACAATAAAATGTACGATCAGTGCTGTGTATTTCAACAGATAAAAACTAAAACTCATTATATGAAATGGAACTTTCAACACAATCAACGTGATTCAACATGTTAAATAGAAACTCTCGACATATGACATTAAAGTTTCAACAACCGCCGTGTAATTCAGAAATACAATCTAACAAAATCAAGATCGGACATAAAATTTTCAAAAAGCGCTACGTACTTCAAGATATGAACTCTAAATACTCAACATATGAGATGGAACTTTCAACATAAACTCTTTGAACCAATAGATAAATCAGGAATACTCCACGTATGACACTGGAAATTCAACCACCTCCGTGTAATTCAAACAATACGATCTAAAACCTCGATAAAGAAAGTATAATTTTCAACCACAACTGTTCAATTTAACAGATAGAATCTAAAATATCGACGTAGAAAATGGAACATTAAGGACAAGCATTTGTGATACAACACGTGAAACTGGAATTCTTGCCGTATGACATTAAAATTTTAACGGCAACGTTCTGATTGGAATAGCTTTTGTCCGCTACGGTGCCTCATAGATCTCTTGAAACAAATTTACGAAGCATGTTGTTGTACCAAATGAATGACCTGATAAGAGAATTCCAGATCTCTAATTATAATTAAGTGGAATTAAGCTAGTATGTATACTTCATCCACAGAGCAGAATAAGTGCATTTTTAGAGCTATAAGTTCAATGCTGTTTAGAACAAATCTTAAAACCAAAATAAAAACGAATAAAGAAGAAAACAAACATAAACAGCTATTGAAATTCGCTTGAAGACGTTGTATTTTTGAGCACAAAATACGATGTTGCTACTATTCTTTGCATTTACTTTCATGGGAAAAGCTCTTTGAAAAAGAAACGAAAATATCATAAAATTTATCTAGCATGTGTAAGTATCCAGGGTATGCAATAGATGTATGTAAAGTGCAGTTTGGTAGAAAATACTAATTAGACTAATTCGAAAGGAATTCATTGGCTCTGTCAAGGGTATTAAATGACTTTCAAATACAAAATTACAATATTATCTTCTTTCCTATTTTTGTATAGCATATGACCATGGGTCAAATAGATGACGATCAACATCAATTACTGCAAAAGCGCAATCTTTACTAGATAATTAAGTCGTTTTCACCACCACCATTTGAAGATTTTTACGGCACATACTTTGACTGGTTCCCGGCTCATTTGCTTGCGAGCAATTTGTTCTGCCAAATAGCCTCCAAAAACATGTGTAAACATGACAGAAAAATGTACAGCCCAACTTTAGTGCCAGTTCAGAACGGTTACGCATTTCTTACCCTAAATTTCCAAATCAATGGATTTAACCTGCTTCTAGAAACGTTAACTAAAATGATTTTATCTCTAATTGATGAAATAACTTGAAGTCGCATTGATAGAATATTGTAATTTTCATTTAATCTTTGATTCCTTGCGAGGCTAATATAAAATTATATTTGATTATTTGAAAAATAAAGTGTATGTTAGGGCTATTGGTATGACAACTAGACTTTTGTATATATTATAATATTTAACAATCAAATCTCGCAAATGGCGAATACAGACATCAGTCCAGCGTATATATTTTAAATTACGACTTAGCTTGTGTGTTTCATTTTCTAATGGCGTCATACCATATATTTTGCAGACACAGTCCCAATGCAAATCACGTAAACACATACACAATATGTAAAATCATAATGGAACATAAACGATGCAGAACGCTTATTTATGTTTCCTTCATAGTCTTTACTTTTCCATATAAAATAGATACCGATTCATGCAAATATAACAAAAAAAAGTCTTTAGCAACCATTTCTATGTTTCTAATGATAACTATATCTAATTATATACCAGAATGATTATTTGTATTATCTTAGAATGTCACATAAATTCTGGATATCTTCCGATGGATATGGTTCAAAAGAAAACCATTTTATACATAATATCTTACGCTTGAAATTTCAAACATACGATCATTTCGACCAATGTCTAAAAAATAAAAAAGCAAGACGAATAGGCATTCCCACCCTAAAACAACAAGTCCAACAACAACAATAAAACAACAAATCCAACAACAACAATAAAACAACAAGTCCAACAACAACAATAAAACAACAACAAGCAAAACAAATACATTAGTATTCCGGATGAAAATATAGCTTTCAACTCTGTATCACATCGTCTCTCTTTGAAAGTTGTAATTACTATACGGTCGGAGTGGCCAATATAGCCTGTTCAAGTTAATGTGACAAATTTCAACGATGTTTAACTGGTGTCCTCTTTAAGACATTTTACACATAAATTTTAGGAAAAGAAAGTATTTTATTACTAGATACAAAGCAGCTTTTGTATTGTAGTTAAGTATTAGTCATTTTATTATGTTAGTTTATATGATACCCGTATGTATGTATGTATGTATGTATGTATGTATGTATGTATGTATGTATGTATGTATGTATGTATGTATGTATGTATGTATGCATGCATGCATGCATGCATGCATGCATGCATGCATGCATGCATGCATGTATGTATGTATGTATGTATGTATGTATGTATGTATGTATGTATAGTTTTTTGAGTTATATGTTTGCATTTCTTGTTCGATGAGACATTACGTTGAACCATCCATTGTCAATCATCTAACTTGTCTTAAATGGAATTAAATATTAAAATTACATGAAGTTTTCCTTTCCTCACCAAACTCGACCAATCAATGATGTGGTAAGTCTTCAGGCGCCACGCCGTAAATTAACGTTTAAGATATATAAGTGATCGTCGTATTTGCTACATGGAAGTTCCAATTAAAACCTTTGATCCCGATGTTTCAAAACCTTTTAAGATGTTAAAATTATCGTAAAAAATGACATCAAAGACACAAACTATATTCGAGATTTACAACTAACACTCGACACTCGATTTCTTATTCAAGTCAAATGTTTAATGCATGTCACCTTTAACCTTATGTTTAGACGTGCTCATTTAAACGCGTTAAGTTAACAAGTTATTTCATTTTATACCAGGCAGGGACGTCACCATGCTATGTTTGACTCGTTATTACGAAATTTACATCTTAGACTGGGGTAGATATTAATTGCACCAAACAAAAACTCAAAATCCCGTCCCTGATGATGCTATCTGGTCTATTAACCAAGGATTTAAATCCGTATCAGATCCCTTCATGGGAAACTAGATTTGTCTACCATTATACCAGTTAATTGACAAATTATCGCTGGAAAATGTTGTTTTGTTCTCTAAGGCGCAATGCCAGCACCCAGGAGAAACATTATCTGTCGGTTGGATCTAAATTCATGAGATTTCCGAGCAAAAATTCGGCGATAAGAAGGGATCGAAATTTGTAGCGGCAGGTGACGGGAAACGAAACATTAACAACACAGACGATTAATGCAGAAAACATACATATAATGATCTGCAATAAACCGACACCGACGCACAACTCTTAGATTACAATCATTTTAATGTAATTAGAAGTAAAGATGTTCCGAACGGCATCGCTGATGGTCAAACATATCACAGACATTTTGTACATATCCGAAACATTCGTATTTGCCTCTTTTAGCGTGTGCTATTTCTGTTTCTTTTTTTACTAGTTGTTATATAACATGGCATTAAACCAATGTCGACTAACCAATACAATCCGAGCCAGTTGCAACTTTTGAATGACTGACATGACAACAGAATTGTGTGTATATATATATATATATATATATATATATATATATATATATATATATATATATATATATATATATATATATATATATATATATATATATATATATATATATATATACATATATATATATATATATATATATATATATATATATATATATATATATATATATATATATATATATATATATATATATATATATATATACATATATATATTGTTTCCAACATACAGCGGCACTAGTGCTTTTTTTTCCCCATTGGTCATATTAAGTCAATATTTTACATAGATTTTACCATCATTTCACTTCATTGATATGCAATATAAAGCTTTCGTGAGATTCTTGAATTACATGAACAAGGGTTTGTTGACGTAAGATGGAATAACTAATTTAAAATACTTGTTATGCTGTATGTGTGCATGAAATAACATAGTCAAATTAAAGTGCAACTAAATATTAATAGCCATTTGTGTGCGGCGGTGTATGTCATGTGGCAAGATAGGAATGAACGTATGTTTTAAAAAAATATTCAGTACACCGTGCTTTAGTCTAGTTATAAAATATTGATGAATTAAATGTATTCTGAGCAGTTAAAAATGTCTGGTATATGGGTAATTATCAACAGTAGTTATAAGTGAGACTCAAGCGTAAAGCATCTGATGAATGCATCCTGATTCCGGATCGTATTTACGGTGGGGTTTTCTATCGGAATTCAATGTGATGAATGCATCATGATTCAGGATCGCATTTACGGTGGGGTTTTCTATCGGAATTCAATGTGATGAATGCATCATGATTCAGGATCGCATTTACGGTGGGGGTTTATATCGGAATTCAATGTGATGAATGCATCCTGATTCAGGATCGCATTTACGGTGAGGGTTTCTATCGGAATTCAATGATATATCCAAGGCAGATAATTCAAATGATCCAGAGAAAAATCTAAACCCAGTGACAAACAGACAGTGAGCCAAACAAATACAGAAAGAAGCTAAATTAAGTCTTAAACAAAGCTCAAACTTTAGAGCTGGCATTCTAAATTACACAAAGGTGGATGAATCTAATATTATTGCAATAAATAAATGGGAATTGTTAAGAAATAAAATCTAAAAAAAGCAAAAAGCTATCTCTCTTACTTTGCAAAGGGTTTTCATTTATCAAAATCATATTTGGAGATATAATTCATTTCCTTCCGGTTGCTCAAACCAATGAAGTTATATATTGTACGGGGTAAAACATTTAAAACCATGAAAATGTAATACTGGGCGGTGGGTTGAGAGATGCCCGTATAAACTCTTCCCATTACATCCTGAAGTGCCTGTGCAGCGATAGCAATAAAATGACAGAGTATTAATTCGTCGAGTACGATGGCGAACATGCGCCACTACTTGGTTGCATTTGAAAATTTACTGGAATAAATCAAAATTATAAATCAGTTCGATCCAATGCCCAATACTTTTTAGTAGGACCCTAGAACAAGAGAGGCCACTTATATAAGTAATGTTGTTATATGTTGTAGGGTTTAACGCCATTTTTCAGCACAATATAGGCTATACATGGCGGCCAGTATAAATGATGTATTAAGAACCCGGCAAAAGCCCAGAAAGAACCACCGACCGACGAGAAGCTACAGGCAAGCTTACTCGCATATCCACAATGGTCGAGCCCGAGACTCGAACCCACGCAGACTGAGGTGATATGGCAGTAATCCGTAACGGTAAGTGCTTTAAACCAATCGGCAACTCTGGGTCTAGAAGAGATTAATATCTTTTGTAACTGTTTCTCGAATAAGAAAAGTCAAACCTTTACAATTAACTGGCAAATACAAAGTAAAATTGTTATATTATTGGAATGAAGTGTGACGATATAAATAATATTAATAACTGTATTCATTTAACAAGCTTTTTCTACCATCTCTTTTCTACTTTTGTAATTAGCACCCAAAACTTGATGCAAACAATTAACATTTTCCTAATATTATCACGGTTCTGTTAATTGTTCTACATTTCCACCCAGCCCACTGGCTGTAAAATTGAATGTGTACTCCTAAGATGTTACTAATGAAAGCAATGAATGATGTGTTAGTATTCATAGAAGTGGATGACGTACATGTGTACAAAAAGTGTCAACGTTTACTGTGTTCAAAAAGTTATAGGTGTGTACAAAAAGTTCAAGTTCTACTTTGTAGCAAGATTTCAGGAGTACAAAAATTTCAAGGTCAACTTCTGTGCAAAGATTTTACGTGTGTACAAGTGTCAAAGTCTACTTGGTGCAAAGGTTTTACGTATTTACAAAAATATCAGTCAACTTTTGTCAAAAGATTTGACAAAAGTGTAAAAGACTCCTTTGTAGAACAATTTTACCAGTGTGAAAAAGGCGAACTTTGTACAAAAGATTTTAGATCTTTACTAAAAGTGTCATAGTCTTTGTACATAAATATTGCATTTGTACATAATGTGCACACGTCTTTGTACACAAATTGTACTTTGTACAAAATGTGCCTCTGTCTTTATACACAGATTGTACATACAATATCAAAGTCTACTCTGTACATATATTGTATTCCCAATGAAGTTTTAAAAACTGGACATTATGCAATTTTGTCTGATGTGTATGTATGTTTCTTAGAATTTATGAAAAATAACGTTAACCAAAGCAAATAACTTTTTTTAAGTTACTGATTTATTTAGTTTTGTGGTTCACATGTTCCGAATGAAATATTTTACACGAGTTTGCCATTAAGTGTTTATAATAAACCATATTTAATATTGATGAACAGATGATGATCTCAGCTTTAAAGCTATACATAATGAAATCGCGAAATGACTTTGATTTAAATATTTAATTTCTACGCAGTTACCCAGAACACCACGCAAAACACGAGAACATTTGTAGTGGCGATGAATTGTTATTCTTTAAAGAATTTATCTCGGTGTTTTATGACGTTATAAATTCTAAATTAAATAGGTCCATATTTTTACATACTTTTTAAAACATAATATTTGTTCGAAAGTATCAAGCATATTTAAGATTTACGCATTAAATATAAGATAAATACCATTTTAACTGAGCTCTTCAAATCGTAGAATACTGAAATTTGACATAATTTAGATATTTGTGTAGACAAGATTTTTAAATATAGGAGAAATTTGAATAATAATCTGTGCATGAATTCTGTTGGTATATTGAGAAACAAATGTTCAATTATATTTTTATAGTTACTTCTTTACGAAAGTATCGTTCTTAAGATGAGAAAATCGCGTGCTAATATATTTTCTTGTTCTTTCCTGAAATTGTGCTCATTGGAGCAAGTTTGTAAAAAATTTAAACAAATTTTACAATCTTCAAAATCTGTTAGGACAATGGAAATGAATAAATATCATCTCAAAGTCGGCTAGGACAATATAAATGAATAAATACCTTCTCAAAATCCGTTAGGAAAATGTAAATGAATACAATTTTTCTCAAAGTTCATTAGGACAATGGAAATGAATACATATATTCTCAAAGTCCGTTTGGACAATGAGAATGAATTAATGAATTGATATCTTATAAAAATCCGTTAGGACAATGGAAATGAATAAATATCTTATCGAAGTCCGTTACGACAATTGAAATTAAATAAAACTCTTTTCAAAATCCGTTTGAAAAATGGATATTAATATATAGCTTCTCAAAGTCCGTTAGGACAATATAAATGAATGCATATCGTCTCAAAGTCCGTTAGGACAATATAAATTAATGCATATCGTCTCAAAGTCCGTTAGGACAATGAAAATGAATTAATGAATGATATCTTCTCAAAGTCCGCCAGGGCAATGGAAATACATAAATATCTTATCATCAAGGTCAGTTAGGACAATTGAAATACATAAATATCATTTCAAAGTGCGTGTGGACGATAGCAATGAATAACTATATTTCTTTGATAATTATTTGATACAAAATGTCACGGTGTCATGTAATTCTTGTAACGTCAAAAAATATGAATTTAAATTCATATTTCTCGATGTGAGCATAATGACTGCTTATTTAGTTTTGACTTGTTTTAATTCAATGTTTGCTTGGTTTATTTAAATAAAGATAAGGAACTCTGTAACATTTATATGAAAATATGAACACTAAAAATATTTCGAGAAAGAAAAATGGCATCATAGCATTCAAAGGGTATAAATTAATGAATAATGAAGGCATACAATCTTGTCTGATAAACTGTTATATAAAGATGCATGTTGATAAGATACAAAAAATTACATTTTGGAGAGTTGTTGATACGAACATTGATATACTAAGCTACATCATGCAAATCTTAGCACTCATAAAAGTAAAGAAAGAAAGGAGAAAAGAAGTTAAAAGCAAGAAAACATATTTATTTATCAGTATTAGTTAAATCGAACATGAGATAAATTCTAGACAAATGTCTTTATCACTTCTCAAGAGCTGATGTACAGTTAAACCAAGACACACACACACACACACACACACACACACACACACACACACACACACACACACACACACACACATACATACATACATACATACATACATACATACATACATACATACATACATACATACATACATACATACATACATATATAGGATTTCTGTAAGTGGTTCAGTCATGAACGGCAAAGCCAAGAGTACAGAAAAACATAAACGGATAATTCATATAAAATATAAAAAAACATAAGACATGACAAGACACGGGTGATATAGCGAAAATGAGGGGAAAAAATGGTATTATCTCTCACCATCTCGATTATTTTTGTCAAACGTCAACAAAACGTTGGCATGCCTATTAAACTCATGCTTACTGGGTCACTGACAATATATAGAGGAAAGTAGCGTCAAGGACTTAGTATGCTAACAAAATAGTTCCGTCGATTTGAATAATAGTCTACGTCTCAAGCAGGAAAGACAATCGTATCTTGTGTTGCTATCCATACGGGAGCTGCACACCTG